>CM076574.1:782306417-782906417 GCA_034641835.2 Pinus albicaulis | reverse complement strand
AAGACAAGGGGTCTCATCACGAGCCAGCTTGTTCAGCAAAGTTATAAATCAAGTGAATGGCATTGTCATAAATTGGCTACCAAACCAAGACATTATTCTTTAAGGATAAAAAGAAAATGAAAGAAATAAGTGTGGATATGGATTTCTCTTTGAAAATTGTATATTTCTCTAAGTAGGATACATGATCATTGCTGGGTAATAGGTAACCCTGTCGAGGCTATAAACGTCTGCTGGCAGCAGAGGCTCTACCTACGACAAATGAGCATATTTAAAACTGATTTACAGAGAAGCCTTTGTTTTTATCTTTATAAACCAAGTAGTGACTGATATAGATACAAGGACTAGTTTGAGGAAGTAAATAGTCAAAATTGAATATAGAAGAAATGAGATATCATTGATAGATAAAAGCATAATGTACTTTGTCTTTCTATAATAAAGTTTGATTTTCTAAAAATTTTCTGTTTTAAAAGTTTAGAAAATTCAAAAGAAAAACAGAGATAACTGGTTCTTCCCAGTGAATCGCCAATTGTTGTGGCCAGCAACAACCCCCCTTCTTATTTAGTATTATCACTAATACTAAATAAGTGGGGGCCCTTATTCAAAAAAAATTTAAAATTTATTAGTGCTTGTATTTCCTTTTTCAATAAAACTTACTATCATAAACTTAGGAGAATATCCCTTGAAAAATCTAAAAAAACTTAAGTTTTATGATAGGATAGAATAAAATCATTCTTTAAATAAAAATCTCATCGAAAAAAGGTAATGAATACCTCCTTACAAGTGGAATTCTAAGATTGTGAGATCACGATGCGAAACTACGCACTAAAAGAACATTCATCGCATCGCATGCCTCAAATGTCATATCTTACGCTGAAAAACCTCAAACCACAAATGTGCAATAGCACATATCGCAAATTGCGTCTTGCAGAAAAACACATTAACGAAGATTTGTCATTTGTTATGCTCTACTGATTTTGCGATATTGCGATCCAGCGATACAACGATTCAACGATTCAACAATTTTGTGATATTACGGTATTGTAACATTGTAATTCCACGATATTGTGATATTACAAAGCAAATCGTAAATCTCCTTATCGCATATATTTAAGGCTCATTGTACGATTTTTTTTTCCATAAACCGAGACTTGGTTATGCGCTTTAATGTTAATCAATGAATTGGTTGTCAATCATTAACGAAATATGGTTTCATTATGATCGAAGAGCTATTTCACGTAAGGTGGTATATTTTATACATCTTCAACATTTAAAGCTTTCCCGTCAACTTTTTCCTATCATTATTCTCACTTCATTCGTAAACTGCAGGAGAAAAGAACAGAGAACTATACAAAGAAGTATTTAGGGTATTATAGGAAAGAAAGACAAGGCTCTGAGTTCTGAAGACAAAGAAATGACGCCTTTGTATACAGACACCACCTGTAACAAAGATGCTGGTATTACTACTTGGAAGGGCATGTATAATCTACTTGAGGAAGAGAACCCCAGAGTAATGGAGGTTACAGCTATTGTAGGCTCACATGGGTCTTCTGATGCGTCCATTACAAAGCTAGCTTTCTCATTCTTACACCGGATAGCGGCAAGGCCCAAAATTCTTCCCTACACGGACATGGTTAAATGGGTACTAGACAACATTGATATTACAAACAGATAGTTTAAGACTCAGGGTCAAGAACTCAATGGCTCATTTACTCCACAAGATTTGAGACTCATATATCATTTACCAGAGCCACAGGTGACTTATAACAAACAGTTCATGGAGAAGTTTGCTAAAGAAAATGAAAACCTGGCAGAATGCACCAAGGACTGGTCAAGGAGGGACGAACCACTAAAAAAGGATAAACATGGTATGTATAGTACTGGTTCTCTCACTTCTCCGTATTGCTTTGCTGCTGCTATGCTCTGTAGGCTTTTTGGAAAGCTAGACATTAATAAGTTTTCATCTGAATGGCTACCATTATTGAATGCTGCTGTTAATGCTACTATTGTGGATTGGGCTAAGATATTATCTGACAACTTAGCCACAACCATTTTGAATTACCAGTCTAAAAGAACTGTTTCTTAGAGAATTTATTCCCTTTTTTACTTATCTGCTTATGTGATGGATTCAATTTGTTATATTTCCAAGTTTCCTTTAATGGGTTGGAAATGGACGACTCAAGACCCCTTACCCATTCATATTTATCACAAAGAATTGTGGGATTCCAAGTTCATTCCCTATTTTTACAAGATATGTCATGGAATCATGTTGCCCCTGTATAAAATGTTATATGATAAAGACGCTCCAAGGTTTTCTCCTGAAGCAGAGGTAGATATACTTCCTATCGCGAGATGGTTTGGAGAAGAATTGTTTACATATGTCAGGGTATTTGGAAGTCTCGCTTCCCCTCATGTCTTACCTTTGTATGTTCCTGATAAACTCATGGCACGAGAAATTTCTTATCAAACCTGCGGAGAAGGAGGTTTGACTAAAGATTTGAAAGATAAAAAGAAGGCTATTTGGCCACAATTTCCTGTGGCCTGTGGGGCCTTTTCACTATTTGATGTAGGCCATGCATTCAAAGAAGTAAACAACATAACATGTTTACGTTTGTTCAAATTTCCAAGAAGACCGTTCGACCCTTATGATATTTCTAAAAATTTCACTACTGCAGTCAAAATAAAGGTGTTTTCTAAAGAAGATGATCTTTTTGATGACATGTTCCAAGAGAAAGGTACACTTAAAGAGGTTCTACATTCGGCCCAAATGCGATTTCCTCCAGCAGAATTTCAAGAGTTCAAGATATACAGGGAAAGGAGGTTAGCTAATATCCCTTTGGATAAATTACGTTTGGAACCCATAAGAGAACCGACTCCCAGTATTAGTCTCAGTGGAAGCTCAGGCATAGACAGATCTAAATCTAAGTCCAGGAGAGAAACGTCAGAACACTCTAAGAGGTCTGAAAGTGACCATGATAAAAGTGAAGGGTCAGTAAGGGATACTGCCCAGTCAAAGGAGCTCCTACAGCAACAGGTTTTGACCTCTCCACAGCTAAATCCTCTCCCTCTCTTCATCCAGCCACCATTAGTCAGAACCGAGCTAGATAAAGAATGGGAGACATTCAATGATTTAATCAATATTGAAGGACAGAGCACAAAGACACCTGTGAGTAATGTACGGGCAACAGAAGATATAGTCACAGGAACAATTAGCAATGTCTCAGAAATGGAACATATTCCCATTACCCCATCCTCTGAACTTATGCTCAAAATAGAGGAAATTCCTCCTCTTGATGTATTTTATAGTCCACAACACAAGGCAGTGGTAAGAAGACAAAGGAAGAAAAGGAAATTGGAAAATGTTCTCTCTCATGATGCAGAACAATTAGACGTCCTATGGCAAGATCCTACTACTGATCCAACTGAAAATCTTACCAAATTATCTTAGATCACAGGAGAATATGCCTCTGCAGCCATTGATAAAGCATCCAAGGTACGACAATTAATGAATGAGAAAGAAGATCAAGTACAGGTTTTGCAACAACAACTGCAACAAGCCAATGCCAACAATGAAGCACAGAAACAGCTTAAAAAATTACAGCAGGACTTCCAGCAAATGCAGATAGGATACCAGAATAGTTTGGCTGAAAAAGAAAAATAGCTACAGGTTATGCAATAGATGCACAAGGATGATCCCAAGATTATAGAATTCATCACAGAGTCTATTTCCTTAAATGATCAACTACTGCAGCAACAGGAAATATTATGCTAAAGAATATCACAGTGGAACTCTTATTGTGAAGCAAATGATAAAATCACTAATCAAGTCATAGACTTACGACATAATTATGATTTAATTGATAAAAGATTTATTGACTATTTGGCTTGGCAAGAAACAGAGGAGGGGAAAAGAGCAGGTGCACCAATAATCAACGAAAATCATAAAGAAATGCTCTTTAATAATTGGGATGCACTAATCAGGAAAGCAGAGCAAGCGGCAGAAGAAGCAGCCACAGCAGCAAGCAATATTATTGATTGCATAAATGAAAATTTGCACAAGGCAAATCTGATCTCAGAAACTACTCCAGGGTATCTACCAAAGGCACAACAACTACAGACAAACTGGAGACAGAAGGCTCAAGAAAAGGCAGAATCGATTAAAATATTAACTAAGTTAAATTGGGATTCTTACTGGGCATGTCTGGTAAAACCACATAGCCAGTACATGACTCTCAAATGCATCATCAATTCTGCTAAGAAGATGGCGCTAGCTCTTGCCGATTCCGTTTTCACAGGACAGTTAAAGTCAGAAGTCGGCCAACCTACTCTTCTCAAACAAATGCTGAACGCTTGCAATTTCAAAGAACAGATTCACAAGTAGTTAGTTGTTAAGTTTTAATTTTAGATTTAGTATTAATTTTGCTTTATTTTTTGCCTGAAAAGAGGGCGGTCATTTAAACCGTATCCTACATTTTTGTAATAAATTATTTTTAGATTTAGTTAGTAGTATTTAAACCCTTCTCATGCATTTAGAGAAGGGTCCTGAAATTTGTCAAAAACTTGTCCTTAGAACATGCACTTTTGCACCCTCAGAGGAGGTTTTGATGAATGAATGGAACAATATTTATTGATATCTGCGTTTAATATCTGCTACTGATGTTGCACTTTTGTACTCTTAGTGGATGTTGGATTAAGAAGAGATAAGTCATTATTGCTTGAAGCTCATGAGTAGAACTAGTTATAAATGGTACTTTTATCTCTTAACTATTTCTGCCTTTGTGTTAAAGTAATATTCATGTTTAGTTGTTTATTTATTGATGCTTGAATGTTTGAGTTATCATTTGGCACTTTTTTATGGTGATAGTTACTTATTTATGCTTAATATATGAGTAGCTTATTATGTGATATGTTTTTCATAACTGTTTCGTATAACTTTTTATACGAAGTGGTTTATCTTTATTGAATTCTTTTCTTATAACAATTGAATGATATTTATTACCAATTGTTATTTGAAATCATTTTAGATCGCATAACGGAAATATTACATCCTGGGTTAGTGTAGAATTAGATATTTCTGTTTATTAGAATACAATTACATGTTATTAGATTAAAGTTAGAATAAAAGCATTTCACTTAGGAACTTTTAGAAACAAAATATCAATTCTCAAAACACACATACATATTGGGAAACTGGTCCCATTATCCCCAGTCGGACCCACTATACCAAACGGAAAAGGAGCTATCAACCAAGGTCCGGACTGGGTGGGTATCGCCCTTGTTGTAGACCTGATTTTCGGGGCTTCAATAGGGAGCTAGGAGAAAAAGTGCGACAATTTTTTTTCAGAGTATCATGCAAGGAGGGGTCCTCAAACCAATGAGAATTTAACTTAAAAGGGTTGGATGCCTTGGGGGAAGAGGGAGAAAACTCTAGGAGGATCAAGTGATGGTCTGAGTCTCCTCCAATAGAAACCTATTGGCACATATTTATCAGAATATTCGCTTGTAGTAGTGTGTAACAATATCCTTAACCATGGAGATTCACCTCCACTTTACCATGACGATAAATATCAACCTTTAATTTATTACTACTGCAAAGAATATTGTCAAATATTATGTGGAGGTTAAATCCCTACCATCCACCTAATAAGTATTGATAATTAAGTTAAAATTTTATAAACATTATTCTAAAATAATTGTGTAATTAATTATATATAGCATTAATACTATATATATATATATATATATATATATATATATATATTGTTAGGTTATGTGAGTCCTAAGATGATCGGTACACATAACCCGTGGCTTGAGTATTCATGACCTAGGGGCATCTAAGCTGTCAATATCACTCGAGGATCACACTTGGCTTGGGCCACACCATCCCTTAGCATGACTAAATTTTTGTCCACAGAGTCTCGAACTAGTGACCTTTACACCATGGAATGCCTTAATAGAACACCTTGTCACCATCTATTCTACACCCAGTGGGCAATTATAACCATATATTACTTTATCTAATAAAAATATATATTACATATAATATAACTATAACTATATAACAAAAATATAATATAATAATGATAATATAATAATATATAGATGTACATAATAGTTATATTTATTATAGCATATAGTAATTATTAATTATTATATATATTGTGTTATATAGTTAACCAATTGGTATTAATTAGTATTCTTATTTTTCATTTAAAGAGTTAGGATTAACTATATAATATAATATAACACTAGTACATAACATATAATATTATGCTAATATTATATTAACTAAATATTATATGAATATACGCTGACAGTAGGGGAAAAAAAATAATAATAATAAAAAAATTAGAAAAATCAAAGTTAAAACGTAATTAAAAAATAAAGTATAACTAATGAAAATTGTTTATATATATATATAGATATATATATATATTACTTCTAGTTGCACAATATATATATATATATATATATATATATATATATATTACTTCTAGTTGCACAATATTAATAACTAATATATATGGAATAGTACGAATGAATCCAATTATTACAGTGGTGTAAAATATTTAATTTATAAATAACTAGCTCAACAATATCAATTAAATGGATGGTAAAAGTTTAAAGGCATCAATCTATTATAGACATCAAAACACACACCTCTAACTCATGATACATCTCACATTGCCAAGATTTAAAATAATCATAAAAATTAACTAAATTATGTTTAATATATGGGTTAAACATATATACATTTAATAAAACATGTAACAAATTTCTTAACCATGGAGATTCACACCCACTTTACCATGGAAATTATTAACCTTTAAATAGAATTTGTTATAATATTATGGGAAATACCATAGTTTATCTATAACACATACTCAAAAAATCCTAACTCATTTCATAATATATATATATTATTTTTTATTTTTATAATATTTTTTAAATTAAATTGAAAAACAAAATGAACATAACTACATTTGGGATAAATCTCAACCTTTTAGCCCGATTAATATTAAAAATATTTCGCGGATATTCTATAAAGGTTAAATCCCTACCATCCATCTAATAACCATTGATAATTATATTAAAGTTCTGGACACTCTATTTCAAAATAGACATGTTGATCAATGCAATAACTATTCACACAAACTTGTTTTTCATGAGATTTAAATCTCCATTTAATTTAATTACGAGTAAATAATTATCTCATGTCCGGTTGAGGATGAAAGCCACTTTTGGAGGAATTAAACTATCCCAAGGGGATTCCAAGCTCGCACAATACTAGTGATAACATCAACTAGGGGACACCTATCTGGTGATAACATTTCACTAGTAGGTAAAAACATAGTTACCGATCAAATGGGAAATATTACTTCAAAACGGGAACTCTAGCCCAAAAAGACTCAAAAAACATGAAAAAAAGCCCCAAAAACAAAAAGTATGTATCCTAGAATGCATTTGGTTTTTTCTCAAGGTCAAATTTCAACATTTTATAAAATTATGCTAAAAACGAAATTGTTTCTTGAAAAAAGGATTGAAAAAACACCCTCAAAGAAAAACAAGTTGATGTTGGAATAACAAAAAAAACATTGTGTCACACTTTTGACACATTGTAACAATGGAATTAAAGACAACATATTAGGACATTGAAAAATTGTAAAATTATAAAAAATTTGATCCATGATGTTAAAGATAAACAAAATCATGTCTGAAGGCCTTATCATTTTGAACAATTTTCATCCATGTTGTTAAAGATAAAATATCTTGACTCTAAAAAAACCTAGAATTGTAATTGTTTTCAAACATAACATTAAAGATAAAATTTCATAACACATAAAAACCTTAATGACAAGTTATAAATCTCAAGTTTTTAAATCTTAAGTGTTCAACATACTTGAACCATGAAATTATGGAGAAATTATATGACTTAAACAATTTTTAAAAATGAATAAGTAAATAATATATATATATATATATATATATATATATATATATATATATATATATATATATATTTTTTCTAAGTTAAAGTATTCTATTAACAGTAAAAATATAGTACATCAGGCTGAAGCCTTAACAGTGCCTTCGTGGAGGCAATTTAAACAGACAGAACATAGTTTTGGGCTGCCCTGCAGGAGGGAAAGCAGCCTGTAGTGCCACCAATTGAAAAAAAAATCCCACGCAGGGGATCGAACTAGATTGTCCCTGACAAAAACTTGGAACATTGACAGTAGATAACAGTAGAACTGGACCTTGACAAAAACTGGACCATTGTAAATTCTGAAGATGGTTGCTGACAGAAACTGGACCATAACAGTAGAAAACATAAAAACAACATAACAAGCCCTCTCAGAGGGCAGAGAAATAGCATGAGAAACATGAAAAGAGAGCCAAATTACTCATTAGGAGCCACCTCCTCGATCCTGCATCCATAATCATCCGGTTCGCCACGATCACTGAAGAAGTCTGCATTGGAATGGACCGCTGAAGGATTATCCTTCAAATTTTCTTGACCGTGTCCAGAATCTTCCTGCAGAACCTCCTTGCTCTCGTTGGGCTGACCCCTTGAACCTTGCTGCGCTTCGTCCACGTTTGCGCCCTCGACAGGACCCTGCCCTTCCGACGGATTCTCAACCTGGGGCTCCTCCAAAAAAACAACAGAAATGGCCACAGTGACTCTTGGCCGGTTGAGCGCGTAGTCAAAAGAGAAGAGAGCGGTGTGGGACTGTGTAGGCAGCACGTCGGAAGAGGGAGAGTCAAGCCTGCGGCCAGAACGGAGTAGGCGGCCATGGAGGAGACGAGGTAGGCTTTCTGAGGGGGAAGAAATTTCGGAGGGCGAGCTGGAAGAGGAGGGCGAACGCCTCCTCGCACTACGAGAGGACCTGCGTCTGCAACGCATCCTCTGCCTTAGCCTAGGCATGCTTGCAGCCGAATTAGAACTGGAATTCTGGAGAGCCGAAGAATTGACAGGGGGCAGCGTTGGAGGAATGCTCAGAACAACCGTGGCCGACATGCAGGAACCCGAGAGAGAGATGTGAAGACTGTCATCAAGCTCCAAGCAACAGGTGCTGCGGCTTCGTTTCCCAGTGGTGGTGCGTTCGCTGGCCTTGCCTACATCAGAATGGCACCACCAATTCACCGGTGCAGGGGAGAGCAGAGCCATGACATATAACAGCTTACCCCTGCAACAAGCCAACCTCAACATTGAATGACCGAACCAGTTAACCTGATATGAAACGCTGTCACTACAGTCGAGACTGCCTCGAGCGCCATCCTCCAGATCGAAATGAGCCTCCATGTTTAATGCCATAAAGAGCGAGCGAGGTGAATTAATTATGTTCAGGTGGGTGCGCTGGTCCCATGCGGGAAGGCAGGTGGCCTCCCGTCCGGTGGACCTCCGTCCCATCATCACCATTAATGTTGCCAGCACCCGCATTCGGGGGTAAATAAAATATTTATTATTCCAAGAGTAATTTTTATTGAAAAGGATAAAAATATATCTCTTTTCAAATCTTAGGCTAAGACAAATCTAAATCTAATTGCAACCAAAAACTAAAAATCAAACATCAAAACAAAGTGTCCCTTTTCAATGAAACATATAATTTTTATAATTTTTAAAAGTATCTTATACCAAATGGTAACAATACATAATATCATGGCAATATCATTGCATAATCTAAAAATTCAACATTAATTTCTATTTTATTTTTTACTTTTAATCAAAATATCAACATTAGTACATTGAATATAACATAAAATATTTTTGTAATTCATTGTTGTGCATAATCTAAAAATTCAACATTAATTTCTATTTTCTTTTTTACTTTTAATCAAAATATCAACATTAGTACATTGAATATAACATAATTTTTTTTGTAATTCATTGTTGCGCTGTGGATATTCTAAAGATATGAATTCTTCATAATTAAAACATATAATCCAACAAAAACAGAAATGCCTCATAACTTCATGAAAAATCAGATGGAAGTCAAAATATTCATTTCAAGTTACCATGAAAACATCAATTACATGAAAGTGTCTTAGACAGTTATTCAAAATCAACCATAGGTTCTGGCACACCATCAGAACCTACATCTTCAGATGAATGACTCGATGCAGATGAAGAAGATCCATGTTCTTCTCTTTCATTAACTAGTGCTCCATCTGAGTCAACATGCATGCCCACCATTTCAGAGTTCAAATGTCATGTAGATCTACGACTACATTCTGCAGAGTCCCATCTCAGCAGTAATTGTTTTGGTAGCAATGTCTTCAAAATATTTATGGTCTTCAACCAAATATTTCCTCTATTTGTAAAATTAAATTCATACACAAGTATGTCAACATCCTCCAAATTTAAGACATCTGTGCAACAACGATTTATATTTGTGCCATTTCTTTTTCTCTTTGTGCCAATTTTTTTTTCAACTACCATCTCTGGCTTGTACACACCATTGAAAGGGTGGGTACTTGCGGCATACCAATGTACATCAACAGTAATATCTTCATTTTCATTAATGACCTTTATAACCTTGGCAATCCAGAATGGATAGCCAAGTGGATCTTCATCTACTAACACTGCTATCATGCAACCCTCCTTAACATCTTGCACATAACCCTTGTAAAGGTCTACCATGGCTTCATGTTGTGCACGTGATCTTCTAGAACCAATATAGATTTCTCTTTCCTCTACCTGTGGAGAATTAATAAGAGCTTGAGACTGTTGTTGTTCAACAATGTGTGTTTCTTCATGTTCATTTGGCATATTTTGTGGAAAAAAAAAAGGAGTCTTCAAAAGCGTATCATCATTTATTGATCTTGAAATCATATCACTTTGATTACTGAAAAAAGACTCACACCAAACTGAATCAACAACATCGAAGTACTCAAATGTATCTCTAATACATATTTTAATTTCCTCCAGACATTCAGAATAATTTATGTCTCTCTTATGCCTTCATGCATTATGGAGTTTAGCAACTGATTGTAATAATAATATCTTTGATGAAATATTGGATGGTCTGGAATGAACTTAAAAAATGCTAAACTTGATGATGGCCCCCATTATGCAACAGTTGAATACTTCTTGCCCCATATAAGTGTTATCCCATCAATTTTTTAAATACGAAATTGATGCTAGAAGCTAATTTCGTTAAGTTTTTCAATGCATTTCTCCTCATCATGCGATCCCAAAATAAACCTTCACATGTCAATAGTTTCTTCCAACACATGAAAAATAGGCTCTGGAATATACGATTTCTTAATACATTCAATTAATGATGGCAGGCTCCCAACACCTTTCCTCCTCAATGTTACTGAAAACTACTGAACATTTGATCAATATGATCATGAGTATGTCCAACAAGAAGGAAACCAACCTTTATATTTTTAAATATTCCCAACTCAACCAGCATGTTTAGATACCCAAAAAGAACTTGATTTTTGTTTTCACGGCTTGTGTTGTCTAATTGTACATACAAAACTTCAGGAAAAATACCAAACCAATGAGTAACCACATCATGGATTATAGTTATGGTCAAATTTGCATCATTATGAATATTTGGAGCTGTGAAGAAAACTCTTGGAAACATCTTCTCATTAAATACTATACAACCAACCAAGTGAAATTGAATGAAATTTTCCTCCTATAATTTTTTTGGCGTGTAGAAAAAATGTGGAAGAAGTGTTTTCTTTTGGTCCATACCATCAATTATCAAACCCAGATATTTATTTGGATTATCATAACACTTATTTTGATGTTTATATGACTTTTTCCTTTCACTTGTTTTCCGATTACGATGCTCTTGAAGTTCTTTGACAACAGAATTTTTACATAAATTAAAAGAAACATATGAATAAATATATTTTCATAGTTGATAACTATCCAAGTTTAAAAAATAATGTTTTGAACACATACCTCTTTTTGGCCCTTGACATTTATCTCTTTTTGCTTTAAGAGAAGCACATGTGCTGCAAACCCCCATCCTTGTCTTCTTAGGAATACGAACATTGTTGAATTCGTTTTTCCATACCCTTTTAAAATAAGAATATGCAATAAAATTACCAATTCCTTCAACAGCTTCTGCATAATCTCTGTATAAGCTGAATATTTCTCGTCTCGAGAAATTATTTGGAATATGTATTGTGTCTTTATTTGGCAGACACTCTCCATGCTTTGAAAAGAATTCATTCATCCATGACATAGCAGTATTTTCTAACGGCCCAACCTCCTGTTTATAACGTACTTCTCAATAATATGTGGGATCCTTTTCAAGTTTTTCTTGGATTCTTGACAAATGACAATTACCAATTGAATGCAACATTTTGAAAGCCTTTCTGCAAAGAAATACGTTCCCAATATGATAATCAAAACGTGCTAGTGTAAATTGCATGAAACCCACTAAATATGAATTTTGCATGCTTTTATTCATTGACATATATTTTTTCCTTTTCTCCAAAGCAAAGTTGAAATCCATATGTTTCAAGCAATCCTTTCGACAACATTTACTTGAAATCAAATGAATGAAAAAACTTCTTTTTGTGAGATACGTTGTCCTCACCCTTGTATAACTGGAATTTTTTGGATTGATATGAAAAGTTCTACTCCTACTCCTAGTTACAATATTTTCTTGCAATGGTTTCATCATTCCATCATCCTTTGTAGAAACAGTTTCATCACCATTAGGAGGAATATTATCCCCACTATCATCATTCTCAACATAGTTAAGAAATTCATCAACATCATTGCTTGGAAAATTTTCATTACCATCCTCACTTGAAGAAAAAATTTCACAAAAATCATCTGCACTTTTGTAACCCTCACTCAGACCAAATTATTCACTATCTTGATCCATGCTTTCAGATTCTTCACTGGGAGGATTCATTTCTTCATCACCATGAGTTTCTTTGAAACGATCACTTAGAGAAAATACATTATTCAGATATGTGCCTCTAAAATTATCATTTCCAAGAAACTCTTCATCCTCCCCTTCCTCAGTGGTGCTCTCATAATCCTTGGGATTAGGCCTAAGTGGAAGCTTTGAATCTGTATTCACTATAATTTCTTCATCCCGTCCCTCCCCTTCCGCACTGGTGCTCTCATAATCCTTAGGATTAGGAATAAGTGGATGCCTTGAATCTTTATTTATTGGAAATTCTTCATCCCCCCCCCCCCCCTCATCAGTGTTGCTCTTGTAATCGCTATGATTAGGATGAAGTGAAAATTTCAACTCTGGAAATTCATCCCTCTCTTCATTAGTGCTGCTGGCATAATCCTTAGGATTAGGACGAAGTGGATATTTTGACGCTGCAAATTCTTCATTCCCCTCTTCATTAGTGGTGTTGGCATAATCCTTAGGATTAGGATGAAGTGGATATTTTGACTCTGCAAATTCTTCATTCCCTTCTTCATCTGTGGTGCTCACATAATCCTTAGGATTAGGACGAAGTGGATATTTTGACTCTAGAATTTTTTCATCCCCCTCTTCATCAGTGGTGCTCACATAATCCTTAATATTAGGATGGAGTGGATATTTTGACGTTGCAAATTTTTCATTCCCCTCTTCATCAGTGGTGCTGGCATAATCCTTAGGATTAGGAAGAAGTGGATATTTTGACTTTGGAGTTTTATCATTCCCCTCTTCATCAGTGGTGCTCGCATAATCCTTAGGATTAGGACAAAGTGGATATTTTGACTCTGGAATTTTTTCATCCCCCTCTTCATCAGTGGTGCTGGCATAATCCTTAAGATTATGACAGAGTGGATATTTTGACGCTGCAAATTCTTCATTCCCCTCTTCACCAATGGTGTTGGCATAATCCTTAGGATTAGGACGAAGTAGATATTTTGACTCTGGAAATTCTTCATTCCCCTTTTCATCAGTGGTGCTGGCATAATCCTTAGGATTAGGGCGAAGTGGATATTTTGACTCTGCAAATTCTTCATTCCCATCTTCATCTGTGGTGCTCGCATAATCCTTAAGATTAGGACAAAGTGGATATTCTCATCTCCCACTTCATCAATGGTGCCTTCATAATCCTTAGGATTAGGACGCAGTGAAAATTTTGACTCTGGAAATTCTTCATCGTGCCCTTCATCACTGTTGCTTTCATAATCCTTAAGATTAAGAGTAAGTGGAATAACTGACTTTAGATTTAAATAAATTTATTTTTTCTGCGCCTCATCAATTATGTTCTCATCATCCTTAGGATTACGACCAAGTCTTTGACTCTCTATTCATGGTGAATGAACTCCTGCTATATTCATCAATCTGAATAGAGTTGTTACATGACGAAGAAGTTGATGTTGTAGACAGAAAAACTTCGCTATCAAAAGAACCCATGGCTTTCAACAAGAAGATGTTGAATGATACAAATGCCTCTCCCAATTAAAATATATAGTTTAAAGACTGAAAATTTCCTTTCAAATTTTACCCCCAAAAATTTTCGCAAAAAACTTTCCCTCCAAAATTTTCGTTTCAAATATTTCGTATAAAATATTCGTCTAAAATGTATTTATAAACATTTTAATAAACTGTTTGTGTTGAAATATTTTACTGATATTTCTATTCAAAATATCCACAAAATATCCATTCATGCCTCCAAACTAAAATAATGTTGTTATTTTAATGATTTAACATTGACTACATGTAAATATTAACTATAATAACTACATGCAAATATTAACTATTTTAACTATAATTAACTGCATGTAAATATTTTAAATTTTAAACCTACATTATATTCGTCTAAAATATATTTCAAAATTTCTTAATAAACAGTTGGTCTTGAAATATTTCGCCATACCTTCTATTCAAAATATACACAAAAATTCCTTTCATGCATGCCTTCCAAACTAAAATAATTTTCTTATTTGAATGATTTGACATTGACTACATGCAAATATTAACTATTTTAACTATAATTAACTACATGTAAATATTTTAAATTTTAAATTTTAATCCTAGATTATATTTGAATGATTTAATATTGAGTACATGTAAATATTAACTAAAATATTAACTATAATAACTATATGCATATATTAACTATATTTAACTACATGTAAATATTTTAAATTTTAAATTTTAATCCCACATTTGTTAAACAGTAAACCAATCACACGATATTCGCTATATAATAAGAATCACTGTTTCTATTCATCACATCACATCAAGTCTTCTGGTTTTTGTTGGAGCATTTTTCTTGAGGTGTTGCGTTGGCATTGATAACTTTGTGGAGGTGTTGCATTTGCATTGGAGGCGTTGTGTTGGCATTGGTAATTTTGTGGAGGCGTTGTGTTCGCATTGTTAATATGATTTTTTTGCATTTCAAAGGTTAGTTTTCCTTCTATTATGTCCATTTAAAGAGGATTTTGGGCAAAATCTCCTTTTTCTATGGTTTTTGTGTTCAAAAACTATTTTTTTATGGTTTTTATGTTCGAAAACCATAATTTTTTTATATTTTGTTACTGAAGAAAATGGAAAAAACACAAATTTTTAGTGTTTTTAGGACAAAAATTTAGAAACGTTTTTCTTTTTTAGGGTTGATGGGTTCCTATATGAAAGAAAAAACTAAAAAACGACCATGCACATGAAAAAACAGTTATATTTATTCTATTTTTATCTTTTCTAAAAAATTGAAAAGATAAATTTATTTTTTATTTTTATTTTAAAACATGAAATTTTAGTTTTAGAAATATTATTAGATATTTTATTTTGTTTTTTTAAAGGAGAATATATAGTTTTAGTTTATATTAAAACTGTTTTTTTTTTTTTTTTTTAATTATAAATATATTGGTGGTTTCATTATTTAATTGTTTTTTATTTGAAAAGTTTATTATTTTATATTTTCAATCTGATTGTTACTTTTAATTTGTTTTTGTTTAGATTTTAAAACATATACTTTAAATTTTTTACTATATTGTTTTTTTAATTGCTTTAATTTAAAAAAAAATTATATATATTTTTGTTTATATTATAAAACAATTATATATATATATATATATATATATATATATATATATATATATATAAATTATTGTTTTTAAATTTTTTTAACTTATAAATTGAAAAGTTTTAAATTTTATATTAAATAACAGTTTTTTTTAATTATAATTGTTTTAATTTAAAAAAAAATAAAAATAAAAATAACTTTTATATATATTTTTTTGGTTTATATTATAAAACATATATTTTAATTTTAATTTTATTGTTTTTTAATATTTTAGATTATAAATTCAATAGTTTTAATTTTTATATTAAACAATGAAAAATTTGCAGTTGATTTGTAAGTCTTTAGCGTTGAAAACTCGAAAATGACTTTAACGATGGCTGGTAGGGTTTTCTTTTTCTCTGTGAGCTCCCCCGCCACCGCCTCGACATAGTCAGACCCAACGGCTCATGGCAGTCAGCAGCAGACCGAACCTTCTATCCCTCGCCTGCTCCCTCCCGGTTGCTGTTGCGATGAATTCTTGGTTGATTCTTCTTGCACATCGCCACTGGCTGCCAACAAAAAATCTCCACCTCCAACCTCTGCAGGACGACGACGCCCCTGTTGTGTTAAGGAATGCCTATCTCCAAAAATCAAATTTCGATGGCACTCTTGCTACTCGCTCCAAGTCTCATCCTCGGCTCGCTACACCAAGGAAGAGCTCCTTCGATAGGTCAAGTTACACGACTAGTTCTCTTAGTCTGTTTCGCCTTTTGACTAAGAAATCCAACGAATGCAAGAAGGCTTCCTTGCAGCTCATCCTGGGCTGCCTTTCGACTAAGAAATCCAACGAATGCAAGAAGGCTTCCCTACAGCACAACGAGTCATCTGGTCCCAACCTGCTATCACGCATTGGAAGCATTCTGCCCCCTTCTTTTCAGATCCAGATTGTTCTCCTAAATGGAAAAACCTTGCTACTATGGGTTCAATCCACGAACCTGGTTCATCACCTCTCAAAGGCCATTGAACTCAAGCTGGGGATCCCCTCCCCTTCTCTATGACTTCTTCATGCAGGTAAACAACTCCATGACCTTTTTCCTCTCTTATTTTACAACATTGGAAAATATGCCCTAGTGATTCTTTCCCTCCGTTTACGGGGAGGAGCTAACGAGAAACCCTCAGTAGGAAATAAATTCTCTTACAGGGATGTTATCCATGCACAAGCCCCCAAACCGGCTGCTCCACCCACATAGGCTTCCAAACCTTTTCTGGTAGACACAATGGAAGAAGTGCCCTCTGTTGAGATCTCCCACCCGGATCTTGAAGACCAACATCAACTATTTGCAGAAAAAGCCTTCATCTGCCGATTCAATGAACTCTAGCCTAACACAACTGATCTATACCAATGGATTCACTCCACCTGGACCATCAACTGCAAGGTTATTTTTTGTTCAAAAGGCTTCTTCATCGTCATTTTCCCTCATAGTGAGGACTACCAGAAGGTCCTTACTGGTGGTCCTTGGTTTTGGGGAAAAGTGGGGCTCTTCCTCACCCCCTAGTTCCCAGACTTCGATCCCACCACGGCAGTCATCACCAAACTTCCAATCTGGGTCAAGCTTCTAAACTTACTAGCTCATCTTTGGCACCTTTCTATCTTCCAAAGCATTGGAAACACTCTGGGACATTTTCTGACATTTGATCCCTCATGTTGGGAAAAGGGCATCTACACCTATTCAAGAATTTGTGTTGAAACTGATATCAGCAAAGGATTACCTGACCAAATCATTCTCAAACTAGGAGATTTCCTCTGGACATAGACCTTAGACTATAAGAACACTGCGTTCCGTTGCCGACATTGCCATCAAATTGGGCATCTTCAGAACTCATGCGCTTCATTCCACACCCAAAAGAAAATAAGCACACGCAAATCGAAGGATAAAATATGGAAACCCTATGATCTGCCCCCCAGGAACGTCATCATGTCCTCCATCTCGGATGAAGATGAGATAGAATCAAATGAGGAGGATGCAATGCAGCAGCAAGAGAAATCCTTGACAGTCCTTGAAAGGCCTTCCGCCTCCTCCGACTCAGACAAACATTCTCCTCCTTTGATAAGCAACAATCTTCAAATGATTTCAGCACACCCGTCCCCTGAAGACTGGGTGAAAATCACCAAAAAGAAAGGAAAGAAAAGTCATTTGGCGGAATCTACCCATTCTGGGTAGCGTCCGATGTCTGTCTCACTGAGCTTCCCTTGTCTCTCTTACTGTTCCTCTTTGTTGAACTCTTGATGGCATCTTGGCACGACGTTTGATCGTTGAATTCTTCATGCTCTCCTGATCTCCAGGTCTCATGCTTCTCTAGATTGTAACTCCTTTTGTACTATATGCTCTTAATAGAACCAGTCCTACCTTATTTACAATATATATATATATATTAAACAATTTTTTTGTTTTTTTTTTTTTTTAAATTAAAAAATAAATATTTTGGCCACCCGTCAGGGGCTGGAGGCCGGTTGGGCAGCCCTCCACGGTGCCGCATGGCCGGCCTTCGGCCCCCGACTGGGAAGAAGTCGATTCTCGGAATCGACCTCTTCCCAGCCGGGGGCCGGACGCTGGCCGTGCGGTGCCGTGGAGGGCTGCCCAGCCGGCCTCCGATACCTGGCTGGGCGGAGGCCGGCTGCGCAGCCCTCCACGGCGCTGCCCGGCCGGCCTCCGGCCCCTGATAGTTGCGAAAACAATTTTTTTTTTTAATTTTTTTCTTTTTAAATTTAAGTATAAACTTAAATTTATAAAAATTTAAATTTTTTTTTTTAAATATAATTTTATAATGTTTTGTTTTGAAATATATAACATTATTATTATTATATATAATGTTTTATATATGAGGTTTTTTTTTTTTTTTTTTTTTTTTTTTAAATATATATTGTTTTATATTTAAGTTTTTTTTTTTAATATTGCATTAATATAAAAATTTAATTTTATAGTTATAATTATAAACTAAATAATAATTTTAAAATTTGAAATTTATTTTACATTAAAATTTTTAAAATTTAATAAATAGTGTATATATAAATATTTCATAATAAAATTTTAAAATTTTAAAATGAAATTTTAAAATACAATAAAATATTATAAGTTTTAAATTTATATTTAAATTTTAAAATTTAATTTATTAAGTAATATTTAAAATTTTAAAATTTAATTTATTAAGTGTATATTTAATAAAACAAAACAATTAAAATTAAAACAAAAAATTAACATTAATTTTTTTTTAAAATTTTTATTTTAATATTGGTTAAATAATAAATTTTTATTTTATTTTATTTTTTATTATATATATATATATATATATATATATATATATATATATATATATATATATATATATATATATATATATATATATTTGAAATTAATTTTTATTTTTTAAAAATTGTTCTATACAATTTAAAACTAAGTTTATTTTTTTTATAAAAGGTATTCAAACAATATTATATAGATATATATACATATATCTAAATATGATTTTTAATATTTTGTTTTTAAATGTAAAAAATCTACAGTTAATTTTATTGGTTTATTTTCAATTTATTTAGTTTTACAAATAAATTTTGTCGTTTTTAATTTATTTTATAGACATTATTTTTCGGTAAATTTTAAATTTATATTGGCAAATTTAAAAAAATTGATTAATTGTTATGTTTTCTCATTAACTAATATATATTTTTATCAGAAAATGACACAAAAAAAGATTTCAGAATGTTTCGCACCTAGGGTCAATAACTCCAAAATCTAAAGTTGTATGGAATGTGACTCTAGATACAAATCCCAAATCTAAAGTTGCAGCTGAACGCAATATGGATACTGCTAGACGTAATAAGGAGATTGTTGCACACACTAATAAAAGTCAAGCAAGTAGCGCACCAGGTTCATTAAAGCTTATTCATGATTGGAGGAACACCAATGAAATAAATAAAACTAATTTCTCATGGTATCTTGAAGACAATGAAATGGAGGCTGATATACATATCGATCTGGTTTATGGTATGGTTGACTTAAATGAACCATATGAAGTGATTGGCAGAGTACGAGACATATGTATGGTCCCGAATACAAACATTATTTATGTTCTTGCAAGGGAGGCTAATAAACATGAGAAGATTAGATATCATCTATCAAAGGTCAAGTATGACATAAATGAAATATCTACCAAGTTTTATGAAGAAATCTCAAGCAACATTGCAAATAACATTGTAAGTATGCTTATTTATATTTACGCTATGCATTATTGTAAGGATCATTCATTTTTTTATAAATTATTGGTCATTGACATGTTTTATTTTGTTTCATAGGATTTTGTTCCAAGTCTTTCAAGCATGTTTGAAGGTATTTATTATATGGAGCCAAATGTTATGACTATGATCAAAACTTTCCACACAGGCAAAGTAGAGGAAATGAGATTGAAGCAAAGATCAATAGCTCGTGACATTGCAATAGTACAAAGAGGGGATCAACTAAGAGTCACTAAGGTGGGTCAATCTAGTAAACCTAAACATGTTGCTTTTGAAGATGTGAACATTGAAAATTATGATAGAATTAGTGAGGAGGAGATTAGAACGTTGTGCAAAAGGAGAAAACAAATCGACACCAAAAAGAAAAATGGCCAAATATGTCTCTCTTTTACCTAATGATGAAGAGCTTGTTTATAAAAAAATATGATATGTTGACCAATAAGAAGAGAAAATAAAATCTTGGTCAACCTGTAAAAGTCATGAGCAGTAGTGAAGAACAAACTGAAAGCTCTTGTGGAAGCAAAGAAATCATAACACCAGGTGCTAAGTTAGAGGATGACATTATTAAAACAAAACAAAATTCCATTCTATATGAGTTGAGGAAGAATAAATTAATTTTTGGTGGCCAAACATTTGAGCTTAATGTTAGCCAATTTTATAGGCCAGATGAAGGAAAATCTCAATATCAAATTAGAAAGGCCCATCACCTACATGTACATAATCTGGAAACATTATTCAAGTTCAATCCATATGCGCATGTGGTGGATTATGTGGTTATTTTTTATCCACGTCAGGTTCCCAACAAACAGGAATTTGAAAATACAAAATGTTTTTATTATAAATATTATGTAATTGGAAGGAACCATTCGGTAGAGGCTAAAAGACAGTTGATTGAGGAGTATCCCAATAGCTATGTTTTTCAAACAATGAAACGCATCATTTACGTTGGCTTAAAAAAAGGGAAGCAAATTAATTGGCATGGGATCATAATGCAGATAATGAGTACATAATGAAAATGACTTTCATCCGAAGGGTTAGTTTTATTCATAATGAATTCTTAGAAAAATTTGGTTGGGATAACACACAAGTTAGTCTAACATTTGGAAAGGAATGTTTAATGGAAACAAGTTATCAAATTGATGAAAAAATTAACAAAAGATGGAAAAATGCATTCAAATATATTAGAAGCATGGATAACATTTTTAGGTTGGCATTTAGGGAATATGGGATTTGATTGATGAGATTTTTGAGTGGTGGGAGAATATTTCCATAAAAATCGAAGGTTAAAAAGAGTAAACCCATAATATGTACCAACGGTAAGACGGGTCCTGAAATGAAGCAACTTCCGAGGATATGACTATCACACCTTGGAGAACAATGCAAGGTGTGAAGGATGAAAATTAGTCAAATCGGTCTAGCACATGTGAAGTGGGTGAATTATCAATGGATGAAATGTGTGCGTAATTTCAAAAGTAAGTTTCTTGAATTATTTCTTATTTTCCTTTCATTATAATTTTATTTTAAATAAAACATAATGTTGTTGGTAGAATTTGTTATACATGTCACTATACTAACAATTTTTAACTTTATTTATTCAACAAGGTTTATATGAAAATACAGAACAATGGTTAAAATGTTGAATGAAGATAGTTGGGATGATGTTGTACGCAACTACCCAAATTCAAGTTCTACATTTGTGCTAAAAGATTTTTATCTTGCATTTAAAAATCTATGTTGATTCATACATTCATTTTATTCATATGTATATTATTTTTATTTATATTATATATATATCTATATATATATATATATATATATATATATATATATATATATATATATATATATATATATGTCATTAAAGATGTTGAAGAAGGATGGAAATGGAGTACCAGATACTTTCAAAAGCTTTATTGAAAAAATTAAGTTGGAAAAGATGAGAAAGAAGCGTCTTATGAATGTTGAACTTGATCCTACTCTTAGTCATTACATTTGGAATGGGCTTGACACTATCCAATATCAAATAATACAAGGTGACTGTGAAGACATTGCATCACTAATACCTAAAAGGGAATATGCCCTAGTTATTGCAGATATTCCTCATGGTTTCACTTTCTCAGACATTGAATATGATAGTGAACCATACACTTATCAAGCTTTTAGTAAAGTGGTTACAAGTTTTCAAGAAGTGACACCATCACCACTTTGGCGATTTGTGACATTTCATTCAGACACATAGTTTTCAGTGTTATTAACAATATTCAAGGGAAAAACAAACTGAAGGATGCAACTTACATGATAAGACTTTGAAATTGTATGTTTGATTATTGTTAAAATTTTTTATTTATGTACAATTTAATTGAAATTTTACTATGTTATGTTACAGGCAAAAGTCAAATATTGTTTCTTCCGAAGATCAACCTGTTATAAATAATTGTGAGTTCATCCATGTTTAACGTTGGGCAAAGAGGATAGCTATAAGCGTATTCTTATGAATTGAGTAGATGGGAAGAGTCATAGTCAAGTATTGGTTCATGATGCAGTTGTAAGAAAACTAACATATGAGGATAAAGATGCAAAATGAGATATACTTAACATCTATCAAAAAATGCAAGCATTGATTAACTATCTTATAGATCTGTGTTCAAATGAAGGAGATTTGGTTTTGGATTTATTCTCAGGTTCAGGTAACTTTTATTGTACAAATTTGAATTTAAATATTTTATTTTTTACTTTTTATGTCTTTATACTAATTTTATTATTTATTTCTTTTATACTTGATGATTAGGTACAACACTAGCATGTTGCCTACTAAAAGGAAGAAATTGCATTTCCATTGAGAAAAACTCAGTGCAATGCAAATTTATTCAACAAAGAATTAACGCTCTTGAATTCCTTCCAGATGCGAAGGAAGAAATTAGTTTGAGGAAGAGGGATTTTAATGAATCACGTGTGGAATAAAAAACAAAGGAACCTCAACCACCATTATATGGAATGATTGGAAAGGGACACTTTGGAAGATTTGCAAACATGAAAGATCCATTAAAAGATGACAATGACCAAAATGAAGCTGAAAATGTTGCGGAAGAAGACATCAATGATGTTCTAGAAGATGTTGAGCATGGATTAGTTGATATTGTTGATGATATTTAAGTTATGCTTGCAAATAAAACTCAATTTTGAGATCTATTAATGAGTTTTACTTGTAATGTTTAGACTTTGATATTTTATGAGAAGAATCCTTACTTTTTGCAAAAAACATGTGAGTACTATTATTTTTTGGCATAAAATTCAATAAAAATGCTATTTTCTTAAGTTTTTCCCAAAAAATTAGTTTATTTAACATGTTTTTTTTAACAAAAAATCTCTAAAAGTGTATTTTTTGCATTCTATTTATATTGAAAATTTGTATTTTTTTTGTTATATGGTTAAAAATATTAGTTTTTTTGCGACAATTATTTGATGTGCATTGAAATATTAATTAACAATACATAAACATGTATAAAATATAAACTTTATAATATTGACCAATTTTTCATTTTTTTTTTATCTATGTGAAAAAATGAAGATTTCATTACAATTTTTTATTAAATTTTTATTTTTATTTTTATTTTATTTTTTATTTTATTTTTCTTTTAAAACACTAGTACATAAATGCACTTAAAAATAAACATCTCAGGGAAGAAGACATTAGAAAATGTATAGTTTCAAAATCAATCCTCTAAAAAAAATTTGGTGATGATACACTACCACTATTCAAAATCGACATAAAAAGCATCACATAAAAAAAAATTAAAAAATTAAAAAAAAAAATCAAAGTGCCAAAAACACGCTCCAAAAAAAAAAAAAAAAGTGATTTCTTGCTACTTCAAAAAAGTAGGTACCAGTTCAGTTACCTATTTAATTGGTAACTATGTTTAAATCGTTCTTCTATCCAATAGAGAAACTTATTCCTACCTAAACTCAACTTAGTAAAAGATAAATAAATAAATGTTTGACAAAATATATTTAACCATATTAAATTTGATTATTCATTATTTTTGCCCTAACCTTTTATGATGAACTAAATTACTATAATTATTATATAAACAATGTTTAATATATTATTTATATCATTGGATAATTGAATATATAAATACAGAGTAGTATAAAACACCCACAAATTAGTCTTGAAAATAATGGAAATTTCGACAAGATTATGACAAAATTTGGCAGAAATTTTTGAAAATATGGCTTACAGCTATCAAACTTCAGGGTTTGGGTGCCCCAAGTGTTCTTGATGGTGTTGAATCCATTTACACCATAAAAAAAAACCATTCAAACACTCTAGTATTCTAATTTTTTGAATTTTTTTCATTAGATTTCAGCAAGAAAACTGTCGTCCATGCTATTCTGTGGCATCAGTAGGCAACACCTATAAATACACAATATTAGAGAATTAAATATCGCTGGTATAAATATACAACACTAAGAGGTTTTCTTTGTCTTTATTATCAACATCTCAATGGTTTATTATCTTGGTCACATAGGGAGTATTAAAAGTCCAATCAAGGTAATATTAAAAGTCCAACTAAGTTGAGAAGGGGGGATTGTATTGGTTGAGACTAGTATTGAATCTAGAATAAAAAGTTAGTGATATATTATTGGTTGATATATGTGTTGTAAGTTCATAGACTGACAAAGATATTGTATGTTTTTAGTTGATTTGCTTTTTAATGTTGCAAGATATAGATCTATTTATAGGTTTGCTTGCTATGAGAATTTTCAAAGGGGAAGGAAAATTGAATTTTATAAGGGATGATTAAGTTGTGTCTATTGATAAAAATGAGAATTTGGTTTTTTTTTATTTTTAAGTGATGATATTTTAGTTATTAATGAATGTTTTTAAAGAGAAAAAAAACCAAACAAATATTATGGCACACTTTGAAAAAATATCGCTATGAATGTATCACTTTCGAATTAGTTAGGGTTTTCTTAATAGTCACTATGAAGGCACTTTCTAGGATGCAAGTATCTCATTTGTAGAGATTTGATCTACTTAGCTCATTCCCACAAACTCTCCATCATCATTCTTGTTTGTATGTTTTTCATAAGTTCCTTTTGTGCCTTGTCTTGGTCATGCTTTGGGTAGTGATTTGCATATTAGCTATAGGATCTCTTCGCCTGCATGTGGATTGATTAGTCTATCATATTCTTTTTGGTGGTTTCTATTCAATGTCCTCTTAATGGGTGGTCCTCCCAATTCCAACGAGGAATCTCATGCTTTTGTACCATATGGTTCTTCTTTAGTTGGTCATAAATGTTATGGGATATAGAATAGAAAAAAATATGGAAGCCATCCCTAATATTGAGTTGAGATCCTTTGTGGAAAAAAATAACATCTGTGATAATCTCGGAGGAAAACCATTATTATAAAAGGAAGATTTGTGAAGCTCTGGAAATCATGAACTATCCCAATAATCTCAACAAAGACATAGGATAGAAGTTATCAGGAGTTGGATCCCCTTGCTCATGCAATGCGCACTCCAAATAACTAATCCATCTCCTTATCTTATTATACTACTCCCCTTCCTCTCCTTAAATTAATAACATTAACTATTAACAACTTATATATATATATATTTTTAAATATAACTATTAAAAATAACATTAATAATATTCTTCCCTGATCGGGGTGTGAGACAAATCATTTTCCCTCTTGATATTCTCGTCTTGTGTGAAATGATCGTTGAAAGGGATGGAGGGCGGCTCGACCCTTGCCCTCGCATGCGTGACCAGGTAAGTGGGGTGGCTATGTGCATGGTCAGTTTTAATGCCGAGGAGACGATCCACGGGGTTCTTAAAATCCAAGTGGGTAGGGATCATCGTCCTATACATGCATCTGTCTTGTGTTGAGGATCAAATCCTGGAGGTAGGTGTAGGTGCTTAGCTAACTAAAAATGAAGACTGCGGATATTTCGAGTTTTGCATCTCAATATCAATATCTTGCCTGCAAGGAAGGTCAGGCGATTCTTCTCTCAGGACAGGACTGACCCTCTCTGGTTCATAACATGTGCAATCAGGTATATTATTTTCCTTGTCTCCTTTCCTCGACCGCAACCTACTCAGTATTCTAATGTCTCTCGAACTTTTAAAGATAATCTCTGCAACTTGAATCTAGTGAGAAATGGAATTCGTTATCTAGAAATTGGGAAATTTTATGTGGTTATGTCATAAGTAACGTCTGTTGTTTCTTTGGCGGTATCCTTTTTATTTGTCTTTTTATTATCTCGAATGGGAATGTATGGCATAGTTTTGGTTAATAGTCTTCTGTTGGAGCGATGTATGCTCATTGGTGCTAGTTATATCGGTGAATTGATGGCCCTGAATATGGGAATGAATTTAAATTCCTTACATCTGATTTATTATGTCTATGCTGTGGACCTCACTATTACTGGGCTCAGGGAGCGGTCTGTGGAACCTCTATCATGAGGCAACAGACTAAAGTTTTTTTTTCTCTATCTATTGACTCAATTCAGCATGCGGTGTTGGTATACAATATTGAGTGTAAAAGGTGGTCATCCTATTTGACCCTTAGCTTATATGTAAGGCTGGAGCCGAAATAATTTTTCCTATTGATTTTATCTCATGTTACAGTGTTAGGTTCTCAAAAATTATGTAATTACCCAGCCCTTGAATAGACAGTCTAGTTATGGATTGTGGCTCGTGATGTTCGATTGAAAATTTGTGGTTTAATTATTTGGTTGAGAATACAAATGGCTCTCCCATCCCTTTGTGTTAGTTCGTCTGGAAATGGGGGTCAAGGTCGTAGTCGACAGTTGGGTAATTGAGGCGGTTGGGGATCATCCTCTGCTCGACAGTTGAGAAGAAGAAACTGCAAGTCTGATGCTCATATTATCAGCGAGGCACCCTAGTATTATAATACAGACACCCCAACCTAGGTTAAACAAATGAACTTGACATAGGAAGCAAAATTAAATTAGCAGGCAGAAGTTGAAGTGCAAATACAAGACTGACGCGTCCTAGTTCCTGACCTAGGACATACTCGAGACCACACCAATTAATATAAACAAACCGTCCATCTCTACTGGCTGATGAAAATTATTGTGGTCAGATATATCACGACCTCTCCTATAGTTTATGTCAAATATGATCTAGGCTTTTAGAAAATTCAGAAATAATTTCAACTTATCAAATTTCAAATCCAACATTAGAATGCTCGTCTTGGCCGTATCAAGAAGCACATCCGGTGTCTTCCTCAGTTTGAATTACCAGGTTCTAGTGCTAAGGACCCAGATCCTGTGGATTCCATTGATGAGTAGTGTTAGTTTGGATATGGCAGCTCCAAATTTTGTTTAATTTTCATGATGTATATGTCGGTTAGTAGTACATACTCTAGTTATTTAGATGATAGTTGGTTTCGATACATTCAGTCATATAAGGATTTATTCGAAAAACTTAATTTATTGAGATTTTGGATGGCATATAATGCGGTTTGGTGGCCACAAACCTGGTTTCCCAATGGACAGATTAAGGCCAATGAACGTCTCTTTATGCCATGTAACCTGCTTTTTGAAAATGAATGAATGAAAAGGTCCTGCCAAACTTTAAAAAAAAAAAAACATTAATAATATTCTTACATCATTTACATATTTGACGATTAATTTTTAATTATTATAATATATTTACATACCTTAAAAATTAACAAACAAATTAAAAATTCCTTAATTATATCTTTAAAAATTATATATCTTAAACATAGGCTATAAGAACAAAGATATCAATAAATCGATCAGGAAATCCAAATCCAGATCCTCAACTAAACCCCCCCACATCTAACTCCCAATCCCTAAGTGGTAGGGCATATATCCCATACATATAGAGCATTACTGATAAATTGGTCAGGGTGCTTAGGAAGAAAGGCATACCAACCTCATTTAAACCCTTGAATACTATCCAAAAGAAGATGAGATCTGTCAAAGATGACCTTGACCACTTCTAACGTAAAGGCATGTACAAGGTCAAGTGTTCATGTGGTAAATGTTACATTGGAGAGACGATAAGATCCTTTAAGATCATACGTAAGGAGCATGGAACGAATATCAGGAATGGAAGAATCAAATCCTCAACACTTGTTGAACATTCTTCAAAGAATAGTCACCATGTTCGCCTAGAAGACATGGAAATAATCTCTGAGGAAAACCTTTATTATGAAAGGAAGATTCATGAAGCTCTGGAAATCATGAAGCATCCTAAAAATCTCAATAAAGATAGAGGGATAGAACTTAGCAGGAGTTGGATCCCCCTACTCACGCAGTGCTACACTCCAAATAACTAATCCACCTCCTTATCTTATCATACTACTCCCCTTCCTCTCCTTATATTAATAACATTAGTTATTAACAACTTATAAATTTTTGTAAACATAACTATTAAATATAACATTATTAATATTCTTACATAATTTACATATTTGAGGATAAAATTTTAATTATTATAATACATTTTACATACCTTAACAATTAACAAACAAATAAAAAATTCCTTAATTATATCTTTCACAATTATATGTTTATATTTAAAAAAATAAAATAAAAATAAGATTCTAATATAGCCTCTTTACATTTTCTTGATTTTCATACATCTCCAACAACATTCGTTTGATAATTATCTAGTATATATAATATATAACAATATCGACCATCCTTTATATTAATTTTGAATTTGACCTCATATTATTAGCCATTTCTTTCTTTGAACTCTCTTTAGTCTATTTATACAACTCTTTATCCAATCTCTTCTTCTTGGTTTTTTTCATGACGATGGGTCTTGGTTTAGACTCGAAATGTCAATAGTAAAATGTCTACAATGGAGAAATTTACGACACCACAACATCAAGTTCATCGCCACATAAATCTTCAAAGAAACATCATTATCATTCAAGAAGGAGGTTTAGTTGGTAAGTTATTAGGCTTTGGCACAATCCTACCTTTGTCTTCGTTTGAATTTCTAAAAAGTATGGAGATCATGAGCTTCTTGCAACATTTTACTATGGAAAACAATTTTATGTTTTTATTTTTGAAAGCAAAGAAGGAAAAGATTTGATATTTAGATCCAATCCCTATTTCATGGACTCTAGGGGAATGTTTCTTTCCTGCAATAATCTAGACATTAACCCTAACATGGAAATTTATTCTACCCTGTTTGGATTAGAAAGCAACATCTACAAATTATTTTATGGGCTGATGATATTTTCAAATCTACTGGAGAGAAGTGGGTCATTATATTACTCATGCAAAGCCTAAGGGTAATATTTTCACATGTGCCAAAAGTTGTGTGGAAATGGATTTTTCCAAGGGACTACTTAAGGTAATTTAGCTCGACTTGAAGGGTGGGAGCCATCTTCAGACCCTTGATTATGAGTAGGCTCCTTTCAAATGCAACTCTTTCCATGAGTATGGGAGCTTTTCCAAAATTTGTCCCAATGCTCAACCATCTCAACCATTTACTAAGTCGATCCCAAATTCTCAGAATAACGACAAGCAAGGAACATTAAACAAGTTTCAAGAAAGAAAAAGAAACAACAACATATAAGGACTCAACTTGAAATCATGCCTAATCCATGCCCACTTACTCCTTCCAATAATATATATGAATCATTGCAAACATCAGAGTAAGAAGATGAGGGTTTGGCCAAGAAAGATTCTATAAAGAGCAACTCAAAGCATCAACCTAAATCCCATATAAATCTCCAATTTGACTTGCCAGGATTAGATCACAAGAAATTAGAGAATATCACTCATGATAAGGATGAGATCCCCATTGGGGGGGATTTGAATTTTTCTCCAGAAATTGAACCAATTTTAGAAGTGTAGGATTTAGAAGTAAAAAAGGAGAAATAGGATGAGGGAAATCATCCCTCTTCTTCTCCTTCCTTTGCAGTAGCTTTAAAAAGAATCCACACTCCTCCTCTCCATTAACAAAAGGTAGGAAACATCACAGAAAGATATCTCCAAACTTTGGTTCCCAACAATCTCTTGACTCCCTTGGATCTATTGGGGGGTTGGTTTTGCTCAAATCTTAGACAATTTTTTTTTGCCTCATTTTATACAAGAAATTTGTATGAATCTACTTAAGTACTCAAAAAGCAATAGGTTCAAGTTATAGAAGGTTTAGTGTTGGATTCCCCCTTTGTCATTTGTCATTTTGACAGAAAAAAGATTATTTTTATCCTTTTCTTTTCAAAATCCTTACAACAAACATTCCTGGTATCATTCTCTTCGATATATCCCACCTACATGCTCAAGCCGTAAATTTTTTATTAATATAAATTTATATTTATTATTAGAAAGATATTTGGATTAATATATGAATTTTTACAATTTTATTTTATTTTATTTTAAACTATCTTATTTATATAAATAAATTATTTATGATTCTTAAATTCAATAAAAATATTAAATATTTTTAAATTTAAATAACATTGATATATAATTTACTATTTAAAATAATAGCATAATAAAACCAAATTTCAAAAACACATTATAATCATATCAGGTTGAAAATCATTGAATTGTTTTCCAAAATTTATTATATTTTTTAATAAAAATGATCGCTCTATGAAGTTGATGTGTCATTTTCAACTTCTCTTTTCCTCATTCACCTTTCGTCACTTAACTTTCATGTTTAGGTTTGAGCTTTTGAGCTTTCTTTTATTTAAAACTTTCTTATTATTATATTAAAATAGTTTTTAATTTTTACTTAAAAAGTTTATTAGATCTTTTTTTTTAAATAAATCTCCACATGGTATTTTAGTTATTTTATTACATTTATATATTATAATGTTTTTCTTTATATGTATAGTGCATGTTATAAAAGTAATAGTGGAGAGTGGGTTAGTTTAATTGGTGGATTTATTTGGTACAAATATTTTATGGACATAGTGTATCGATCTACAAAATCCATAAATCACATTAAAAAAATGGTGCAAAGAAATATTATGCAAAATACATTTTGCATGATATCTCCCCACAATTCTATCCCCACCCTCACCCTCAACTTCACTTTCACAATGTTCTACATAATATCCATCTTTATTTTCACTATAATTTTTTATATAATATTTATCAATTTCTTTACACACTATACTTAATTAGATTATAAGATAATATCATCTTCCAACCTTTATAATATGAATAAGTGCTACCCACCATTATTTTTATAATATGTATAAATATCTCAGCAATGATTTTTCTCATTCATACAATTAAGGTCTACCCCTAGAATCAAATTACTTTCCCTTTGTTACCATTGAATCAATGCATAGATTAACTATATGTGTTATATACAACCTCTTATGAGATGTTTTTTTCTTTGTCTCCAGGGCAACCTAGTTAGTAATTCGAGACAAGTGAAATTGTTGGAACTCGAGAGACCTAGGTTCAAATCCCCCTGATGTGGCCCGATGTTACGAAGATGAGGACAATTCATAACCCCTAGAGGTTTACTAACAACTACGTGTCAGGGGACTGCTAAGTTCCTCTGGTTAAAAAAAAAGTAAATAAAAAAATTGTTTTGTTCTTTGAAATGGTTCGTTCTTACCTAGCATTATTACCATCTAAAAAATCTATGTTGAATTGGTCTCCTCAAAAGAGAATGTCACAACATTTAGTAGGCCCCTAACAATGATTTCTATTCACTATACAAGCATCATTCAATTTGTTTTATATAGTACACTTGTTTTCACCTGGATTATTTAGGCACCGCGACAACGCTCAGGATAAGGATCAAAGTGATAGCCCCCATCTTGAGCGTTGCCACAGTGCTTGTACAATTAGTCCCTATGGAATGAGGTGGAGGAAAACAAGTTAGAAACCAAATTGTTTGGGAGACAATTAGAACAAACTACAGGGATAAGAGTGACAACCCTGTCCTGAGCATTGTTGCAATGCCCGTACAATTTAGACAACAACAATACCTATTTATCATACAACCATCAATGAAAAATAAAACATTATTTCAATATATTTTATATAAAACTTATTTATACTTATTAAAAAATTAGAAAAATTATTTATAATACAAACATTATAAAAATTTTGATTATATATATATATATATATGTTTTTATTCACTTAACTATTTTATAATCATATTTTTCATTTTAAATATCATAATAAAATTATAATTTTAACTTAAAAATCTCAACCCAACCTAATTTTAATAAATGATTTAGTAAAAAAAATCAACCTAAACCTTATTGTCCATCTTTTTAAGGAAAACACAAATAGTAATAAGAAATAAAAAATTATTACAAATTCTTTAAATAATCCAGAAATCATAATAAGGTTACTTCTTTTTTAATAAGAGGGTTGTCAACCCTAGTTTTCGGTTTTTAGTTTCTTAGGGAGATATTTGAATTTTGCTATTGTTTTTAAAAAAAATTAGCGGAGGATATTATTTGTGCCATTAAATATATAATTAAGAATCTATCTCATAACATTAAAGATGTTATTAGGTATCTCATAACATTAAAGATGTTATTAGGTAGGATTGTGAAAATGTTTTTAAGAGAGCTATTATAATTTTATTTGTTATTTTATTATAGTGAAAGAAATATAAGTTTAATTTATCTTAGTTATTGGTTAAAATGCATTTTTTTTTCAATATTTCTTTTACTTATGTGAAATTTATTCCATGTTAAAAAGGTGGAATTACATTATTGGCCAATTTCTCATCATTATTTTGCCAAAATATTATAATTATGAGATAATAATGATTTCAAAATTGAGATAATTGAGAAAAAACTCATAATTATGAAAAAAAAATTAGAGTATGTCATTCCTAAGGAGATCAACTTGACCTACTTATGTATGAGTTGGCTAGGGGTCCATTATTGTAGAAGTTTCATAACTTCCCAAGCCCCTAGGTGTCTAGATACATTCTCCCAAAAGAGAGAATAAACCTATATTATCTTCCCAAGAGGAAAGGGAAGGGGGAGGGGGGAGTGAGAATTGTATTGAGATGCTACTACCTTGATTCAAATATTGAGAGACATACTTTGTTTTGAGGTCATATTGCTTAAAGAGGGGGAGAATCTGCCAGATTTTGGTGAGCATATCTTATGCTTGAAGGTATAATTGTACCATTTGATTATTGATCATTAGAGATACATGTTACTTTCCTTTCGGATTTGTACTTGCAACTATTTGTTCATGTTATTATTTATTGCTTTGAACTGACGATCTTTTGCGGAAAATCACTTGTTGTCCTTGTTTGTTTTTGTTTGTGTGCAGGCTTATATTGGTGATAGAAGAGTGGGATGTCCTAGTTGGAGCGAGGGGATTCTTCATCAAACTTAAGAGCCTTCACCAATCTCCGAGGATACCAGGTGCTGGTTCAAACCCTATAGAATTAGGGAATGCATAATTGCTTACTTGTATGATTATATGGTTTGGGATTTTCTCTTGTATCGGTTAGCCATTTTTTGTTGTTGTTTGGTAATCCTAATAAGGCATAGGATTATGGAGCAATAGCTACTTGCGTGTAGAATTTAATGCAACAAGGGCTAAACCCCCTAACAACAATATTAACAAGAAAGAGTTCAATGTTCTCAATACCTTGAACAATAACCCTGACATTGTTATTATAAAATTTGAGAAGGGTGAGGGTATTGTTATCTTGGATAAAGATAATTACCATAGAAAAAATTTGGATCATTTTTTTAATAATGGGTCCTACAAGAAGGCATAGGACTACGGAGCAATAGCTCCTTGCGTGTAGAATTTACTGCAACAAGGGCTAAACCCCCTAAAAACAATATTAACAAGCAAGAGTTCAATGTGCTCAATACCTTGAACAATAACCCTGACATTTTTATTCTAAAAGTTAAGAAGGGTGGGGCTATTTTTATCTTGGATAAATATGATTACCATAGAAAAATGTTGGATCACTTTTTTAATAGTGGGTCCTACAAGAAGCTTAATAAAAATCCCCTTAAGAAATTTTTGAAAGCAATAGCTCTAGCTATAAAATCCAGTAGCACCTTCACTCCATTAGTAATAAGCTCATTGAGATTAACCCTCTGAATCCTAGGATCTATGGGCTTCCCAATATCCATAAGGATCCCCCCCCCCCCCCCGCGCTTCGACCCATTGTTAATACAATAGGTGGGCCAACTTATCTCCTTGCGAAGTATTTAGCTCAAAATATTAAGCCTCTTGTTGGCCTTACAAAGTCCTCTGTTAAAGACTCTTCGTATTTTGTCAATGAGTTAAAGGGTTTTAGGTTTGATCCTAGGGATATTATTGTTAGCTTTAACATTGTCTTCCTTTATACTAATATCCCTATCAATGAGGCTGTAGAAGTGATCAATCACATTATGGATCTAGAAACAACCAAGTTGGTTAAAATCTTCCATACCTCTACATTTTTCAGCTTTGAGGGTGGGTTCTTTGAACAAACTTGTAGAGTTTCCATGGGTTTTTCTCTCTCCCTTGTGGCAACTAATTTATTCATGGAGGACTTTGAATCCAAATCATTAGCCTCAACACAATTCAAACCTAAGATTTGGAAGAGGTTTTCAAATGATACCTTCATCATCTAGCCTCATGGGTAGGAGAATTTAGGTGTTTTTCTTCGACATCTGAACAATTATTCTTCCTCCATCAAGTTTACTATGGAACAAGAATTCAATGAAAAGTTTCCTTTCCTTGATGATCTTATCTCTAAGAAGGAATATGTTTCTTTCTCTCACCATGTCTTTCGTAAGAAGACTCACACTGAGAAATATCTTCATGCCATGTCCCATCCTTATCCTACTCAAAAGTTGGGTGTTCTCAACACATTAGCTACTTGTGCTTTAAGAGTCTTTGATGAAAGTCACCTTGAGGGTGAGAAGACCCATGTCCTTATTGTTTTTGAGAAAAATGGATATAGTAAACACAAAGGTCTCAAAGCTTTCTTAAAAGCAGACAAAGGGTCGAAGATGAGGAAAGAACCCAAAGTTTTGATTTCTAGTGTGCATCTTCCCTTCATCCAGGAGATCACAAATAAGATTTATGGGATCCTTAAGAAGCATAAGGTTCCTTCAAAATTTAGGCCCCGAAAAACCATTCGAAGCTCACTTAGATCCGTTAAAGACCCTGTAGACCCTAAAGATATGAAAGGTGTTTATGTCATCCCATGTTCCTGTGGGACCCCATACATTGGTGAAACTAGTCGGTAAATAAAGTAGAGGATTCATGAACATGAAATTGACCTCAAGCATGGTAGGACCTGACCAGAAGGATTCATGAACATGTAATTGAACGTGTTGAGAAGACAAAACACCATATTTGTATTGAAGAGACCCAATTCATTGCAAGGATTGATCATTTCCATCACCGAAAGTTGAGGGAGGCCATCAAGATTGAGAGAATGCCAAGTCTTTGAATAAGGACGATGAATGAAAGATTAGTAATTGTTGGATCCCTGCTCTTTCTTCCTAGGGTCTTTCTTTCTTTCTTTTTATTTTGATAACTGACCATTTACTGTTAACAATTTTTTCTTTTAGTCCTACTTGTATATTTATTATGTATATTTTGCATTAGGATTTTTCTTGATTCTTAGTCTTCATTGTTTCTTATATTTGTTTGATTTTATGTATTTTCATATGTATTTATTTATTAATTTGTTATTTCGTTTATTAATTGTATTTCATTATATATTATAACTTTTAGTATTTCTTTTATTTAATTCTTATTATTTTATAGTTTTTATTTTATTTTTTATTTTTTATTTTAGTTTTATATATATATATATATAAGGTTTGGCTATTATAAATATTTAATTATATATTTATTTAAATGTAGATAGATAGAAAATATTTTGGATTAATCACATCATTAGGATTTGGTCGACGTTTTGAACCATCTAATGTGGTTCATCCTCAGGACAAGGATGATTACCATCTAATTACCTTGTCCCGAGGATAAACCACATTAGATGGTTCGATACGTCGACCAAATCCTAATGATGTGATTAATCCGAAATATTTTCTATCTACATTATGGATCACAAAAGTCTTAGATCTAACATTAAATATAGATATTTTTAGTAGTATATTTAGATTTTTAACTATATATTTATATATTTAGACTTATTATATTTTATTAGTATAGTCATATATTGATATATATTCAATTAATATTAGGTTTAAAATATTAGTATCGTCATTTTTTTTTGTAAGCTTAGCAGGATCACATCTTTATCATGTCTAATACATCATCTCATCTGGGTAGGGAATTGAACTAGTGACTTCACATCAATGAGTACTCACTTTTTTTTTGTAAGCGTGGCAGGACTACATCTTCATCATGTTCAATATATCACCCCATCAGGGTGAGGAATTGATTCGGTGACTTCACATCAAGGAGTGCCTTAACAGAGCACCACCATCTATACAAGACTCAATGAACATTAGTATAATCATATATTTATATCTATTTATTTAATATTAAGTTTGACTATTATAAGTTTTCATTTATATATTTATTTAGATATTATATTTTTATTAATATAATTAAAAATTTTGATTATATATTGATATTTTATTTTATCAGTATAGTCATATATGAACCTTTTAATTATACTTTATTAAAATTATGGTTTTTTTTTTAAATAATTTTTATTCTTTGTTTATATTATTTTATTTATTATTTTTTATTTATGTATTTTTTATTTGTTATTTTCTTTAAGATGTTACATGAACCTTTGACTAAATATTATTTTATTAATTTTCATTTTTTTACTGTGATATGCTATTAGTTAGGGATCAATTTTCTTTTCCTTTTTGCATTATTTATTTTTCGTTTTAGTCTTGATGATGAACCATACTGGGTGGTTTGAAACACCCAACAATTTGAATGTGATTTTTACCAAAAGACTTTCCTGAAATCAAGCTTTATTATAAATTATTTTCAATAGCAACAATTTTCTCATAAGTTCAAGATTATTGCATGGTATTTCAGGGGATATAGAACAAATGGTGACAAGGTGTTCAATTGAGGCACTTCGTGCTGTAAAGGTCATCAGTTTAAAATATCATGGGCAAGAATCCAGCCATGCTAAGGGATGGTGTGACCTAGACCCAATGCGATCCCCAAGTAATTTTGATGACTTAGATGCCCATAAGTCACATCTAATCTAACAAATACCTATAATACTTTCAACATGATCTTGACTGAGCATTTACAACCATGAAAACACATTTTGCAGATCAATGGAGGAGAAAGAGTAGTTGTGTCAATTTCGCTGATTATATATGTGCACTTTCATGAAGAATAACATGTTGTTGATGCATTATGATTTTTACAATGTAGGTTTTATGTAGGGCACCAGATATATTTTTAATAGGTATGAAGGAGCTTGCAAAAAATGAAGCTTTGAGATAGATTTAAAAAAAAAAACCTTACTAGTGCATATGAATATAGTTTACAAACAACTATGCATAATTAAAAAAAAAACCCTAACCTAATTTTACATTCAAAAACACATATTTTCGAAACACCCAACAAACATTTTTGAAACACTCAAATAATGGACTACAATTCCCCAAATATGGATGGAATGTATTGATAAAAACAATCAATGGTAGCTAGTAGGATAAGATATCTTACAAGATAGCCAACCAAGAAGCCATTGCCATGTCCAAATTCCGCTCCAACATTCATCAAAACCCCAACACCTCACCATAGCTTACCTGCAATAGAGACAGAGCTTAACTGCAACAAAGATACAACAAATTTAGTTTTGGAATAAATTGCAAAAAACTTGATAAAAATTTCATGGATAAAGCTGGTAAAATTCCCACTTACGCTCATGAAAACTGACTAGATCCAGAAAGTTGCATTTCCACCACCGAATCGAATGAAATCTCCCATAGGCTCCATCATATTCCATAGGGCACACAATCAATAGAGAGAACATGGGTAATGATAAACCCCCCACAAACCCGGTGAAACAACGACAAGCATAATGGTAAATCCCCTATGAACCAGGTGAAACAATGAATTGAAAAATGGTAAACCCACCAGGAACTAGGTGAAACAAAAAAAATCATAATGGTAAAACCCCCATGAACCAAGCAAAATAATGACAAGCGTAATGATAAACCACCCACGAACCATGTGAAACAATGACGCTCCTCCAGCAACACAACAAAGGATCTGCAGGTTGACCATAGAAGGAGGTGAGTTGAATGGCAGTCATGCTAGCTCAGTGCTCACACATTGGGCCTAAACAAGAATACCCAACGAAAGCAACCACTTCTAGAAGACGCCCAATGAAAAACCCTAAAACTAATGAATTTTCTCTGCATTAACTTGCCCACCCATTGTGACAAGTGGCTCCAGCAGCTCGACATGTGTCATACCGCTTTTGTAGCATGGACCACGTGGTTTTCGGTTGTGGCAAGGAGAGCGCACAACAACTGGCGTCTCTCCCCTAATGTCCTATAAAAAGACCTTAACTACTTGTGGTCCCATCATTAATGAGTGCCAACCACCTAGTGAGCTTTCTTTCATAATGATGACCCTTTTACATTAAATAACTACCCACTAAATATGTACTCGACCTTATTTAAAAAATATATTCCATTAATTAACTAGCCTATGAATATCCCAAATTAAGAAAGTTAGAATAAGAGAAATTAAGAAAGTTAGAGTAAGACCCTAACACCCACTGTTTGCCAAGAAGACCCTTGGTGCACCCAAGTTATAAAAAATATGAGATATGGCTATGCTTTGCATCCCATCCATGGGTCAAATTTTGTGGTTAATTCTATACATTGTTGAAATTAAAGATAATTGTGTTACATTCCAAGAATTAAATCGTAGTGGACTACAAGAATTCAAACCCCAAGAATAATACAATTTATATCTAGGAATGTAAGTTAATATAGAAACAATCATTTCAATCACTAACACATGTTTTAATGCCTATGAATATTTTATTAGAGATCACTTAGTCAACATTTTGGGTATAAATTGAAAGGTATGGATTCATGGTTACCTGTAATTGGTTACTTAATAGATAGCTCCTACAATCATATAACTTACTCTCCAAGAATTTTTTAGGTCTCATAATATTGGCTTGTATTTTCTGAGCCCATCATGGCACCATTTGTGGTTAAAATACTCAATTTTGTGAATGGAATAAAATTGCATTTTAATTAATGATGTTTATATTAATAATCAATTCTTTGTGAACTTGAATATTAATCACACCTTTCTAGCACTAAATTTTTCAGTACAATGTTGGACCTTTATAGTGTTCTATACTATTGAAGGATAACCAAAACACATTTTAGTGTTTTTTATTTTTTGGTCAATTTTGTTTAAATGAGAGTTTAAGTTGTTTAATTTGTAAAGATAAAATGATTAAAATGTTTTCATGATGAGATTCTATTTATGAATTCAAAAGTATATTTTAAACAACAAAAAATCACAATATCACAACAAATTATATTACTCAATTCCAATAAAAAAACATTCAGTATATATAAAACAATTATTTAAAAAAAAATATATAGATAATTTAAAAAAAAGAAAAATAAATTAATTAATTAATTTCCTATATATATAACCAATATTTTACATAGAAATATAGATAATTTATTGCTAAACTTTAAGCCATAGACATTTTGATTCAATCCTTATTTACATTCGTCAAAATATTTCTTAGACAGAGGAGAAACTTTCCCACGAAGTACGCAGTAACATATTTTACTTCATTTAAAGCTATTCCTCACCAATCTTAATGTAAATTCCAGTTAAAAATGAAGACTGATTTTACTGTGAATACGCATTTCTTTTGTATTTTGCGTGTTAAGCGCTTTTTGAAAGAATAATCTTTATGTTTAAAGAAATTTAAATATGAAACAATTTAATTATGAAAATTATGTGATTGAGATTTATTTCACATTTTCTTTTAGTCAATGTGTGTTTTATTTGTTTTTAATTTATGTGTGTATTTTATTTGTTTTTAATAAATATGTTTATTTAGTAAATATATGTTAGTATAATTACAGTAGTAAATGTGGTTGATATATTTTTGAAAATTATTTTAGTAAATATATACTAGCACAATTACAGTAGTAAATGTGGTTGATATATCTCGAAGATATTATTTTCTCTCTATTACAAACATACAAACTCTAAAATATTTTAAATATTTGATGAATACAAAAGAAATCAAGGATAATTAATTCAAACTCTTATATGCTTAAGTAGCAAAGTGAAATTATTAACTTCATTCATATTCATTGAAATTTTAAATTTTTTCAAAATCTACCATTCTAATACTCCAGAATCTCTAGAAAATCTCTAACACAGCTATAATACCATGTGGAAATTATATCAATGGATTCAATCCGATCATGTAATGTAATAAAACAAGATACTGAATCCTTCTACAATATTTGCGGAATGTAAAACACGATCACTCATCCTCATCTTGCTCAAAACTAACTAACAATTCTTAGGAAAAATTGACCAATACTTAGCCAATTCTCGACCCCCGCTTAGCCCAACCTTTCTCATGCAATCTGGTAACCTCTCCCTCCCCTTCACAGAGTCCTGGTAACTATGCCAGCTCTTGGGAAGGCCTAGAAGTGCTAGGCTCACCAAGTCATCATCGGCTACGGTCACACCAACACTTCCAAGCTCATCTTGACAATTCTCGACCCCTGCTTAGCCCAACCTTTCTCACGCAATCTGGTAACCTCTCCCTCCCCTTCATAGAGTCCTGGTAACTATGCCATCTCTTGGGAAGGCCTAGAAGTGTTAGGCTCACCAAGTCATCATCGGCTACGGTCACACCAACACTTCCATGCTCATCTTGACATTGAGTGAACTTCGCCAAGTATGTCGGTACCTTCTCACCCTCATCCTTCTTGATATTTCTGAGCTTGTCCTTCAGTGTTAACTTCCTTTAGTCATTGCTATTCTAAACCAGATATGTCAAGGCCTTCGACATAGCATATGGAGTCACCTTTCCATGGAGACTCGAGAAAATATGATCTCGAACTCCCTCTAACAAGATCCTCCTCGCCTTTGCTACCTTCTTCTGCCATGCATCAAGAAGTTGGGCATTTGTTGTCGCGGGCTTGGGAATATCAAAATCTATGAATTCCTTCAACCCATTTTCCTCCAACATTGCCTCCATCGTGTCCTTCCATGCAATATAATTCAAACTGCCCTCGAGTGCATATTCGAGCCTCAAGCCATTGAAAGACATATTGATCCACTTCTAGCTCCAAAGAAAGTATCTACAAATTTGAATATTGTTCAACGCAAACTCAATTTCTTCTCCACTATTGTGATTCATGACGCTCTAATACCATGTAGAAATTATATCAGTGGATTCAATCTGATCATGTAATGTACTAAAACAAGATACCGAATCCTTCTATAATATTTGCGGAATATAAAACACGATCACTTAATCACATGCAAGTAAGAGAAAGGAAATTATCGATCACACAACACAAGATGTTCTTGGGGAAAGCACCAGCTCAAAACCCCTCTATCATATATTGTACATAGTCAAAGAATCATGAAACAATACAATGCTCTCTCACACTGAGAAAATCTTGCACTATCCTGACTGTCTCACTCTGATCTTGCTAAAAAATTTCTAGCAATTCTTAGGAAAAATTGACCAACACTTAGCCAATTCTCAACCCTTCCTTATCTCAGCCTTTCTCATGAAATCCCGAGGAAATTAATCCCTATTAAATAGGATAATAAACCTTCCTTGGCTGCACAATCCCTATGGAGCCTTCCTTTGACTTTATAATTGTGCCCGGGCAATTCGCTAATAATACAACTGACAATTAACTTCCCTTTAACCTCTGTCTCAACTGGGTCATCATCAGAATTGAAATGCATGTAGATAATAATAGTGAATCATCAATTACTTAGCAGATTACTACTTTTGAATTAAATCTATTTTAATTCACTTGATCTTCCTCATCAATAAGTTAAAACTAGTTAAACTAATTTTAACTCAATTAATGGGAGTTAACTAATCCCACTCACACCACACTAGTGCTATAACTGCAAATGGACCTTGTAAATAATAGAATCACTCTAGATGCCTCACCTTTGACCCTCAACTTGAAATTATTTAGCTAACTAAGTCTATCTCACTTAGTTAACTAATACAAATTGTCATTTGTGGTCCGACTAGGTAATAAAAGAGATAAGGCGCCAGAGACGGGACCTCTAACACCAACAAAGAATAATATTGTGCATTAGTTGGAAAACAAAAGAAGGCCAAGGGAAATAAATCCCAAGGCAAAAAGGGAAAGAGAGACTTGTCCAAGATCAGATGTTTTCACTATCACGAGCATGGGCACTATGCTTTGAATTGTCCACAAAAGAAGGCAAGCAAGAAGGAGCCTGCATTTGCAGCAAGTGAAAAATTGGATTCATAGTTTGAGCCTGATTTTACTCTCATTGCATGCATGGCCAACACTGCAATAGGATTCATGTGGTATCTAGACAGCGATGCCTTGTTCCATATGACGGGGAATAGAGATCTCTTCACTGAATTGGAGGAGAAGGACCTCCAACATAACATAGAGTTTGGAGATGACGTGAGGTATAATGCGATCGACATAGGTACAGTTACCTTTCAGAGGGAGTATGAATCCCCTCTCAGACTAACAGATGTTTTGTATGTTCTAGGCCTAAGGAAGACTATTGTCTTTGTAGTAGTATTGGAAGACCGTGGTTATGAGGTGATGTTTAGAAAAGGAAAATTTTCCCTTAAACACATAGCTACAGGACAGGTGAAGCAGATTGGTTCAAGAGTCAAGAACCTTTATGCTCTTGAGGTTGAGGATGCATGTAAATATTTGAGGAGAAAAACAATGGTTAATGACTTGGTGGCTGAGAGGGAGAAATGATCTCTTAACATGCAGCCTCAAAAGCAGTCTCATAAGGTTGTGGAGCAGCCACAATTGGAGAAGAAAAGAGGAGACCGAGTCGAAGATTCCACTCAAGAAAAGACCTCTAGGAGGGGGAAATTTCGAGCTAGATGGGCAAAGGGAGTACATGCAGTTATACCTCCAAGTGTGAGGTGGGGTGATGTGAAGATATAATCCAAAGAATAAATTTGGGTAGGGTCCATTGATATGGTGTGTCTCATGGATCGAACTTGGCTACGAGGAGCCCATAGTACAAAAATAGCAAGAAGGATTGGTTAGATTGATGCAGTCAGATGTCAGGAGGACATAAATCAGAGTGACAGGTGTCAGATACTGGAGCGCATATTAGAGTTGGCAATAGTGCAGAGTACATGGATGCAGATGTCAACAATAGCACAGAGAGTCCAGTAGACATGTGCAATAGATAGTAGCAGTCAGAAGACTCTGATGACAGATGCATTATACTGCTTCAGTTGTTTGAAGGCTATTCAGTTTCAGGAGAGTTGAATGTGTGAACAACACTAGATAAGTGTTGCATGAAAAACATTCCAAAGGTACCAGATTGGGACATATTGATTCCTGTCTTATTGAGAGGGAGCACTAAAATTTGCAACAAGAAACAATGAAATTGGAATCCAGAAATAAAATCCATAAAATGGCACCCAGAAATGGCTACCATGTGAGGCTTTTGATTTAGTTATCCCTTAATTAAATTGAAAGTAAATTGTAATTTCATCTCATAACAACTTGTATCAGTTAACTAAGTGAGATAGACTTAGTTAGATCAATAATTTCGAGTTGAGGGTCAAAGGTGAGGCATGTAGCGTGATTCTATTATTTACAGGGTCCAGTTGCAGTTGTAGCACTAGTGTGGTGTGAGTGGGATCAACTAACTCACAGTAATTGAGTTAAAATCAGTTTAACTAGTTCTAGCTCATTGATGAGCTAATGGAGGATCAAGTGAATTAAAATAAATTTAATTCGCAAGTAATGATCTACCAAGTAACTGATGATTCACTATTATTAGTTGCATGCATGTCAATTCTGATGACGACCCAGTTGAGACAGAGTTTAAAGGGAAGTTAACTATCAGTTGTATTATTAGAGAATTGCTCGGGCGCAGTTATAAAGTTAGAGGAAGGCTCCATAGGGATTGCGCAGTCAAGGAATGTTGATTATCCTATTTAATAGAGACTAATTGCCTAGGGATTGTGTGAGCAAGGTTGGGCTAAGGAAGGGCTGAGAATTGGCTAAGTGTTGGTCAATTTTGCCTAAGAATTTCTAGACAGTTTTGAGCAGGATTAGAGTGAGACAATTAGGATAGTGCAGGATTTTCTTAGTGTGAGAAAACATTGTATTGTTTCATGATTCTTTGACTATGTACAATATATGATAGAGGGGTTTTGAGCAGGTGTTTTCCCCAAGAACATCTTGTGTTGTTTGATTTATAATTTCCTTTCTCTTTCTTGCATGTGATTGAGCGATCATGTTTTATATTCCGCAAATATTGTATAAGAATTCAGTATCTTGTTTTAGTACATTACATGATCGGATTGAATCCATTGATATAATTTATACATGGTATTATAGCTGTTTTAGAGATTTTTTACAAAATCTACCATTATAATATTCTAGAATCCACCATTCTAATAAAAATAAAAATATCACTCTTACAAAAATAAAATCAATTATACATCAAATAAATAAAAAATAATTTATTAACAATGGTTATCATTATAACATATAAACAAAATCAAGAAATTATCATTTTTCATATATAAACAAAATGAAACATTTTATATATCAATGGAGTATTGAAGAATAATATCAACATAAATTTATTTTATTTTTTAATTGCTTACATTAAAATTTCCAAATACACAGAAAACTTATAAAAATAAAAGTGTTTTGAAAAACCTTTAAAAAAAAACATTTTATAGTGTGTAAAGCATTTGGAAAATTTACACCATATATGTCAACATAAATTTATTTTACTTTTAGTTCATCAAATTAGAAAAACAATTTTCCTAAATACATAGCTATTTTATGAAAGGTAAGTAACCACCAATTAATGTTATACAATTATCCTAAATACATAGCTATTTTATGAAAGGTAAGTAACCACCAATTAATGTTATAGTGTGGAGCATTTGGAAAAATTACACCTTTAAACCAGATTTATACTTTTATAATTCAATCCATTTTAACACTCTGTAAAACCAAAATTAAGATGAAACACTTAACTAGGAGTGGTATAATTCAATCCATTTTAACACTATGTAAAACCAAAATTAGGATGAAACATTTAATTAGGAGTGGTACCAATTCTATAATGCAATCATGCTGGGTATTAATTCTAAGTGTTCAAAATGTATATGAGGGAGTTTACCATTGGTTATCTAACATTCTTTTCATGGGTCTAGTTATGTCAACATATAACACAAAATGCTCACATTAGGGTTATTTCAACATTCTTTTCATGTTCTTACTACATAAATTGCATTAATCTATGGGCTACCAAAACAAAGAGGAAGAAAGACGAACAAAACCATCAACGCAAATAATTACGGCCATGATATTTTAGAACCTTAATGGTAGTTGGCCTGCGTAATTGAAATACCAATGAACAAAAAATGGTTTATAATCTTTTGGTTGTTAATACATGCATGCTCAGCTTAGATGGATCAATTATACTCGCTAAATTGATTGTGCTTAAAATCCAAATTGATGAAACATAAAAAATTTCACAAAATTTGATGGACTCACACTATTTTCTTATTTAGCTTGAATGTAAGTGCAACCCATGATAGCAAATACCATATATGGTGGTTTGGAGGGGCTGGGTCAAACAATAGGGCAGAATTATTGGCTTTATGGAGTGGATTCTGGATGGCGAATCATTTGGAAATCAAGGAGGCTAATATCTATGGTGACTCAAAAGTCATAATAGAAGGATTTTTGGGTATGCTGCAATGTTTATACAGGGTGCAGGAAGATGGAAGGGCAGAATGAATTATTTGATATCTAAATTTACCTTGTTAACATGGAACCACATATACAGAGATCTAAATACAAGGGCAGACAAGCTGTCTAAAAAGGGTATGTTCTCTCCTCCAGGCTGTTTGCACATAACGAGTTTTAGGGGTGGCAGAACGTGCTCCTATTCGATCCCAATCCCCTGAAGAGTATAGGGGGATGAAGATAACAAGCGAGCGTGAAATCCTTATCATCGTTCACACTGGGGCTGGAGGTCCTTTTTTTTTTGACATATGTTGACCATTTAACAGGTTTTGCAATTTGTATATCTTGATACAGTGACTAAATAATTCATATGTAAGGCAGTACATTATTGATCAAGTTTATCTTATCAAGTTATGGCAGCTAATGACGTTAGTAAATTATCAACAATGCTTACAACAGTATTAAGAATCATATATTCCTGCATCTATTCATGGGGTGAAGATGCCATAATCTATGCTTATGTACTGTTTTATATATCTAATATATTAACAGTGTTTTTTTCTCTGAAAAAAAAAATTGCAACCCATGATTGCCATTAACCTTGAAATACTAACATGCTCCATGATATAGTAATCCTATGTTAGCTTAACTTCCTTCATCTCTATAAATTTCCAACGAAGATTGAAACAAAACAATTCTAATAGCTTAGTGGACAATAAGGAAATTGAAGCTTTAAACAAGTGGCCAATTAAAGAAATGTTTTTTAAATAAATTAAAGATAGAAGCATATAAAAGAAACCAAAAAATTATTTACATATTTTTTATATTATCTGTTGGATCATGTATTAGATGAAGAATATTTTAGATTATCAAATCTTGGTCATCCATAATTTAAAATTTTGAAATTCCTCAAGCCCAATTCCAATATAGACCACGCCTTCAGCGTAATTACTTATTGTTATTTAATATTTGTTTTACATTTTTTTGACTTGTAGATAAGGATATTCTACAACTGCATAAGTGATGGAAAGATAGATAGAAGATAAAATAATAAGTAAATTTGTTATTGCTTTAGGGTGCACAAGTGTGCAGGTGGGTTTAGGCCCAAGATTTTAAATCCAAGCTTTGATACCATGTGTGAGGACCCTTATTGGGTCTCAAGCTTATAAACAAATATTTGTTTCTTCTTTAATCATCCAAAAAAAAGTTTGTTTATTTCAATTAAATATTTAATTTTCATGTTTTTTCAATTGCACATTCATCATGTAATCAATTTTAAACACTGTATTTTAAATGAACATATTAAATAACAAGAATACAAGGTTATTGTTACTTTTTGGGGTGCTCCTCCCAAGATCACCTTACTAAATATGCCACCCTGCCAACTAGGAAAAACCTATTCGACTTCTTAGCCTAGATGACTTCCACAAGTTTCATAGCCCTCTAAGACCAATTCCAAAACCATAGACATACTGTGTATGAACTCTAGGTGTCAAGAAACTTGTCAACTCCCAACTCCAAAATCAAATTGTTTTCTTTCCCAACTCCTCTCTCAACCTCCTGCCCTCCAAAACCCCCAAAATCTAATGCACTCCTCCACTCCAAAACAAAAACCAACAAAAACAAATCCTTCAAGGTATGGGCCCTTGCCCCATTTCCCTACCCCTTAGCTCTCCCTTCCAAGAGTCCATATTCTCCCCTTGAAGTCTCCACCTACCTCATTTATGAAATCCCCTCTTCAAATTTCTCGAGTCCACTCCCCCTGCCTCCCCCCATCTATTTGACCTATATCACTCTCCCCGTACAGAACACCTCTAGACAATCCCCTAGAATGTATGCGCTGAGTTGATAGTGGAAAGTGTATTGGAAGCAAAGTATATGATAACCTTTGTGATCCAACACAAGGTATGATACAAGGATCTCAAATGTGGATTGATTGTGACCGAGACACTTATGGGTGAGAAGGTCGAGAGTGATGGGCTCAAGAATTCCTTTTTTCAGAGTATGATGGTAAGGCTAACCTGGCAACAAGAAAATATTCCAAGGTGGAGGGTTGACAACATGAAGTTAATGTGCTTCGAGTGGTCAAGTTATTCATTCAACTAACACCCAACAAATAATAAATACCTAATAAAATAGTATAATCTCAAAAGTAAGTTCAAATAATGTATTACATAAGAACCTCGTTTTACTTAAATATTAAATTAATCATAAGAAAATTCATATGATCAATTAATTATTAATCAAGATTAACAACTAATTATTTAATTAACCAATAATGAAGCTTAAGGTTTAATCAAAATGTTACATTAATTAATATTTAATCAACCTTAAATCACATAGATACATTATGATTCATCTATCATAGTAGATCATAGAATAATAGCATATTCATGTGGTGTGGGTATGCAGCTAGCATATGCATATCTCATATGTATACTGATAACACTAATAAGGATTTATCACAACAATAAATCTCATAGTAGGCACACTAATAACTTAGCATAGCATAATGGGATCAAGTTGTGTACATTACAATTTCTTTCGTTGTTATATTTTATTTAAGTGTTAAAATCTCAGTTGTGTTTTTTATTCAGTAGATCTGATATGCTAGGAAGTAATTAACCAAGTTTTTGGGGTTAGAAATTAACAAAATAAAGAAAAAATTTCAGATGTAAATGGGTGTATAGAACTAAGTATGCATAAGATGTATAGTGTTGAAATACATAAGGCTCAATCAGCTTTCAAAATATTCTTTCAAGTTGAAAGCATTGACTAAAATGAAACCTTTGTCCCCATAACCAAAATGAATTACATCCACCTTGTTTTAGCCCTTGTTGCATCACATACATGGGGGGTCTACTGGATGAACGTTAAATATGTCTTCTTATATGGGGATCGACAAAAATAAATCTAAATGGAACAACCTCCTAGCTATGTTTAGAATGATTCCATCCATATTTTCCACCTTGAGAAATCTCTCTATGATCTTAAGCAAGCTCTTGAATCTTGGTATGCTAAAATGGATAACTTTATTCTTAACACTAGATTTTCTAGATGTTTTCTGACCTGAATGTCTACACTAAGAAAGTAGGAAACCATCTCATAACACTTGTTGTTTATATCACTGATCTTAACCTCACTAGTAGTGACACTAAAATTTTAGCATGTGAAATCCATCCTTAAGAAGAAATTTGAAATAAAAGACTTACGCTATTTGCATTATTTCCTTAGCCTCTAATTACTGCAAACCAAGGAAGGAATTTATCTTTCCTCATCTAAGTATGCATGTGACCTTTTTCACTTCTTTCACATGGAAGATTGTAAACTAGCCCTTTCTCCCCTCCAATCTGGAGTTAAGCTTTCTATCACTTGCATTGCACTTGAATTCAATGCCACCTTGTACCATTAATTAGTTGGTATCCTCTTATATTTGAATCATATTGTCCTAATATTTTTTTTTTCTTTTGGTGTTGTTTCCTGGTATATGCAAACAAATAACCCATGAAAGCCATTAGCAAGAAACCAAAAGGATACTTCAGTATATATGAGGTGAAATTCAATTTTGGATACATTAAAATTTAGGGGGGGATTATTTATTGGTTGGGTTCACTAATTAAGATTGGGGTGACAACCTTGATGATAAAATCTCTATTGTAAATTATGTTTTCAGACCTATTACTCAGTATTGTAAGAAGTAACAAGCCATTTCTCTTTCTTCAACAAAATTAGAGTTTTGAACTATGATTAATGCAATGCAAGAATCAAAGAGGTTTTGGAAAATCCTTTCAAAGTTTGGATTCCAGCAAAAACATTTGACTAGCATTAAGGTTCCATCAAGCTCACCAAAGATCTAATTCACCATCAGCGTAGAAAACACATTGAGCTACAAATGCACTTCATTAGAAATTTCATTCATGGTTGTTTTCTTGAAGTTTTATTTTACGTGACAGATGATAAAGTTGCAAACGTTTTTCATAAAGTCTCTTACGAAATCAAAGTTTTTCAAACTTTGATCTATGTTAGAAGTTTAAGAAGTTTTCATTAAGGGGGAATAGGTTTTAATATCTCATTCCTTTTTCTATTGTGTCACCTTTCTAAATCCTTCAATCATTTCATATGGTGTTCTTAAGGGAGGATGTTAAAATATTTAAACACTTAGAAGTTAATTAAGAATAACTTGGTCTAATGTGTCTTTAGGTAAAAATTTGTTTCTTTAGTATGCATTAGAATTCATTTGTAATTATATAATTTGATGGTCAATATATGTTTTATACATAGAGTAATTCAACATGCCCTACCCTCCTTGATATTAACAAGGATTAGTCAAATGCTCAGCACTCGACTAGTCCGTAACTCTTTATTTATAACAATGTTCCACCAAGGTTTCAGGACATGCAGACACCGGAATAGGGAGACGTAGAGGGAACACGTGTGGGAGCACCCCGAAATTTTAGGGAAATTTAGCGGGGATGGGGTGACATCATGGTGTGTGTGTGTGTTATAAACATGATTGACACTGAAAATTCGATAATGAAATACATTGATTCATACATTATAAATGATTCAATGAAATAGAAATAGTAAAATATTCTAAACATTGATTCAAATTCATCAATCATTATTCTAGAATCTAATTAGTACTGAGAAAAATAGTAAATTTTGAAGACTGGAATAGTAAATTGAAATTACTCAGAAAAAAAATAGTAAAAAGTGACGGCTGAAAGACTTGGTCTAAGGTCATCAATATCTAGATTCAAGACTAAAAAATTAAAAATAAAAATGAACAATGGAAAATGATCCAATTTTAGTAGAACTAGACCTATGATTTGTTTGGTCGGCCCCAAAACTAGGAACTAAAAAAAAAAACTGGACCAGAAAATCGATCACCAAAAAGTACATAAATATTCAGTTTTTGAAAAAAATGTAAATATTAATGTGAATCCATATGAATACAAACATTAGAAAAAAAATATGCAAAGTTTCTCATATAAAGAGCAAGGGTGCATATAATAAATATACCATTAAGTTCAATCCACATTTGAACCAAAAATACATCAACAAAGAGGCTCTACATGACCTTTATTGTCCATAAAAATTCATGCTACAACAATTTTCCTACATATCAACAAAACCATTGTGTATATTAGGATTCTCGTCATTAATATAAACCTATAAGCATCAAAATACTTAACATGTCAAGTCAAGATTTTATTTGAGTGATAGGTGCAATTTTACTAAGGTCATGACAGAGGAGTTCAATAATCAATGCCACCAAAATCGAGATACATAGAGGGCTTCATTCTCTTTTTTAAATGTGAGTTCCATACCCTCATACATGATAGAATCCAATGGAAACATTGCAATCCCCCAAAACTTGAAATCCCGAAAAATATTAAGTCTGCTCGCTTTTGAGTGGGATCTAAAATTCGACTTCCTCCATATGAAATCCAATGAGATCAAAACCCCTCTCAAGCATCTTGATTCATTTAATGGAAATGTAAAAAATTTAAGTAAAATTATGAAAATGAAAGATAAAATAGAATGTCGCTTTTAATTTAAGTATTTAACATTACCATTAATTAAACAACATTAGTAATACACTAGGTTGAATATTAGGCCTTTTCACTCATAAAATATTGTTTTCTAGCAAAATTCAGGGGGAACACCTAGCCCTTTTTTGGGGGTATGCTCACAAGCACCCATTTTGGGAAACACATCCCCAACAACGGGAAAATGTTCCCCCTCGCATCCCCCCCAAGTTTTCCTAAAGGAGGGACGTGGTAAAATGTTTCCCCAAGTGTCTCCCCTATCCCATGTGCTATGTGGGAAACATGGAGAGCACACCCTAGCTCGGGTGATACATCCCCTGTTGATTTATAGAAAATGGAGCACCTTTTAGTGATGATCAATTATGATAAAATCTCTTATGTGAAAATTATTCTTCCATGTCAACAAATTTCCTGCATTGGCCATATTGGTTGGGATCGGGGATTGTTTCCATTTTAGATGGTTTTAACCATGTAAAATCATTGATGCTATGGTTTTTTATTTGGCTATTTGAGTGGCTTCTTAAGGTACACATCTTATGTGGAATACCCTATTTTCCGAAAGTTTAATTAATATTGTGTTATCATGGATGGGGAAACACTGAAACTCTAACATAACTATTCATCTTCTTCAACTAAGGTAGTACTTATCTTGTTAAAAATAATTTGTAAAACAAATAATGATTAGAGGATATATGATTTATCACAACACTTATATGGGCATAATGTATTAGCAAAGATAGCATATTAGAGACAGATAAACCTCATCTTACTTTATTATCTAGGGTAGAAGGTGAAGGTGATTGATTCCTTTTAAATAGTAAGGAATAAGTATTAAAATTTTGGAAGATAAATAGTTTTTTGAAGATTTATAAGAAGTGTACACAAATAATTATTTTGGAGAGATATCCCAAATTAAAAGAAAAAAATGTTTTTCTAAAACCCTTTATTGGAAATTCTGGCATCATTTAAATGAAAAATGGCTCAACATTAAGAGTATCAAAAGAATAAAAATCCATTTTGAGTAAAACTTAAATCCATACTTTGTTATATATTTATTTGTATGGTCTTGCTCCATCTCATAAGTAATCATGTCCCTTAAGTGAATTTTAGGCGTCTTTATTTCCCCTCTTATATATATATATATATATATATATATATATATATATATATATATATATATGTTTGATGAAAAATGTTTGAAGGCTAATAAATTATGCAATGTTAACAATCCATGTTATTATATCATAGTTGAATTATCATTTCAAAAACATTTACACCACATTTGATATTCATTATTGTGTTGCCTTTAATATCATTTCCAAGTTATTTTTAAGGTGTAATGTTATGATATTTAAACACTTAGAAGTTAGATAAGATTAACTTGGTCTAATATGTACTAAAAAGTATGTTTTTTAGTAATGTGTTTGTTTAGTATGCATTATAATGCATTTGTAGTTATGTAATTTAATGATCAATATATGTTTTAGACATAGTGTGATTCAACATGCCATATTCTTCTAGATATTAATGGCTATTGATCAATTTCTTAGCACTTGACTAGTCCATGATCTCTATTTATAAAGCACGAAACACCATTTATTGATGATCAATTACGATGAACTCTCTTACGTGCAATGTTTTATTTTGCATCAATAAGTTGCCTCAAGTGGCCACATTGTTTGGGGTTGGCTATTGTTTCCTTTTAAATGGTTTTAACCACATAAAAATATCAATGTTATGATTTTTTACCTAGTTATGTGAGTGGTTACTTAAGGTGTTCATCTTATGTGGAATACCCCATTTTCCAAACAACTAATAAATATTGTGTCAGCATAGATGGGAAAATATTGAACCTTTGACATGGTTATTCATCTACTACAACTAAAAGTCATATTTATCTTGTTAAAAATAATTTTTAAAACAAAATATGTTTAGAGTGATATATGATTTATCACAACACTTATTCCTTATATGGGCATAATGTATGGGCATAGATAACATATCAGAGCCAAATGAACCACATCTTACTTTAATATCTTTAATATCTAGGGTAGAAGATGATTGATTCCTTTTAAATGGTAAGGGATACATATTAAAATTTTGTAAGGTAGAGAGTTTTCCAAGATTTTTGGGATAAGTACACTCAAATTTTTGTTGAGAAACATCCCAAGTTGAAAGAAGAATCAATTTTCTAATACCCTTTATTAGAAATGATGACATCATTTAAATGAGAAACGGGTCAACATTGAAAACACCAAAAAAAAAAAATAATCCTAGGTAAAATTTAAATCTATAATTTTTTATTTATCGATTTGTATGGTCTTGTTCCATCTCAAACACAGTCATGTCTATTAAGTGAGTTTTAGACATTTTTATTTCTTTTTCAAATTTAGGGTTGAAGAAAAGGGTTTGAATACTAAGAAAGCATGCAATGCTAACAAACCTTATTATAATATAATAGTTTAGTCATTATTTCAACAACCTTCATAATACATTTGATATGAATTATTTTATTGATTTTAATATCATTTTCCAAGTTGCTTTAAAGGTGGAATGTTAAGATATTTAAACACTTAGGATTTTGTGAGGATTTATTTGCTCCAATGTGCTTTTAGGTAAAAGTGTGATTCTACGTGTGTTTTTTTAGAATGCATTTGTGGTTATGTAATTTTTCAATCAATATATGTTTTAGACACAAAGTGATTTGACATCTCATATTTTCCTCAATACTAATAGCTATTGATTCGTTGCTTAGCACTCCATTGCTTCATGATACTTATTTATAGAGCATGGAACACTATTTTTTTATGATCAATAATGATAAACTCTCTTATGTGCAATTTTTTATTTCACATCAATAAATTTCCTCAAGTGGCCACATTGGTTGGGGTTGAGGATAGTTTCCCTTTTAGAGGGGTTTAACCACGTAAAAGAACCGATTTCATGGTTTTTGATCTAGTTATGTGAATTGTTGTACTTGAGGTGTTCATATTATGCGGAATACCCTATTTTCCAACCAATTAATGAAGATTGTGTCATCATGGATGGAGAAACATTGAAGCTTCAACATAGTTATTCATCTACTATGCTAAAGGTAATATTTATATAAAAATAATTTGTAGAACAAACTATGTTCAGAGTGATATATGATTTAGCACAACACATATTCCTTATATGTGAATAATATATGAGTATAAATAGCATATTAGAGCTAGATGAACCCCATCTTACTTTGATATCTAGGGTAGAAGGTGATCAATTCCTTTTAAATGGTAAGATACACCTATTAAAGTTTTGGAAGGTAAAGAGTTTTTACAATATTTATGAGATGAGGACACTCGTAATTTTTTCGAGAGAAATCCCAAATTAAAAGAAGAATCATTTTTCTAATACCTTATATTGGAAATGATGGCATCATTTAAATGAAAATGGCTCAACTTTGAGAGCATCAAAAGAATAAAAAACATCTTAGGTAAAATTTAAATCCATACTTTGTTCTTTATTGACTTATAAGGTCTTGTTCCATCTCAAAAGCAATCAAGTCTCTTTTTTTCGTGAATTTCAAAGCTTATATTATTCAAGAAAATTAGAATACATAGATAACATTAGGTGCATAGAGGGAGCACCGAGACTCAGTCCTAAAACTCTATTGCCTATATGAGCCTTATATAAGCATTACATAGACAAAATACCAGTACATTAGGGCCTTGCCAGGCTGGGACCCCCATCTAAAAAAGATATTCGTTAAAGCCCGATAAAAAGCCACACTAGAGCATTAAAACAAGACCACACTAAATAATATCCTTGGAATAAAAAGATAAACATCCCATGATTCATGATAAAAGACCCCAAAAAACATCATTGAAACCACCATTCTAAGAACAAGCAAATCACCATTTCAAACCCACGAACAAGCAAATCACCACCGAAAATTTTGTTAGCCAAATAACGGCTAGCATTTCAAACACCATAAAAGACAAAGTACTATAGATTCAGAAGAAGATAAACACTCACAATGCAAAAACACATGGCCAGAACTTTGATACGTTGTCGTAGCTCATAGATCGAAATTCCATTCAAGGGCGTGCCAAAGCCAAAACCATAAGGTTAAGGAGAAATCCATAAACCACCAACCCCCACCCTAGATCATTTCTCATTGTCTAGAGACTACACATTTTTCAAAACCCTTGCACTTGAGCCAGGGGGATCCCTTGTGTCCCCTCCCCCCCAATCAAATTTGTAGGGAATCTGGCTCTCCACATGCACGAGACGTGCATCAATTTTATCAATGCAGTACCCCATATTTCTCAACATTCTTTTAACATCCTCTAGAGAGGCCAAAATGTTGTACTTTTCCACATGTTTATCTCTCAGAACCAAGCCCAACAATTTCTTCATTTTCCAATGAAGTGCCACTGAGTTTTGGTACTACTTCTTCCTACCCTTTGTGTGTCCATGGTCTTGCACCCAACCTTCCAAATCCTCCAGTAGTTCAGAATCAAACATAGACTACCTTTCCTACCCAGCTTTAATCTCAAGATCTCATATTTCTTGGTGCATTTTAGGTGCAATTTCATTGAAGTATGTTTCCACTGAGTCATGGAAAAGAGCCTTGTCCCTCTATGTTTAGGTTGGGCTCTACTGCCACCACCCCTCCTACTCCTATACCTTTGCCTTGCCATTGTCAAGTCATTGAGTGGCACTTCAATTTCACTGCAGGGATTTCCCTACCTGAAAATATCATGAGGATTGAACAAACCCACCCTCAACAAAACCTAAGTACCAACAAAAAATTTCATCACAGTAGCACCAGACGTAGGACTGAAGCTTGGATGAAGACCCACTAGAGAAGGAAAAGGACGACACTTCCTTAGCCACAACCTTACCTCCCTCAACCATTGAACAAGGAAATCACCAACCCAGGACTGTATAACTATAATGACCAAGCAAACAAAGACTGATGTCCAAATCCCACCCACAACACCAGCTTAAACACACAAATAAACCTACCCATACCATCCCTCGCCAAAATATCCATATCAAACCACTACCAAAGATTAAAAAACTGATACAAACCTCGATACCAAACAACCCTAGAAAACAGACTAAATTTACTAGACTTCAAGGGGCAATTGACACACAGTGATTGAGACAACCAACCCTTAAGACCAAATTTACCAAAAAGACACCATAAGACGCCCACAAAGAATAGAAGGGAGACCAGAATGAGTGAAATTAACTTACAGGCTGAGAGCTCCAACCAGAATTGAAGAGAGTCGACCTAAGAAAGCATGCAATGTTAACAAACATGATTCTAATATAATATTTGAATTATCAATTCAATAGCCTTCACAAAACATTTGATATTAATTATTGTATTGGTTTTATATCATTTTCCAAGTTTTTCATAAGGTGGCATGTTAATATATTAAAATGCTTAGGAGTTAGTTAAAATTAACTTGCTCTAATGTATCTTTAGATAAAAGTGTGGTTCTTTAGTATGCATTAGAATGCATTTGTAGTTTTATAATTGATGGTCAATATATGCTTTATACATAGAGTGTTTCGACATGCCATATTCCCCTTGATATTAACAATCATTAATCAATTGCTTAACAACCGACTAGTCCATAATCTCCATTTATAGAGCATGGAGCACCTTTTATTGATGATCAATTATGATAACCCTCTTATGTGAAATTTTTTCATCTACATCAATAAATTTCCTCCAATGAGCACATTGGTTGGGTTCAGGGATTGTTTCCCTTTTAGATGGTTTTAACCTCATAAAAACATCAATGTTATGGATTTTGATTAGGTTATGTGATGGTTATTTAAGGTGTTCATTTATGTAGAATATGTTATTTTTCCAAACAAATAATGAATATTGTCAACATGGATGGGGAGACATTGAACCTTCGGCATACTAATTCACCTACTACAACCAAACATAATATTTATCTATAATTTGTAGAACAAACTATGTTTAAAGTGATATATAATTTATCGCAACACTTATTTCTTATATGGTCAGAATGTATGAGCATAGATAGTGTATTAGAGTCAGATGAACCTCATCTTACTTTAATATACGGGTAGAAGGTGATTGATTCTTTTAAAAAGGTATGGGATAAGTATTAGAATATTGGAAAGTAAAGAGTTTTTCCAAAATTTTGGTGACAGGTACACTCAATTTTTTTTTGGAGGGACATCCCAAAGTAAAGGAATCATTTTTCCAATACCCTTTATCAGAAATGATGACAATATTTCAATGAAAAATGACTCAACATTTAGATAAAATTTAAATCCATACTTTGTTCTTTATTTATTTGTATGGTTTTGTTCCATCTCAAAAACAATCATGTCTTTAAAGTGAGTTTTGCATGTCTGTATTTCCTATATTTTTTTCGAATTTTAGATTCGAGAAAAGGGTTTGAAGACTAAGAAATCATGCAATGCTAACAAACCTCATTATAATATAATAGTTAAATTATCATTTCAAAAACTTTCACAGCACATTTGATATTAATTATTGTATTTCCTTTAATATCATTTTATTCATCTTATAAAATATCAAATTTGTTGATAGTAATAAGAGCATTACACATGTTTGATATATATATATATATATATATATATATATATATATATATATATATATATATATATATATATATATATATATATATATATATATATATAGAGAGAGAGAGAGAGAGAGAGAGAGAGAGAGAGAGAGAGAATTAATAATAGTTGACAAATAATGATTTTGTACTAGCTTATTAGTAATAATAATTATGGTGTTTTCTTATCGAAATACAATGGGAGTATGGCCACAAGTCAACTAATGATGAACTAAAATAAACTGTAAAGAATAACTATGTAAAAATGGAAAATAACATGAAATCCATGGCATTATAAGAAAATTATAATTAATTTTGTCTCAAGTGTGAGAATTCAATCATTTTGAAAATTATTGTATTAGGTTATTTCTTTTTGCAAGTGTGTTGATTATCCTTTTTATTAAGTTCTCGCAAAAACCTCTAAAATATGAAAAAAATGACTAAGTTTTGAAGGAGGATGATAATAACAATAAATCAAAACATTCATATTCTAATGATTTTTTATTTTATTTAAGATTCACATTTCCAAGTGGTGCAACATCACTTGTTTACAAAGAGATACTTAAATAAATACTTAAAGATTGACATTTCCAATGGGGTGGTGGTAGACCACTTGTTACATGGAGGAAACTTGTTTTTCCACGATCTTGGTGTCTAGGATAGAATCTTAAATCACTGACGCAACCAAACTAAGAATCACAATGAAGCTAATTTGCACAACGAAATATAAACAATAGTAAATCTACTAGTGTACAAAATATAGACAATTTTTACACAATTTTATACAACCCAACTTCGTTATATTAATCAAACTGAATAATACGACAGTCCAGGGTTCCTGTACCAGAGATAATGGCCCTCATACATCCACTAGTACAAGAATACAAAATTGGGGCGTGTTATCAGTCCATCGACAACCAATCTACCCTCAACAAGATACTCTGGCCATCTAGCTGATGTAGTGCGCTCTCTTAGCTCCTCTCAGTCATACCATGTACTTGACCTATCCTTTGGCTCTTGATTTGCGACACTACCTCTATCAACAATCCAAGCCTATATGGCCACTCAACCTCGGCTATCCAATCTTCTCACTAGTTGTGTCTTAGTTCATCAAGGCACAACACATCGAGACACTTGTCGAGTTATTCACAACTTCGTTTGTGAACAACTCTCAACTTCCCACTACTACTCCTCGGCTACTTAGGGACTTCTTCCCACTATAGCCTTCCTGTGTTTCTCCAATAATGACTAACATAGGTCAGGAGGGTTTCCACCTATCATTTTCAAACATCTATTCTCCAACAATGAACATTGGTTGCAACAAAATGGTCCTTTGGCTGATCAGACCTATGAGCTACAACAATTGCCTCTCCTAACAACCCTTAGTCCATCAAGTAACTGCACTTAGGGCTCCACACTCACTCTCACGTTGCCCTCCAATAGACCATAAATGTCCAATCCACTATCCACCCTCGGTCTACTGTCACGCTTCCCTCCAATAGACCACGTGTGACCAATCCTTTCTATAGCACCTACACTGAGGTTAGGGAATCCAACCACCTAGAAAACCCTTCCTCTTGATTTCCAACGAACTTCACAAATTGTCATCTTCTAGGACACCCATCCACCTACAAGTCACTTAAACTCAAGAGGAAAAACATACCTTGTTCTGCAACCTTTTGTTTCTCCTCTTGACAATATACATAATTTGTTGATGTAATATTCTCCTTAATATCTCCATAAACACACACCATCCAATATCATCTAACTCAACATCAAACACATAAATCACACATAACTTGATTCTTCATGGGTTTATGTCAATTATTGTAGTTCTGAACCTCTGGATAGGGTTTTTGGCACACTATTCTAGCACCTCTTCCTTACCTCAAGACCTCCACAACTACGACCTTCCCTTACAAAAAAATTTCCACAACCTTCTATAATTTTGGGCTAAGGACAATGCAAAATAAGCCCTCTCGCCCCCCTGTTCCCAGGAGAAAAGGCCTATGACCTTCTTGTAGCTACAAAGATCCTTACAACCCACCTGTTCCAAGGAAAATGAGGCCTGCGACCTACCTATTCATGCTCTATTGGGCTGCGGCCTTATCTGATGATAAGAACCACACTCAAAATGTTACAAAACATTTCCTAGAACTCCTTTAAGGCATGTGATTTCCTCTCTTCTCTAGTTAGAAACTCCTAGACCATCAAAAATACACAAAACATACGTCTCTCCTAAATCCTTGTCATTATTAGTTGTGGCTACCTCAAATATATGTTTCTCGTGAGAAGATGCACATTGGATGTGTGGAATAGCCTCCCACTCAACCTCTATTTATAGCCTCCATGTGGGTGTCAATGAATAGACCTAAAGGACACCTTAAGATTATGGTTGACTTGACCTAGTAGGCCTCTTCACCCACACTCAACTTCAAAAACTAATATCTCCACAAGAACAACTCAAAATTTGATATGTTGTGTTGGATTCATCTCAACGTCCTCTATCACATGTCCAATTCTCTCCATGGTTTTGGCCTCAATATAGATGGGTACAAAACCCCAAGCTTGGGTTTCATGCCCACAAGCCACACTTGTGTGCCAACTACTCCACACCCCTCAAGCCTAGGGATTGGAGTACTTCCCAAACTACAAATCTCAACAAAACTTACTTTGATATATAGTTTATTGTGAATTTATAGATTATTTTCCTTTCTAATGTATTGTGTTGAAATACAATTACATAATGAACAGATTGATTGGTATCTCATATAAATTAATTAATATCGCATGTAAATATCAATTAATGTCACATATTTGTTAATATATAGATTGATTAATATCACATAACGAATGATGCTAAAAAAAGTGACAATGAAAAAATGGCATATTAAGACCCATTAGAATGATAAGAAAACCATCGAGGGTGCAAGTAATACATTAAAAGGAACAATAGAGATGCTCATATGACATTCATAGGACATAAATGACAACATATGGACAATAAGAAGATGCTGCAGAGGACACTAATGGAACCAAGATAACACTAAAGGGATATTAATGATATAAGGATGCAACTAGTATGCAGATATGATACTAAAAGTAAAAGAAGGATGTAGAAAGGATGTTAACTATGAACTTTTTAACATGTCAAAAGACTAAAATGAAACATGATAGTATGCTTTTGGTACATAGTTGAATGAAAATAAAGATGTAAAAAGGGTGCCCTATTAGTTTTTCCTATTTTACATCTTAATTTCACAATAAAAAAGCATAAATAACAAAGGTGACAAAATAAGACACAAAATGACCCTACTATAGTATTTTGATGCACTAAGGATACATTGAGTAATGTGATATGTTATAGATTTAGAAAATGTGTTCTTGCTAGTTAGAGGTCACAACTAGTGTTATTTTGTAGCCTTACCATGAATTTGAGTTATGCATGTATGGATAGACATTATGTATATCAGAGTGGGGGTGAATTTGGCTTGGTTCAAATCGCTCTCAATAAGGTACGCTAGTATATGCCATCATATTCACTTAGCATGTTATCCCTTAGGTGTCACCACGAGGTTTTATTTGCTATGTGTCTGTGTGTGTGGACACACTAGATTGAGTTGAGTGCTTTGAGATTCATCTAGGGAGTATCAAGTTTGATTCCCCATGTTGGAAATCTTTGTTACATGCCTTAGTCTGCACACTAGGTCTAGCACCATAATAACTAATGATAGGTTTACAATAGGTACCCCACAAAATGCAAGGGTGGGCCTAATGGTTTCCTAGTGATGTTTTCCTTGGATATATATATATATATATATATATATATATATATATATATATATATATATATATAAACTCAAGGGAGAGATCAAGAGAGAGAGTGAGATATGAACCAATTTAAACTAACTAGTTTTAAGGTATATGTCACTAAGAAATCATGGGTTCAAATGTAGTATAGTCCCTTCTTGTTCAGAGTACTTTTGGTTTTCTTTTCTTGTTTTTTAAGTAATATAAAAACACATTCCTACATTTTTTAAAATATTATATATATGTGTGTGTGTGTGGTATTGTACTCATCCTAACCTTATATAAGAAACATAGAACATCATTCCAACATTATGAGCCAACAATTTCTAAAAGAACAAATCTTCTCAACAATGAAAGCCTCCCTTAAAAAATACAAAATATATTTTCAAAGATTCAAAATATGTAGGAATATGTTTTGATATTACTTCAAAAAATCGATATAAGCTCACCCTTATGGAAGGGATAATGTTGAAATTTCCACCAAAAAAAACAAATACAAAACAATTGTAAGAATTATTAACACAATTTATCTTATAAAAGTCAATTACTTTAATAATTAAAGTAATTACTGAGGTTAAGGGTCAATTAGGTGACTTCGACATGCCTACACACTTAGGCTTGTGTGGAAGTACATGCCCAAGCTACTGACATCAACACCTTCATATCTCAACTTACTATAATCCTCCATTGTGCTTGAATGTAAATCATGCAAGATTTGTAAGTCTCATTGTAAACAAAAATAAAACTCTTAGTACTAAAGGGTTCCAACTTAGTCCCCTTATCCTTGGGAACATGAACAAAAAATAGACAACCAAATACATAAAATATGATACATGTAGTTTCAATCTATTGAATGCCTTTTTAAGTGTCTCATCCTTCAAGATCCTCTAAGAACACCATCATTGTCATCCTTCATCACCCAACTCCATGTTGATTCTTTCTTCTTGCTCTTACAACTTGTTGAAGAGTTTCTTCTCATAAGCTATATGTCTTGATGCCTCACTATCCACATGCCACCAAAACCTAACACAATGTTGGTCCATAAAAAAGAGACCATGGAAAAGGTAGTCTCAATCTTGGACGCTAAGTCATCTATTCCAACTATAGTCTCCACACTCCCTATATCCTAAATCTATTGCTTGGCCTTCCTTTTCTTCTTCTCTAGACATTGGTTAGGATAACATCCCTTTTGATGAACTTTGAAACACTTCACGTGACTCAAATCCTTCTTACCTTGGGTTTCATTCTTCCTTCATACCCTTCCTAGGTCCTTTCTTACAACTCTTCCTCATCCTCCCAATGAAATAAATGTCTTGTAAATTTTTGTAGATTTTCTATGCTTGATGCAACTTTATTTTTTATCCCAATATCAGTCAGCAATCACATAAACAATAAAGTAAAATGCTAATAGAACATACCAGTAGATCGACAGAAGAAAAGCCAAAATATATAAGCGTGTTGGTGCGTTACAGCGGTCAGCAGGATGCTTCAACTAGCAAAGTCTCAATATGGTCAGCCAACCATAAGTGTCACACAACCCTCTAGGACAGCCAAAATAGTAAACCCAAAAGTCAACCAAAAGTCAATGTTATCGATCGCGGTCTAAAAGCGCAAACGGTGGCGGTAGCTGGTCAACGCGGCCAAGTCAAACCCGTAAAATCTGACCTCGATAATAGTGCCACAAAATGCATATTTAGAAAATCGAAAGTTTGGGAGAGTTTCAGGTCAATTTGACCTTGCGTTGACCAAAGTCAACACTAGTCAACGCTGCTACAGAAACCCTAGGTCGAAAACAAAAATGTGTTGCTTGCTGAAATTTTCCCACCTGTGAAGAGAAGAGCCTCCAAGGTGACTGATGAATCGGATGAGGAGAGAGAAATGTGTGAGGATGAGATGAGTGAAAATGTCCTCCAACGTTGACTGACTATATATCCATCAATGAGGGTGTGTGACACAAGTATTGGGGGGCACAAAACCTTCGGGCCGACCTCATACATATTTTTGAATAAATTCACGTGTCATTACTTGCTCATCGGATCAAGATGATCTTTAGATCGATCTTGTACCTCTCCGAAAGAGGAGTCCAATAAAAATATTGGCATCTTCATTTGAGCATCACAACATGGAGTTTGGACCTAGTTGTCCAAAATTAACACTCCCTCTCAACTAGGGATAACTCCATCCACCTGTGCAATCCAAACATCGTGCGTCATCCCATCGTAACTTGCTTTGATGGCTTCTTTATTTCAGAACAATAGTGGGGAAGTCACAAAGACATCATTCCTGGCTGACAGATTCAACCCAGAGATTTGAAACCTTTATTGGACTCACAAAGAGTCTCAGACCAACCTGAAGTTGGTTTACCTGACCCGAAGTCAGTTGGAGGTCCCAAACCTCACTATACTTGATCCCGGATCAAGTGGTTGGACCGTTCCATCCTAAATAGAGAGTACAAAAATCTCTAATGCATCCATCAGTCTTTGCTACTAGTCTCTATCTTTTCCCACCTTACTGGCCAAATGAGAGGTACTTCCCATGAGCCCTGAACTCAATGAGTAAGATGCATCCGAGGCACAGATCATGAGAGGTGAACCAACTCAATCATCATAATGGTGGGGCAGAAGAACACCAACAAGGTTCGGCAAGCCTAGCCCTATGGTTGCTTATAGCTCCGAGAAGCTGTCCCCAAAGCCCCTTAGAGCTCCCAGAGCTCATCGTCCAACAGGACCCTCAGCATAGGGTCGTTCCACGATACTAAGATTCTCACATAAGGTTAGGAACTTGACCTTCCCAGGGGCTTTGTGAGAATATCTGCGACCTTCTCATTAGTTCCTATATGATCGAGCCTTACGGCGCCTTGCTGTACCATATCCCGGATAAAGTGGTACCTGATATAAATATGCTTGGATCAATCACGGAACACAGGATTCTCGGAGAATTGAATCCCACTCTGGTTATCACAAAGTATCACGGTGGTATCTAGCACATGCTTGAACAGCTCACTGAAGAGCTTTCACAACCAAACTGCTTCACAACTAAATACTCGTTGCAATGAATTTGGCCTCCGCGGTGCTTAAAGCCATCGACTTTTGCTTCCTGCTCATCCATGATATCGAAGCAGAACCAAGTGTGAAGAAACATCCCGATGTGCTATTACAATCACCCACACTTCCAGCCCAATCGACATCAGTATATCCATGGAGTGTCACGCTCTCGGCAGTGTATCTCAACCCATGGTTTATCGTGCCCTGAAGATATCTCAACAGATTCTTGGCACCAACCTAGTGAATGTGATGAGGCTCAACCATATGTTGACTCAAATTTTTCACTGCAAAACATATGTCTCAACGAGTGTTCACTAAGAACATCAGGGCCCCTACGAGTTGACGATACTCGGTAGGATTTGATAGCACGGGCCCAACAGTGCTGCCGCTCAACTTCTTAAAGTTGAGCTCCATCGGTGTCGACATGAACTTACAATCCACCATACCAAATATTTCCAGAAGCTTCACAATGTATTTTCCCTGAGAAAGGAAAATATCGCCAGGTCTCTACCAGACCTCTAGGCCTAGGAAGCAATGCATCAGTCCTAGGTCCTTCATCTCAAACTCAATAGCTCCCTCCCTCTTGCATTGATGAATGAGAGGGTCAGCACCTGTCAGGAAGAGGTCATCCACATACAACACCAAAATGAGAGTATTTTATCTATCAACCTTGAAGTAAAGGTTCTGATCAACATTACTATGAGTGAAGCCAAAATTCATCAAGTAGCTATCTATCCTCTTATACCAAGCTCTGGGTGCTTGCTTCAACCCATAGAGGGCTTTCTTCAACCTGCAGACATGGGTGTCCCAATCCTGGACTTCGAACCTAGAGGTTGCTCCACATACACTTCTTCCTTTCTCGCACCATGCAGAAATGCGGTCTTCACATCCATCTGATGAACACTCCATCCTTGCATAGCAGCAAGGGATATGATAGATCGGATGGTGGTATATCGGGCCATAGGTGCAAATATATCATCATAGTCTACGCCTTATTTTTTAGAGAAGCCACGAGCAACGAATCTTGCCTTGAACTTTTTAGCACTTCCATCAAATCCATGCTTGATCTTATAGAGCCATTTTGAGGTGACAATTGCTTTGTCCTCCGATCTTGGAACCACATCCCAAACATCATTCTTCATTATGGACTCATACTCTTCGTGCATAGCATCCTTCCATACTTGATGTTTTACGGCTTCCTCAAAATATCTAGGCTCCGATTGTACAATAGTACTCATGGATGCTAGATACCCTTGGTATCTATTCGGCTTTTTGCTTTCATGGAATGTCCCCCTTTGGGCCATATGTCCCTCGGCATCCTCGAGAGTGTCCCTGAGCCATGATGGTCTCTTCCTCATTGAAGGAGGTGGATCAATCAGGTCCATCAGTTCTTCAACATCGAGCATCGTTTCATCCTTCGTTTGTCCTTTATTTCCAGGCCTTGCTTCATGATCTTCCTCAGATCTTGAAAGTTTGACTACTTTTCTCAGGGAAGCATCTTCGTCAAAGGTAACATCGTGGCATATCTCCACTTCCCTTTAATTAGGCACATAGACTCTATAGGCCTTCGAAGTTTCATTGTAGCCCATGAACATTCCCTTCTTCCCAGAAGCATCCAAATTGCTCCTCTTCTCTTTCGGTACATCAAAATAAATAGGACATCCAAAAACTCTAAAACGTGAGACGTCGGGTTTCTTACCAGAGAAAACCTCTTTGATAGTTTTTGAGTCCAGAGCAGAATGCAGGCATCGATTTTGTATGTACACATCAGTGTTCACAGCTTCTCCCCACAGAAACTTTAGTAGACCTTAGTCACATAGCATGGCACAGGAAACTTCCACAATGGTCCTATTCTTTCGTTCAACAACGCCATTTTTCTTAGGAGTATAGACAGTTGTGGTCTCCCTATTAATTCCAGCTTCTCTGCAAAAGTTCTTGAACTCGTTTGTCTCATATTCAATGCCATTATTGATCCTCAATATCTTGATCTTCTTCCCTCTCAGATTTCCCACCAAGGATTTGAGGGTACGAAACCACATAAAAGCCTCATCCTTCTTCTTCAAGAAGTATATCCAGGTTTTGCTAGAGAAGTCATCTATGAACATCATATAATAATAACATCCTCCCAAGGATGTCACGGGAAACATACCAGACAGATTAGAATGTATCAATTGCAAGACATCAGATGTCTTTGTGACACTTGAGGACAAAGCTCCCCTTGTATTCTTTCCTTCGGCACAACCCTGACATACACCTTCATGATTATTTGAGAACTCGGGCATCCCCGTCACTACCTTCCTTGCTTCGGGAAGGGCTTTGTAGTGAAGGTGTCCAAACCTCTGGTGCCATAGTTCCGTCTGTCGGATAGTATCACATGTCATCGCTCCCAGTGTACTTCCTCCAACCTGGTAGAGTGTATCAACTCTAAACCCAATCATTATAGCTTTCTTGAAACTCTTCTTCCAGATACGCACCTTCCCATCAATGAATTCCACATTGAAGCTTTGTCTTCCATGGCCGATATAGACACAAGGTTCTTCTTCAAATCGGGTACATAGAGTACATCCTGCAAGCAGAGGACTTGACCTTGAGACAAGTGGAGGGTCACAGTCCCTATCCCTTTCACGGGATATGCAACATTATCTCTAAGGATAATTTCCAGATTAGTATCCTTCTCAACCATATCAGAAAGTGCTTCCTTGAACCTAGTGATGTGCCTTGAGGCACCACTATCTATCAACCAAACATCCATAGTGTCGGGTGGAGATGTAGCAGAGAGGGAAGATACAAGAATGAATTCATTTCTTTTATCAACAACATTTGATTCCTCATACCTAGAATTTCTTGACCTTTTGAAATGGTTGACCATTTCCGCTGGAGGGATCCTTCCTCTTCCCCTTGAACCTGTTGTTCCTTTGATTTCCATTCCTCTGGTTGTTGTTGTTGTCATCATCATCGAGAGAATACTTCTTGAAAGGGAATTCTCTAGCATAGTGACCTAGCTTGTGACAAGTGTAACACTTGCCCTCCTTTCCTTGGGCCTCTTCTCTTCATTCTTTCCTTGGACCACCAATGTTCTTCTTCTTAGTATGAGTAGCGAAGGCAACATTTCCTTCATTTTCATATTCCTTCATCCTTGTCTCTTCTTGTACGCATCTCGATAGTACTTCATCAAAATCAGGTTTCACATTTTTATCTAGAATGGTAGTGTTGAATACATGCCATTTGGATGAGAGACCTCCAAGTGCGGTGAGAACCATCTCTCGATCAACTATTGTCTCCCCAATAGCCAACAGATTATTCTTGATCTTGGTCAGCTTCAGAAAATATGATTGAACAGACTCATCCCTGCCTTTCTTCAGATTCTTCAATTGGTTCTTGAAGAATAGGACTTGATTCGCATTGTTGGCCTTGAACTTGTTGACCAACTTATCATACATCTCCTTGGATGTGCCCAGCTCAGAGATCTAGGAAACCAGACTGTTATGAATTGAGTCCCTAATCATCAGCTTCGGTTTGATTTCTCCCTTCTTGTACTTTGTTTTGGCAGCAATAGTTGCAGTGGATGGAGGCTCTTGAATTTTACCCTGCACATAGTCCATGACATCTTGGTCTTCCAACATAAGATCCAATGTCATCTTCCAGGCATGGAAGTCATCCTTCCTAGTCTTAGAGGAACCCATGCTCTTCTTCGGTGATTGCTACAAACTAGGGCTTTGTCTTCACCTCAGCTCTGATACCATGTAAAGTTTTGTAGATGTTCTATGCTTGATGAAAATTTAATTTTTATCCCAATATCAGTCATCAATCACATAAACAATAAAGTAAAATGTTGATAGAACATACCAGTAGACCGATATAAGACAAGCCAAAATATATAAGTGTGTTGGTGCGTTATGGCGGTCAGCAGGATGCTTCATTTAACAAAGTCTCAATATGATCAGACAACCAAAAGTGTCACACAAACATCTAGGACAACCAAAAAATTCAACTCAAAATTCAACCAAAAGTCAACATTGTCAGTCAACGGTCAACACAAACAGCAGCAGCAGCTAGGTCAACGCATCCAAGTCAAAGTGAACATACAACCTCGAGAATAGTGCCAAAAAATGAAAAATCAAAAGTTTGGTAGAGTTTCAGGTCCATTTGACCTTGCACTGACCAAAGTCAACTCTAGTCAATGCTGCTGCAGAAACCCTAGGCCGAAAATAGAAAAAAATTGCTTGTTGAAATTTCCCACGTGTGAAGAGAAGAGCCTCCATGGTGATCAAACCAATCAGATGAGGAGAGAGAAATGTGTGAGGATGAGATGAGTGAAAATTTCCTCCAATGTTGACCAATATATATCCATCAATGAGGGTGTGTGACACAACTATTGGGGCGCAAAACCTTCAGGCCGACTTGTACATATTTTGAATATATTAAAAATAAATGTTCTGCTCATCGAATCAAGATGATCTTTAGATCGATCTTGTACCTCTTCGAAAGAGGAGTCCAATAAAAATTTTGGCATATTCATCTAAGAATCACAACATGGATTTTGGACCTAGTTGTCCAAAATTAACATGTCTTTTACTGCAACTTGCTAAGATGAATTGTATTTTAATGTTGTCTTTTCTTACACAAAGTCGTCCCAAATTCTCAAAATGTGGTAGCTTCTCATGAGCACAAATATCTTGGACACATCCAAAATGAAGTAACCCACCCAAAACAACGGACAACAACTCTTCATACTCCACTTTTATCTCTATAATAACCAATTGATATCTCAACTCTATGATCATCAGAAAAAGTTGCTAACCAATGAATTTGTGTCGCTTATGCAGAAGAATGAGAGCTTGTTTCTTAAGAGCATTTTTTTAGAGACAATCACACTTTAGTACAACACAATTAAATCATCATAATCTCCTTTCAGATCTTCTCTATAATGTGTGTGATCAAATAATTACACATCAAATCAAGAACCAATATCTTTCCCTTCGCCTCCTTTCTATTAATCTCAACCAATTGTTTTGGATATATAGGTGTAGTGATCTCTTTCTTAACATGCTCACAAAGCTCAACTTCTTTCAATAGAATTTCCAACCTCTACTTCCAAGGAGTAAAATTGAAAAAAAATTATAACTGTGACACTCTCTAAGAGTGAGAATAGTCATCTTTGCAAATATGAAAAACGCCTCAAGGAAAAATCATCAACAAATTAAGTAGATCACCCTTTTCTAGTTCAAGCGATTTTCCAAAACAAATTGGAAATTTCGAAAATATGTGCTTTTAAAGCACTTCAAAAATTTCATTTCATTTCATTTACTTGAGGTTCCTCAAATATATTTCATAGAAATTCTAGACTTATCATTGAATTTGAAATATTTATTAAAATAAGAAATACTTCAATTCTATCCAACTTTTCATCTAGGCAAGCTTAAGAAGATATGCATTGAAAATGTTCTTGGAGGATAGATTAACAACATAGCCCTTAAGGGCACAATCTCAACCAACAGTAAATATGATTTAGTTTCATCTAGGAATACTAAAATACATCATTTTAGTGCACCTATTGTAAAAATCAACTCATTAAAACAAGATGAAACTACACATAATAATGAGAAACCAAAGTCTAATTTTAGGGTATGTAACATATAAATTTAGGATAGCAATAGTTCATATAATCCACAAATGAAGATATGTACAATACTTCAACACATCCCAAGTCGGAACAACAAGTCCCTTCAATTCATCCCAAGCAAGGAATCTCTAATTGCTTCCAAAAATATAGCTAAGGCACCCACTACCAATGAGAATCCCTACCCAACAATACAAAGGATTAGCAAGGCATCCCACCAAACTATCCATCTATACAAAAAGCTCCACAATTTAGCATCAACACCAACAAGTGCAACATTATGTCTCCTACTTGCATTCCAAAATCTATCGAGGAGATTCACCAAGTATGCAATAGATAAATTCTACTTACATCCAAGTGTTACAAATATTTATCTAATATTTCATCCCACAAACCCCACATTTAGCTCACACCAAGACTTCAATACAAACCCTAGCACTCTAAGTTTTCTCTAGGGTTAGCCTCACAAAAGTGTCAAATCTTCCAACCCTTATAAAACCACAAATAATAAGCCAAGTACATCAAAAATATACAAAATATCTAGTGAATTTGTTGTTCATACAAAGACACTTCACTCTATATAAGATAGGTGAGGGAGACCGACAATAGAAAATTGACCAAGTCTACTAGTAAAGTAATCTAAGCCACTAAAGTAGGTCCACATGAGCGCTCTATTGAAAGTGTACACATGTCATGTGGTGGTTTGACACCACCTCCCAAGTGGCACACTCTCCAAGTTAAGGCTCCACATGTTAAACACTCCTCATCACAACATTTCATCCTCTCTAAGACAAACTCCTATGTTGAAATACTCACACATGCATGTACCCTTCAAGTAAGACTTCCTCAAGCAAAGTGCTCAACCTTCTAGAGTGAGCCACATGGTCCAAATGCTCCTAGGTCCAAGCACTCCTCCTCCTAGTGCATAACACTCCTCCATAAGACAAATCGATATCATATGCCAAGGCATCCTCCTCCTCAACACACGTTCTATGTAAAATACATGAATTACACATAAGATAACTACCTCCATAAGAAGTGTACCTCCTCTAGCACATATCTCGAGAACAAGCATCCACTTATTGTAAACTTTAAAAATTTTAATCAACCAAAACAATGTAAGATACAACAAGGGGCTAGAGTTTCACCATGCATCTCACATCACTTGAAGTACACCCCTAACATGGTGTAAATGCTTTCGAAGCAACCAAAAATCTAACAAGGAAACTTACATGATATCAACAAGCTATCTAATGAGGTGTGATAAAATCATCATGATATCATGTGTACACAACACGGTATGCATTAGTTGGATGACATATATTATGATGAAAGGAAGAAAAATGATATGTAGCATACACAAAGTACCGCTTGGAAAGAGGATGACGACCCACATAAAGAAAATCCTTTGCATGATAATTAATTCACATATGTGAAGGACAACCTCTATGATGGTGATTTTATGAATATTCCTTACATCACATTAAGATCATGTCTTTAGAGGATGACCTATGGGAGGGGCATGTTTACAATCAGCCATCCAATGCACAAGAAAGGTTGAGAGAAAGAAATTTCGCATACAAGGGTACACATTATGTAAGGATAACATCCTACTCATTGTGGAAATCATGTTTGAAGATTATGACTTGTCCAACATGGTTAACCTACATGTGAAAGAAATCATGAAAAATCATAAAGTTGTGTGTTACTTGGATGTGAGGAGAAATGAGAGTGATAGAATTCAACAGTAGAATACCAAAATTCGTAGAAAAGCAACAAGAGGACATACAATATATCCAATACATGCAATGGGCCATCAAATCAACTAATGAAATAGGACGACATATAAAAGAATATGAGAGATGTACATAAATAATGTCATTTTTGGTTGTCAAAAGACAACATGGGGATACTTGCAAATGGTGGTACCTAATAAATCATATGTCAAGTTGATAGAGACAAATACTACAAGTGGAAGGAATTCCACAATTCCCTTCAATTGTGCCTGAACTAGAAGAAACTTTGATAGTAAGACTATGCAAACATAGACAAGAAAATAATAATTATAGTGAGACTTTTTCTAATTGCCCCTTAGAGATAGTTGTGACCCTTGGGATATTATTATAAAAAGCGTAAGTTGTGTAGATTCTTGGATGACTTGAACTAAATAACGTGAAAGTTGTGCAAGACTTTTTGGATATTTAGAGGTCAAGTAAAATTATAAGTCAACATAATTTCCATGCTAGTCTAGAGACCTTAATGAATTTGAATCATTATGATTATCAAAATGAATAGCATAAATATTTGGGAAGACTTGTAAAATGGAAACAAAAAAAGGATTTAGTATATTTTATAAAAAAATTGGTAATTGATTATTTGAAGTATTTTTAAGCTGGGGAATTCCGCATGAATATTTGTATTGAATCAAAAAATCTATTTAGGCAAAATTTGAAAAAGTAACACAATGTCAAATAGTAGCTTCGAATTTTTTTCTACAAGACCTTTATTAAGAACCCTTTAATAAGTGTTAATGAGAAAGAATGTCAAGTTCCAGTGGAGTTGTCCAATAGTAAGAACTCAAAGAGATTAGGGGTAATTAATGACTTATTAATGTAAATGGATTTAGTGGAAGTGGACAAATCCTCCCCTTGATTATGAAATGCAAAAAAACCTATAATCAATTTCAAGTAGAGTTGTGATTTCAGTTATAGCATTAGTAATGAATATGTATCACTAATGGAAGATGATGATGATTAAAACTTGAGCAAGGACACTCAATAGCTATTGGTAGGGAAGATGTTATCCACAAGTTGGTCACTCGGTCATATTTTCCCTTGGAGTCTATTTTATCTTTAATAGCATATAGTCAGTGAGCATATTATTGTTATTGTTTATTATTATGTGATGATGTGTGTGAAAAGGGTTGTCAATTTAGCTACAAGGTGGTTATCAAATCATAGTTAGGAAGTCCCGAGAGTTTCAATGAATGGTTCTTCCCAGCCGTTGTGTATAAAAGGCTCCTTTTTGACTTGAATAAATATCATGAAGGAAGGAATTCTTATTGTAAATTACACAACACCTTCATCTATATTAATGATGAGGATAATATTTTATACACATTGTGTTGTGTAAGATATTTCTCAACAATCTCTATGTTTTCTGAAAGTTATGATTGTTATTTTTCTCTTATTTACGTCGTGTGCACACAATATTATTTTTTGACTAAATTTGTCTCAATTCCAAACATGCAACTTTGAGAGGATTACACTCTTAAAATTTATATTTGGTTCCAAAGCCAAAATCAGAATTCCATAGTCAAACTTCGGTGTTTGCTCATTGACAACACTTAAAATATAATGGAGCATGTCGACCACTGGAGTGGCACCTGATGATTATATGAAGACTCCATGACCAATGATGAGCCAAGAGACACTTTTACCGTCATATATCATCATATCATCAAATTTTTTAAACTCTACTTCTATTTCTCATCATTTTCTCTTATACCCAGATTCCACTCCCTACGGGGAATTGTAATAAGTGATGCTAGTAATGATGAGCTTTGATTCAACATTGTGTTAGTATTGAGTCTATAACAAGCCTAGGTAACTTATGACCTTTCCAACAAGTGAGTATTACTCTGGGATGTTTTTTTCACTTGGTTAATTATCATATCCCTGCCAGGACTTAATAATTAATTGAGTTTTTCCCTCCAAATATACCTCAAAGCTGGAGTACAACTAAATGGTGAGGCCTTGTGTGAGTCATTATCTCAAGGTTCAATTTTATTTACCATACCAAATCACACAAAAAATTCGTGGAATTTGGTTAGGTCTAGGTAGTCATTTTTTAATTTTTGAGATTTCCCACAGGGTGGAAATTGCAATAAAATTTGTATTTGTAATGTAATAAGTGATGTCTAGAGAATTTGTATGGGGTATGAATAATAAAATTTGCACCTCTCACCCTTAACTTTATACTATGACACATTTTGAGGGGTTAAAAATGTCTTTTGAACCCTAAAAACCCACTTTTCCTAAGTTTAGTGGGAAATCTAACAATCACTTAATCGAGAAAAATAAATATTCACACATGTTAAATGTTGTGGAAATGAGGTGGAAAATTATGGAGGAGTTAAAGTGAAGTCCCAATGTGATGTGGGCTCCTAAAATCAAGGAAATGACATGTTCTCAAATAAAATCAAATTTATGGCGTTAAATGAGAAAGTTGCTTACTTGAAAATTCGAATTTGTGAAGTTAATGCACATTTGAGAGGATTTGAGAGAATATTTGGTGGATATTTTTGTGGGAATTGTCTCCACATGGGTTACCACCCATCTACATTTGTCATTCCATCATAAAATTTGAATTCAACACATAAGGGAAGAAGAAAATGATGTCCATCTACTAGAAATCAATTTTTACACTTGGCATTGGCGCTTCACTTATCAAATTTGAATTTTCCTTGTGATATCCTCCCTCTCACCACTTGGAATTTGGTTCTTCATTGGGATTTTCTCTCATTCTCTTATATAAGTGAGCATTGCGCTCTCATTTGCAATCATGGTTGGAAGCTTTGGGCTGAATTTTTGTACTATCAATTGTTATTAATAAAAATATTTGGGGTTCATTTGGGAATTTTGAGGTCTAAAAGGGGCCTCCTAAGGAAATTATAAAATAATAGTCGAAAAAATAAAATAATATTAGATTACAACATCAAATTTTAAAGGGAAAAAAAGGAAAAAATATTTTTTCAACTCATATTTTCAACTTATCTCCTGATGGGCTTACTCAAATTTTGAGTGGCAACACTCGTTGGATGCAGAATTTGATTCCTCATCCAATGAGTACCCATGTTGCTTACTTTCAATGGACCCCACTACACGAAAAATGAGAAATAGATGAAAAAACTTGATTGCAATCCTGTTTTAAATGTATTTCTAATTTTTCGTGAAGCAGGTTCCATTGAAAGTATGTAACATGGGTACTCCTTGGATGATGAATTAAATTTTGTAGCCAACGAGTACTCCCACTTGAAATTTGAGTAAAACCTTAGGGAGATAAGTTAAAAAAGTTTTTTTATTATTTTATTATTTTTTTACTCCAAAAATGGTGAATCATCCCCCATGGTTGACACCATCATCTTGAATCTTATTTGTTCTTATAAAATTTATTTTGGTTGTACATTTTTCTTAAGAGGCCCATTTTCGACCTCAAATTTTCTCTAATTTCACTTATGGGGTGTTCTTCCTCCTTGTGTATGGTATGCGTATTTGATCATGTTCTCATTTTTTTCTTACTTGTGTTATCATGTTATTTTCTTCCATATGCTTTTAGAGATATGTTAATGTAAATCTACCTTGCATTTACATATGATTTGACAATTTTCTCTAGAAATAGAATGATCTAGTTGATTTCAAATAAATCTCTAGAACTCTTTTATCATTGTTTATTGCTAAATCTATATGGAGCTAATCTTTGTTGAAGTTATGTAGAAGGAACATCAATATTGGATCAAGATCAAGCGTGAGGAGAAGTTTTAGGAGAGATCATCTCACTTTTGAGTGTGTTTTTGGAGGAACTCTCACTTATTTTTGAATCTCATAGTCTCATCATTCAAGTTTTCTTATGAGGACCCTAACCTTAGCTTGTATACAAGTTTTATCTACTCAAACTATCTATTTCAAAAAGTCTTGTATTTTCATTGGTTTGAATTTGTTAATGAATAGCTTAATGATGGCTAAGTAAAGATGAGAATCTTACCCATACTCTTTGGTCTAGTCTCTTTTATATAATTTGTACATATTTCCTTCACTTATTTCCTTTTCTCCACTGACATTTGATTTGACTTGTAGCCTTTGTTTTAAGGATTTGATAACTCTTTCTTGTGGCAGCTTGAGGGAGAAAGTATTTGAGACATCTAACAAATTTTTGTAGGACCTTTGGCATAAATTAGAAGCCCCTCCTTCAAGGTCGAGAGCATTTGAGACACTTGATCTCTTGCAGGTCTGAGAGCATGTTTTGACGGCAACATCACTCATTGTCAAGGTTGTGAGAGTTAAAAGCCTTCCTCTTTTGGTTTGCAGGACTAGACCCATTAATTTGAAGAGGAGAGACCTCTCCATTGTGGTTTTTTGGAGCCTTAACCAGTACTGTATGTGAGCTCCCAAAGGTTTTCCATTTATCCCATCTAGTCGTGGACTTGACAGAGACTTACCTTCCCTTTCTTGTGTATTTCTAACCTTATCCCATATTTCTAACCAGGACTTAATAATTAATTTAGTTTTTAATACCATACTAGGTGATTACTAGTGTCTAGGGCCAATTTTTTTTACCATACTAGATCACACAAAAAATTTCGTGGAATTTGGTTAAGTCTAGATAGCCATTTTTTATTTTTTTAGATTTCCCGCAGGGCAGAAATTGTAATAAAAATTGTATTTGTAATGTAATAAGTGATATCTAGAGAAGTTGTATGGGGTGTGAGTAATAAAATGTGAACCTCTCACCCTAAATTTTTCTACTATGACACACTTTGAGGGGTTAAAAATGTGTTTTGAACCCTCATAACCCACTTTTCCTAAGTTTAGTGGGAAATTTGGTAATTAATAAAGCCATAAATTAAATAAATGGAGAAAAATAAATATCCACGCATGCTAAATGTTGTGGAAATGAGGTGGAAAATTATGGAGGAGTTAAAGTGAAGTCCCAAGGTGATGTGGACTCCTAAAATCAAGGAAAAGACATGTGCTCGAATAAAATCGAATTTATGGCATTAAATGGGAAAGTTGCTTACTTGGAAATTCGAATTTGTGAAGTTAATGCACATTTGGGAGGATTTGGGAGAGTATTTGGTGGAGATTTTCATGGGAAATTATCCACACATGGGTTACCACCCATATACACTTGTGATTTCATCATAAAATTCGAATTTGACACATAAGGGAAGAAGAAAATGATGTCCACTAGACATAAATCAATTTTTACACATTGCATTGGAGCTCCACTTATCAAATTCGAATTTTCCTTGTGATCTCCTCCCTCTCACCACTTGGAATTTGGTTCTTCATTGGCATTTTCTCCCATTCTCTTATATAAGTGAGCCTCGGGCTCTCATTTGTGATCATGGTTGGAAGCTTTGGTCTTGGTAAAACACTGCCAGAATTTTTGTATTATCAATTATTATCAATAAAAGTCTTTGGGGTTTCACTTATGGGATGTTCTTCCTATTTGAGTTGTTAGAGAATTAGAAAGGCAAAAAGATCATCTTGTTCTTGATTATTTACTTGTGATCTTATGTTTTTCTTATTGTGTTCTTCTTATATTTATTTTTATTAGTTCATTAAGCAAATATCAAAGCAAATACACATAGATCAAGGACACCAGAGGTAGGCCAACGGTCAAGGGAAAAACCAATCAGTAATTCTTCCTTCAATAGTGATTCTTGAGACTCTAAACCTTGACCCGGACTTCCTCCACACCAAGTCAGTCTTCCTTGTGATCCTTTCTGAATCTGGCAATAGTAGTAGCACTATGATGTAGTTTCTTTGACCTAGAACTTCGACCTTGCTTCTTGAGACTTCGATCTTGAGGTAGAGACTTCGATCTAGCTTCAAAGACTTCGATTTAGGCCCAATACAACTTCTCCAAGCAGCAACATTCAACAAAACAAACTTTGACTTCCTCTTCTCTTGGCAGCAATTGTTGCAGTAAAACTTTGAGAAATTTGATCTCCCAAACTATAGCTCGAAATGCAGAGAGAGGGGTGCGAATATTTTGATTTTCTTCAAATCTATAAATGTACCCAAAATCGAATCTAAAAAGTCCTCCTTCACTTCACAAATTTCTCTTGTTGTAGCTTCCAGATCAAATTTCTATGTTGCAGTGAGATGGTTCCAAGTGAGTTTGATTCCACTGTATATATAGGCTTGAGATGAGCTCGAATTCCTGGGCTTGAGGCCAACTTGATCACCTTAAGGCCGACTTGGTGTGGAGGCTTCATAAATCATATTTTATTCAATACTTAACCTATTTGCATGATTCAAAAGCCCAATATCAATCAATTTAAATCTGCAATAATCCTATAAACTCAGAATAAAACCTAGAAGTCCACAATAGGGCCTTTGACCTAAAATAAATATGACCCAAGCATGAAACTCATGTTTTAATAACTCATTATATAATAATATAAAATTATTTTCTCTATTATTTTGACAAGTACAATATAAGTATTGACTCAAGTACAATTTATGAAGACCGAACCTAGTTACATTCTTCAACACTCCCTCTTAACTAGGGAGGTATTCATAACTCAATAGTACAAGGTAGATCTCAACTATATGAACTATGAAAAAAATTTGAACACTTAAATTTCATGGACTTGATTCATGACCAGGGAAATATATCCATTGGTCACTCAACAGTTTAGGCACAGTAATTCCATGGACTAGATTCCTGACCAAAGAAATCTATCCAAGTGGGAATAAAATGGACTAAAGCTTTCAGCCTCTATAGGTACCATCAGGCTTACTTACTAACCATCAACCCAAGGAACTAGGTGCACATCCACTCGATGCCACCCTCCAAACCAGACATCAATACAAAGTGTCAACCTGATGTATTTCCAAGCAACGATTCACTCACAAAGCCTCATCTCACCTTGATACAACAGATCAAGAATAACCAATCTCTCCCAATAAAACTGATTGGTAACCACCATGCTATCAAAACCTTCGAGAGATTCACCTGTACAAACACAACCCCAATCAAACCTACGGGGTTTCGATGTTTCTCTTTAGCTTATTTTGGTGGGAATATCAATTGAATATTTGAGAGAATATTCCTCATAGACTTTCCTTTCCTAATTTTCATGTAGAAACATATTATTCAATTGGACCCTGCTTTCCTTCTTATAGTAGTACCAAAGCATTCTCCAATCATGACTATGATTCTTACTCATGGTCTTCACTAAGACTTACGGTTGTTAGTCCTGGTGTAGTGCATAACACATGAGGTAGAGAACCATAACCATTTCATTTTTTATCCAACCTCCCTCTTAATCTAGGGAGATCAACTTCTTCTTTTAGGTGTTGGAGAATATTTCATGGCTTCCATCCTTCTCATCAAACTTATCAGCTTCTCATCTTTGTGATGTACCTACACAACTTTAGATAACAAGCACATCCAAAACTATAGAAGCATAAAGTTAGCCATATCAGAATCACAGATTTTTTTACAACTTAATATTTATTAGATACCAAAACTGGAGACATATACTCTTCGACATTTTTACTAGGGGATTTTATCATAAACCCTAGACTACTTCACAATGTCTTTCATTCTATCTAGGGTTTCAATTTTTCTTTCAAAGGTATAATATACCTTGCTACAACATTCAATAAACCCTATAACCAATAGATTTACAAGATATCTAACAACCTTTAGAATTCACATGTTAGAACTTCCACTAGGGATTCATACAAATCCTAGATTTCATACAAAAGAGTCAATCAAGATTGATTATAGCTCAAAAATTGTCTTTTACTAGAGTTAGTTGCATACCCTAGATTTCAAATAAATTATCAAAACATATCATGGAGAGCTTCTACTAGGGTTTAATGTAAATCCTAGAATCCAGTAAACAAATCATGAGTAACTTCTACTAGGGTTCGATGTAAACCCTATATTTTCCATTTATAAGTTCTCAACATACGTTATATAGATTCAAATGAACATAAATACTAGAGAATTTAATCATTAAAAGGATTTATTTATAGACCCTATACTTTTCAATCATCATCCTAAATATTTCAAACTTTGACTAAGGTTTGTTTCTGAACCCTAGATTCTTAGGACCATTAGAAAATAGGTCAACACACATATCTATGAGATCACCATTATAAGCACATCATAGGTTAGTCAACATTAACACATTAGACATATATATTGTCCTAGAATATGTTAGGGATTCAATCAAGAGAACATATACCTAGGGTTTCATTCCTTGGATTTTTCATAACAAGGATTTTACTTATAGACCTCAACAAAACCTAGGGTTTCAGTTCATTGTCAAAGAAAACCCTTATTATATCAGACTTTAGACGTTTAGGATTTCGAACAATATCATTTTAACTCAAGAAAGTCTAGATCTTCCATGATCATATCAAAATCCCAAACTTGAAAATATCAAGTGGCAATTTCTTCATAAATATCCCTAAATAGGTTTAGGGTGTCACGCATTATCAACGCACCCTTAGGTTAGGGTTTTCTAGAGAACCTCCTTAAGGTTATATTTATATAAGAAATAAGAGGTGTATAAGGTGGGTAGATTCACCATGTGATGAATCATCCCAAACAAGAATCGTTTTAGGATTCAGTAGAGCTAGACATAACAACAGTTAGTAACATAGAGATGGATATTTGAAAGGAAGTAACAAGATTTTATATTTTAATACATACCTTTAATTCTTTGACAAAAATTTTGACTTGTGTGGCCTTCTTATTTGATTCTTGAATCCTTCTCCATGATTCTTGAACATCCAACAGATTTATTCCTAGAAAAGGAATAGAGGTAGACAAGTGATTAGTATTTAATATAATCAAAATCTTAAATAAGTATATGAATACTAGTAGAGGGAATGAGATACTTATCCTCAGGAGTTGGTGTGGGCTCCCTCCAAAGCTTGAGGGAAAACCCAAAACTTATAAAACAAAGAAATATATTTCCAAGAAGATGTTAAACCTATAATACATAAAATATACAAATGAAATGTAAGAGAGAAGGGACTTAGTAGTGCTAGTCCCTTAAATATTCTTCGGGCTTTTTGTTTCTTGGGGGATGATGTTTCTTCAGCCATGTTAGCATGATCTTCGTCTCTTTTCTTGCTCCCAGGGTTGTCAGGGAAATCACTCTTATAGTGTCCCATCTTGTGAATGTGATAACACTCAATTTTGGACATATCAACCTTCTTATATAGTGCCTTCTTCTTGAATCTTATTTTATGATGAGCAACATACGCATTTGAAAATTCTTCATTGTTGATTACCATGGAGACCCTTAATTCTTCTTGACTGCATGTTGTCCATAGCTCCTCAAAGGTGGGTGATTCTTTCTAGTTGTTGAGAGTTGAAGCAAAGGAACCCCAAGAAGGTGATAGACCCAGAATGGATGTAATCACTAATTATTTATCTGGTACTATTTCATCAATGGAAAGAAGTTCATCCCTTATCCTTTCTATCCTTACAAAGAAAGAGGAAGCAATATCCTCCTTTGTCATCTTGGTAGTTCTTAGTTCATTCTTCAGCCTTGCCACTTTTCCAATGTTCTTGATGGTGAATAGTTTTGACAAAGCCTCATACATTTCCTGAGCATGATCAATATTTTATATGAAGGGGACAATATTTTCCTTTATCCCTTCAACCATCAAAGCCATAACTACTAATTACAGTTCTCTATACTTCACCCTATCAGCATCATGTGATTCTTTTGTAGGCCTTTTCATATTTCCTTTGACCAAATCTAAGACCTTGTTATTTTAAAGGATAATGTCAATCCTTTTCTTCCAAGACCTATAATTTGTAGCTCCTTCAAGCTTGTTCTCTCCCTTGATAGTGTTATATATATTTCTTGAAGATAGTTATTGTGGCTCATTTGCATTTACCTTTGAAATAATTTTCAAAACACCAAAAAAGCATATATGTTAGAAAATGTAAAAGTTTGTATGTCGAAGAAGAATTTTGATTTATATGTTGGTACATTAACATTTCGTGATGAGATGTGAAGGTAGGTTGAAGGATTGGATACTCAGAATAAAGCTCGGGAGGGTTTTAACACCGTGGAGAAAGATGGAGTTTCATGATTTCATTGAATGAACTATTGCAAGGAGTAGCGTGGAGAAGATGGAGCTGTAGAGCTACGAAAACCGAAGAAATAGAGAAATCGGTTAAGGCAGAAAACCTTTAGAAGATACCCAAAGGAGGTGATCTGACGGTGAAGATTAAATCGCAGAATTAAAGTGAGAAATGGACAGACCAGGTTGCATCGCAAAGTTTAGTTTGAAAAGTTGCGAAGTGGACATATGTCGGCATAGTGCGATTTCGCATCGACGATTATATAGTTTATGCGTTGAGGACTTTGCAAGTTAAGCAAAATAACTTGCGATTCGGGAATAAGGGAAACTAGCGATGCGATAAAGGGAGGAGCCACATGTTGTCACAACGATTCAGCGCATATTGCACATCGACAGGTTTAGAGCTTAGCATTAAGACTTCGCAATGTAAAGTATTTTAGTTGCGATGCGACAAACGGGAGATGGCGGTATGAGCCAGTACAACAGGACCTTTGGATTGGGGCGCAGATCAACGGTGGAGGTTAAATCACAAAGAGAGTTGTTTCACACATCGGCATTATTACCATTTAAGCTATTTGTTATAATTTCCGACGTGCGATATCAAATAAGTCACGAAGTGCGATTTCTTCTGATTGGTCAGGTCATGTGTGGGCCCATAAACCACAGGTCTGCGAGGTTTGTATAAAGTTGCAGCCATGTATGTGATAAGGTAATGGGAAGGGGTGGCCAATGAATAATGAGGCATAGGCAGATTCAGGCAGAATAATGTATAGTGGCACTGTGGGAATCACGACTGCTAGGTTAAGTCGGGCATCGAGGAGTCGTTACAGAACTGTGCAGCTGCTGCATCATAACTAGAAAGGACACCTCGACACTTTGTGAGGATGCATCAACAACATTAGATTCAACAAAAAAAACAATATTTCCAATTTTTATTTGCTTTCTCTGTATGATTTCATAAGCAATCTTACGAGTTTAGGTAGTCGAATAGTTTCAAGAAGTTCACAGTTATGAACTACTTTGATGTATTTAAGTACATAGAAATAAAGAAAAGGGGTTATGAGTTTTGGACCTCTGGATGACTGTTAATTTGGTACTGAATTTTTTTGAGAAATTAATGAAAGAAGATCAAGTTTCCTGCACCTGTTGATGTTGATATGTCTTTCCAATTTCGCTCTGTGTTTATTCATCTTTGAATGAAGTGAAGTAATGTAGCAGCCGATCTCTTAATTAAATCTATGAGTAAGATTTAAATCACCTTAATTTGTGCTCCACTTCATCTTTTCTCTTTTCACAAACTCCTGATGAAACTTTAAAGTAATAGATTTTGTTTTTATAGCATATTATTTCGAGTTTCCTCTCTCTTGATGATTTCCTCTGAAACTTAGAAGTGATAGATTCTGTTTCTCAGCATATCATTTTGAGTTTCTCTTACAGTTCTTCTTTTCATTTCATTCAAGTATCAACAATTTATGGCATTGTGAAGGCTTTCATATATCATATTATTGAGGGTATTAAGTAATTAAATTCCAAAGGTGTTAAACAAAGGCCATTTGATACCGTAATTGTGACATACATTTATAAAATGTCTTAAACATTGATTCCTTACCACAACCAAGGGATTATTTCTTGAGATACAATATTTTATGGTGTCGTTTCCAGGGATGAAGAAACGAAGTTTAATTTCCCTGGGTTGTTTACATTATTTCCTATGGTTGTTCAGTGAGGAGGAAATATTGGGTTGTGTTTGTTATTTTCAAAATTCTGGCTTTCAAAAGGCCTCACACGAGGTCAGATACCTCACAGCAGATAGTTCCTGCTTTGCCAGACCCAAAAATATTGGTTTCTAAAAACGCTCAGAAACCTAAAATTCCTTCAATACCTGATCATACATTGTCTGCTCCTGACAATAGTTCTCATAACCCTTTGTTTGAAGATATTTATGAGGAATTCTCTTTCTTGGAACAAGATTCTCCTTCCACACCCATACATTTTCAAGAACCTAAGTTAGAAGAACATTCTTTTGAGTCTGTTTCTTTTACCTTCACTCAAGCTCAACCAAATATAGTTGTTAGTTCTTTTGCCATTGTTCATCAACCCACTCCCATATCAGTTTTTCCTCCACCCTCATTCACTTTCACATCAGGTTCATCAACCTCAACTACCCAAGGAACAATTAACCAAGGTGTAAACATGGTAGCACTAGCCTTTTTGTTGAACATATATGCTCCACTAAAACTTGCGCAACCAATGAATGGCATGCCTCAAAAATACCTCAAATTACTTCCTTGTTTCACTGGAGAAGATGAAGTAACTGCAGAACAACATTTACCCTTGTTTTGCACTTCTGCTGAGAATTTAAATGTAGAACGTCTTGATGTTGTGATGAGACTATTTGTGCAGTCTCTGGATGGAGAGGCTAGAAAATGGTTCAAAGGTTCACCAAATGGTTCAATAAATAACTGGGAAGAGTTAGAAACTCAATTGACTCAGAGATGGGGAGGAAAGAGAGATGATGGTTACTCATTGATAAAGTTTAATGCAATTAAAATAAGGCCTAATGAAAGCATTTCTGAGTTTGTAAAAATATTCAACAAATTGTACAATAGTTTACCCATAGAGATGAAGCCCCCCCTATAAGGAGAAAAGGTAGTTTTTGTTGGGGCTTTTAAAGATGATTTTAGCTTTAAATTGAGAGAGATAAGATTCCCTACTCTTGAGTAGATACAAACAAATGCTCTAGAGATCGAAGCTAATATGACTGTAGCTGGAAAAGTGAAAGGGTAACAATCGGTCCAAGAGAAGGGGAAAGAAAAAGAAGAATCATCACAAGATCTAAGAATTGAAGATATAACAAAGGTGATGAAGCATCTAACCAATAAGCTAGCCAAGATGGAATTGGAAAATAAAAACTCCCAAAGACAAGTACAACAAAACCGAGGGGTGTTTAAACCTCAATTCAGAAGACATCCCCTACAAATTTTGCAGAGGGAAAGAAGAGATCAAGACCAGATTCAAGCATCGTTGTATATAGAAGTAACACCCGCAAAGCCGGAAGAAGATGACCAAAGGGAGGTCGAGGATTGGGTATCTGCTATGTATGCAATAGAAGAGGATGAAGAGGAAGATTGTGAGGGAGAATATGCTGAAGCTGAAGTATCTTTTGATCAAGATGAAATGGATGAATACTGTAGACAATTCACAGATTTCATGCAAGATGAGTTACATGAAAAGTATGATTTAAGGTCTAGAAAGAGGTCTAGAGTGCAGGATAATGAACATGAACAACAAGGTTCTGTTCCTCCTCCAATGGCGACTCTGCAACAAAAGGACCCTGTGAAACAGGTCAGTAAGGGGAAACAACCTGTGAATTCACTTAATAGAACAAATGTGCAGCAGGATGAATCTTCCCAGAATAAATCAGTTGACACTAATATTTTGGAGAGAGTTGTTCCTCTACCCGAACAAGCGGAAAATTCTAGAAAGTGTGAAGAAGAACCTTAAAAGAACGTTAAGCAAACTCATGCTTTCAATTTGGAAAAAGAGTTGGAGAAGGCTAAAATCCAGGCATCTCTTCTAGAATTAGCTAAAATACCAGCTTACAAGAAAGAAATTTCAGAATTTATTAATCTCACACAGGTGGAAGATATAAGTGACAGAGTGAACTTACAAGAAGAAAAGCCAGTGGTCACCTTTGTTCCTCATGTAGAAGAAGTAGATCCTTTTGTTCCACCCTTCTATATTTCTTTGTCGCTTCATGATTTTACGCTACATAATTGCATGTTGGACTCGGGAGCATCCTATAATCTCATGCCATTATCTGTTATGAAGGAACTTAACTTGTAGATTACCAAACCTTATAGGGATCTGTATTCATTTGATTCCAAAAGGGTGAAATGTGTTGGGTTAATTAAATATGTAGCAGTTTCGTTAGCACAAATCCCAGCAAAGAGTATTGTCATGAATGTAGTGGTTGCTAACATCCCAACCAGGTTTGGAATGCTCCTGTCAAGATCTTGGGGAGAAGAGTTGGGAGGTGTACTAAAATTAGTTTTCACTTATGCTATCATTCCAGTTTTTAATGGGGAAGAAAGAAGATTGTATAGGGAAACAAGGTTTGTGAAGACTACCTCCAAGAAAGATGTAGGAAATTCCCCCATCTATAGTCAAGAAACAGAACACATTTCTTGTTTCATGCTGCATGAAGATGTAGAATTTGCTGAAGACACAGGGAAGCAGCTCTTTTTAGCAATTGTAAATAATGAGCTGCACTCTAAGGAAGATTTGGAAGTGCTACTTTGATGGTGCCTACTCCAAGGAGGGCGTAGCTGCTGGATTCTTGCTGATATCACCATAGGGTAACCTCATGCCTTTCTCTTTTAAACTAGAATTAGATTCAACAAACAATGTGGCTGAGTATGAGGCCTTAATCTCAAGCCTTCAAGTTGCTAAATAGATGTGAGTTCAATGTATTTCAATTTTTGGTGACTCTGAATTGATAATAAGGCAGATTAAAAATCATTTTCAAACCATGCATCCGAGATTGATATCATATAGGAATGAAGTTTGGGATATGATAGAAAACTATTTTTAAGCCTTTAATCTTCAGCATATTCCGAGGGAGGAGAATAGATTGGCCAAGTTGCACCAGCACCTTCAAACCCCCAATAAATCGAAGGTTAAAGTATGAAATTGAAATTAGACATAGACCTTCTATCCCTGACAATGTAAAACATTGGCAGGTTTTTGATAATGATGAACAGATAAATTAGTTCCTGACCATGATTGGAAAATTTCAAGATGCTGAGATAGACCAAGAGGAAAAACAAATAGAGCAGAAACCAGAAATAAGAAACCTTAAGTAGTCAATAGGTGAACAAAAGATTATCCAATTGAAAGATAATGTGCTCCCCAAAGGGTTGGTTCCCCTTGAAATATTATTCGATGCTAATGATGTTGTTGTTGATTCAAAGAAAACACATCAAGAAGAAGAGACAAAATATTGTAATTTGGGAACTCAGCAGGAACCTAAAATAGTGAAATTTTTCAAAGGTGTTCCCAAAAAATACAAATAAAGATACATTGATATTTTTAAGAAATATATGGATGTGGTTTCCTGGTCATATGAAGACCTGGAAACATATGACAAAAACATAATTCAGCATAAGATTCCATTGAAGGAAGGACTAAAACCACATAGACAAAAGCTCAGACAGATCAATCCATTATTGTTAGCTCCAATCGAAAAAGAAGTGAAGAAACTATTGCAGGCAGAAATTATAGTCCCTCTCAGATATTCAGACTGTGTTTCTAATTTGGTCCCTGTAAGAAAGAAGAATGGAGAGATAATACTGTGTAGACTTCAGGAACTTGAACCGAGCATCTCTAAAAGATAATTATCCTTTTCCAAAAATGGATTATGTCTTACAGAAGGTGACAGGAGCTCATAGATTGTCTATGGTTGACCGATTTTCTGGGTATAATCAGGTAGTAGTAGAAAAAGAAGATCAGAATAAGATCACTTTCACTACGCCCTGGGGCACCTTCATGTACGCAAGGATGCCATTTGGCCTTATGAATGCATGTGCAACATTTCAGAGGGCCATGGACATAGCCTTCGTTGGTGACAGGTTTGTAGTTATTTATCTGGATGATGTAACTGTTTTCTCAGGGTCAGATGATGAACACTTGGAGCATTTGCAAAAAACTTTTCAAAAGTGCAGAAAGTATGGTCTGTCATTAAATCCCAAGAAATCTTTATTTGTCTTAGAAGAAGGTAAATTATTGGGTCACATAGTTTCTAAACAAGGAGTAAATATTGACCTAGCAAGGGTGGAAGCCATTCAGATTATTCCTTTACTTAGAAGCAAAGAAAGATATCCAGAGATTCCTGGGAAAAATAAACTTTCTGAGAATATTTGTGCTCAATTATGTTGAGATTATGAGAAGTATAATAGATATGTTGAAGAAAAATGCAGAAATTAAATGGAACAAGGGAGTAAGAGAAGAATTTGCTATAATAAAGGAAGCACTGCAGGAAGATCCAGTTCTGATTAGTCCAAACTATCAAAAGGCCTTGCAGGTATTCTCATTTGCATCCCCCACTACTATTGCCATTATGTTGTTGCAGAAAAATGAAGATAGTAAGGAGTAGCCAATTGCATTTTTCAGTAAAGTTCTCAGAGATGTTGAGCTCAAATACAATATTCTCGAGAAACAAGTATATGATTTGGTCAAAGCACTGAAAGCCTTAAGGACTTATGTGTTACAGTCCCAAATAGTTGCCTATGTTCCTAATTATGTTGTGAAAGACGTGCTAGTCCAAAGCGATGTTGAAGAAAAAAGGGGGAAGTGGATAGTAAAAATCCAAGAGTATGATTTGGACATCAAACCCACAAAGTTGGTCAAGGGACAGGGGTTAGTGAAGTTGTTGACATAAACAAATTTTCAAGCCTTGGGAATTAATCTGTTGGCACTAGTGGATGGAGTTGTTAATGAAGAAGGTCAAAACAAGTCCAAAACAGGTACTCGATACAAATTTTTGTGCTATGATTGGTATAAAGATATTGTGCATTACATGTGCTAAATAGAAAAAAATACAGAACTCTCAAGCTCAAGTCTCAACCATATGTTATCATAGAAGAAAATATATACTATAAATATCCTGCTGGTATTTTGCTGTTATGTTTGATCGAAGGAGAATCTATTGAAGTCACCAAACAATATCATGAAAGTTTGTGTGGAGGATATTATAGCTGGAAGGTCACTGCTCATAAAATTCTCAAATCAGGCTTCTATTGGCCAACCCTATTTGCAGATGTTTATAGACTGGTCAAAAGTTGTCAAAAGTGTCAGTTATTTGTTGAAAGGAGAAAACTTTCTTCGTTACCTCTCATCCCAGTATTCATTGAAGAACCTTTCAAGAAATGGGAATTGGATTTTATTGGAGAGATCAATCCACCATCAAGTGGATTCTGACTGCCACTCATTACTTTAAAAAATGGGTTGAAGCAATACCCACTAAGAAGGTGAATGATCAAGTAGTGATGAAGTTTCTAGAGGAAAACATTTTCAGAAGATTTGGATGTCCAGTCAAAATTGTGACTGATAATGCTCAGGTATTCAACTCTGCTCATTTCATTAATTTCTATCAAACATATAATGTAACTTTATCACATCCCACAACATATCATCCCCAAGGGAATGGATTGGCAGAGTCCTCAAATAAGACATTGGTCAGAATCTTGAAGAAGACAATCACTGAGAATCAGAAGGATTGGGATATGAAGTTGAAGTTCGCCCTCTAGGCAGTTCGAGTCACCCCCAGGAGATCTACTAGGAAGTATCCCTATGAATTGGTTTATGGGACTTAGGCACTATTTCCTACTCAACTGGCCAAACCAATGATTTATTTCCTTCAAGAAGCTTAGGGAGAACCTAATGATCTGGTAGGAAGATTGGACAAGATAATTGAATCAAGTGAAAAAAGAAACAAAGTCAGGGATAACTTGATTACTTATCAGGAAAAGATGAAGTCTATATTTGACAAAAAAGCAAAAGAAGTTCTCTTTCAAGCAGGATATTTGGCACTAAGATGGGACACGAGACGAGAAGAAAAGGGGAAGCATGGTAAATTTGACCCTCTGTGGTATGGTCCATACATAATCTCTGAGGCAAGGTGAAATAACACATTCATTCTGGAAGATATAGATGGAGAGTTAGTACAACTGCCTATGAACGAGTAGTATCTAAAGCATTTTTTCCAGCATTTAAAGTCATCATTCCACCATTGTAAATACCGTATTGCTCATTGTTCATATGTCAGCAAGAAATATTTGACTCCATGCCCAATGGATAAGACATTAATCTATGGTTCTTAGCCCTTCCGTGGAAAAAAACACTATCCCCAGGTGGAGCCAAATGTTGTGGCTCATTTGCATTTACCTTTGAAATATTTTTCAAAACACCAAAAAAGCATATATGTTAGAAAATGAAAAAGATTGTATGTCGAAGAAGAATTTTGATTTATATGTTGGTACATTAACATTTCGTGATGAGATGTGAAGGTAGGTCAAAGGATTGGATAACCAGAATAAAGCTTAGGAGGGTTTTAACACCGTGGAGAAAGATGGAGTTGCATGAGTTCATTAAATGAACTATTGCAGGGAGTAGCATGGAGAAGATGGAGTTGTAGAGCAGCGAAAGCCAAAGAAACAGAGAAATCGGTTAAGGTAGAAAACCTTTAGAAGATTTCCAAAGGAGGCGATCTGACGACGAGGATTAAATCGTAGAATTAAAGTGAGAGATGAACGGACCAGGTTGCATCGCAAAGTTTAGTTTGAAAAGTTGCGAAGTGGACACGTGTCGGCATAGCATGATTTCACATCGGTGATTATTTAGTTTATGCATTAAGGACTTCGCAAGTTAAACAAAATAACTTGCGATGCGGTAAGAAGAGAAACTTGCGATGTGATAGAGGGAGGAGCCACGTGTTGGCACAACAATTCAGCGCATATCACAGATCGACAAGTTTAGAGCTTAGCATTAAGACTTCGCAAGGTAAAGTATTTTGGTTACGATGTGACAAATGAGAGATAGCGGTGTGAGACAGTACATCGGGATCGTTGGATTGGCATTAGGGGAATTTTGAGGTCTAAAATGGGCCTCCTAAGAAAAATGTACAATCAAAACTCACTTTATGAGAACCAATCACATTTTAGGGGATGAAGTCATCCCTAATGGTTGAGGTGGCATTGCTTGAGTTAAATGTACTTACTTGTCACATTCTCAATGGTGGATAAAAACTCATGGTTAACCATGGTAGTGCTCTAAGTACTTTTAAAGTCAAAGTAAAGTACTCATAATAAATGTCATTTCACACTTTTTGAGTAAAATTCATATATAAAATAATATATTACATTTATTATATTATTTTTATATAGTACATTAATTACATGTTATTATAAAATTTAAATAATATAAATTTTAATTAATAACATATTATATAATTAAGAATTTATGAATTTATATTTATATTTTATTTTAAGTTATTTAAGTACAAAGGAAAAATGCATTAGTTGTTCAATCATAATGATTTTTTCTTGAAAAACTCATTCTTATTTATAGTCACATCAATAATAATAAAAATTATTAATTTTATTTTGGTACAACTTTTGAATTGAATTTAACCATGGTTATATGGATTGTGGTGCAAAAAGTGAATTGCAAATTCATAAATATTATTTTATTGATTTAGCTATTGTTTTATTATTTCCTTAGGAGGCTCATTTTAGACCTCAAAATTCCCCTAATGGGCACATATCAACGGTGAAGGTTAAATCGCAAATAGAGCGTTTTCGCACATCGACATTATTATTGTTTACCATTTAAGCTATTTGTTATAGTTTCTGACGTGCGATATCAAATAAGTTGCGAAGTGTGATTGCTTCTGATTGGTCAGGTCGTATGTGGGCCCATAAACCACAGGTCTGCGGGGTTTGTATAAAGTTGCAGCTGTGTATGAAATAAGGTAATGTAAAGGGGCGGCCAATGAATAAAGAGGCATAGGCAGAGTCGGGTAGAAGAATGTATAGGGGCACTGTGGGAAGCACAACAGCTGGGTCAATTCGGGCACCAAAGCGTCGTTACAAAATTGTGCAGCTGCAGCATCATAACTAGAAAGGACACCTCGTCACTTCGTGAGGATGCATCAACAACATCAGATTCAACAAAACGAACAATATTTCCAATTTTTATTTCTTTTCTCTGTATGATCGCATAAGTAATCTTAACAGTTTAGGTAGTCGTATAGTTTCAAGAAGTTCAACAGTTATGAACTACTTTGATGTATTTAAGTAGATAGAAATAAAGAAAAGGGGTTCCGAGTTTTGGACCTCTAGATGACAATTAATTTGGCACTAAATTTTCTGAGAAATTAATTAAAGAAGATTAAGTTCCTGCACCTGTTGATGTTGATATGTCTTTCCAGTTTCACTTTGTGTTTATTCCTCTTTGAATGAAGTGAAGTAATGTAGCAGCCGGTGTCTTAATTACATTTGTGAGTAAGAGTTAAATCACCTTAATTTGTTCTCCTTCACTTCATCTCTTCTCTTTTCACAAACTCCTGGTGAAACTTTAAAGAAATAGATTATGTGTTTACAACATATTATTTCGAGTTTCCTCTCTCTCCATGATTTCCTCTAACACTTAAAAGTGATAGATTCTGTTTCTCAGCATATCATTTTGAGTTTCTCTTACAGTTCATCTTTTCATTTCATTCAAGTATCAACAGTTTACGGCATTTTGAAGGCTTTCATTATATCATATTATTGAGGGTATTAAGTAATTACATTCCAAAGGTGTTAAATAGAGGCCATTTGATACCGTAATTGTGACATACATTTATAAAATCGCTGATTCCTTACCACAACCAAGGGATCGTTTCTTGAGATACAACAATAGTGAAGACTTCTTTCCTCTAGTGAACGTCTTATAACTTCCATGATCAAGTCCTTGAGACTATATTTTTCCTTCTTCTTTCACCAAAGCTCTAAAACCATGTTAGAGAATCAGAAAGGAAGACAGATCATATTTTTCTTGATTATTTACTTGTGATATTCTTTAGTTCTTATTATGTTCTTCTTATCTTTCTTCTTATTAGTTCATCAAGCAAATATCAAAGAAAATACACATAGATCAAGGACACCATATGTAGGCCAACATCCAGGGAAAAACCCCACTCTTGGGGAAAATCTAGTTAGTAATTCTTCCTTCAATAATGATTCTTGAGACTCTAGACCTTGACCCAGACTTCCTCCACACCAAGTCAGCCTTCCTTGTGATCCTTTATGAATCTAGTAGTAATAGCAGCACTATGATGTAGTTTCTTTGACCTCTAACTTCGACCTTGCTTCTTGAGAATTCGATCGTGAGGTAGTGACTTCGATCTAGCTTCAAAGACTTTGATTTAGGCCCAATACAACTTCTCCAAGCAGCAACATTCAATAAAACAAACTTCGACTTCCTCTTCTCTTGGCAACAGTACCTGATGCATCAATTATTGCACTAAAACTTTAAGAACTTAGATATCCCAAATTATAGCTCGCAATCCAGAGTAAGTGGTGCCAAAATTTCGATTTTCTTCAACTCTATAAATGTAACCAAAACCGAATCTAGAAATTCCTTCTCGTTCACTTCGCAAATTTCTCTTGTTGCAGCTTCCAGATCGAATTTGTGTTTTGCAGTGAGATGGTTACAAGTGAGTTTGATTCCACTATATATATAAGCTTGAGAAAATCTCGAATTCCTGGGCTTGAGGCTGACTTGATCACCTTAAGGCTGACTTGGTGTGAAGGCTTCATAAATCATATTTTACTCAATACTTAACCTATTTGCATGATCCAAAAGCCTAATATGGATCAATTTAAATCTGCAATAATCCTATAGACTCATAATAAAACCTAGAAGTCCACAATAGAGACTTTGACCTATAATAAATATGACTCAAGAATGAAACCCATGCTTTAATAAGTCATTTAATAATAATATAATTTTTTTTTCTTTATTATTTTGACAAGTACAATAAGTATTGACTTAAGTACAATTTTTGAAGACCGAACCTAGTTACATTCTTCAACATGAGTATGGTATGAGTATTTGATCATGGTCTCATTTTTTTTCTAATTGTGCTATGATATTATTTGCTTCCATGTGCTTATAGATATATGTTGATGTAGAGCTACATTGCATTGACATTTGATAATTTTCTCTAGATATAGAATGATCTAGTTGATTTCAAATAAATCTCTAGAACTCATTTATCATTGTTTATTGCTAAATCTATGTGGAGCTAAACGTTGTTGAATTTTTGTAGAAGGAACATCATTATTGGATTAAGATTAAGCGTGATGAGAAGTATTAGAAGAAATAATATCACTTTTGAATGTGTTTTTGGAGGAACTCTCATTTTTTTAAAATCCCATAGTCTCATAATTCAAGTTTCCTTGCATGGACCCTAGCCTTAGCTTGTATACAAGTTTTATCTACTCAAACTATCTATTTCAAAAAATCTTGTGTTTTCATTGGTTTGTGTTAGGTCCCTATATTACTAGTATAGTCCCTTATTATTGTTAGTGTAACCCCCTTATTGTTATTATTGTACCCTTGTAACCCCCATATTGTTATTATTGTGCCCTTAAATTATTATTGTTAGGTCGGTTAGGATTACATTGTGGCCCACTAGGATTACATTATGGCCCCATGGACTCCTATATATAGAAACGAGGTTTTGTAAATTGTATCATCCAAGAATTGTTCATTCATGTAATGTATTGGAGGTTGCCCCCTCGAAGTGGCTTATTTCTAAGGCGTTGATATCTCTTTTCTTCTCTTTTTGGAGCTGGTTACACAACATTTGGTATCAGAGGTTTGGATTCTAGGGTTTCGCTGCTCCAAACAGGTCATCGTGGCATTTTCGCTATAACTTTTTTTCTACGAAGTTTCAGAAGCTGAAATTTTTAGGGTGCGAAGCAGAAATCCTAAGGAATATTGTCTAAAACTTTTAGAGCTTGGTTCGCAATATTTTCAGAGATACAGATCTCGGAAGGTAGCTTTTTAAGGCTCCCGAATTTCATCTTAAAGAGGTGATCGTGGGAAAAGTTTCTACAACTTTCGAGCATCAAATTGGAGTGCCGTAAAAAGTGGCTGGTGTTATTGATTTTAAGGTTCTTTAACTCATCAAAGAGGCATCGTGGCAAGCCCACAACTCTTCGTAGCATCAAATTGGAGTGCCGTAAAAAGTGGTTGCAAGTACACGGACTTTAGTTTATTGGCTATCATTTTCAAAGCTGAAGGACGAAACAGTGACATGCGGCAAGTCGTACAAGTTCGCTCTACTAAACCAGTCCATAATTAGGTCATTGTGGGAGATTGGACATAACTTTGTCTTGGAGAATCCAAATCAAGTAAGACTTGTGGCATTCAAAAGAGAATTCAGAGGGCTACTTGAGTGATGAATTTTAGATATTGAAGAGCCACAAACACAGAGATAATTCAATTTCAATATCGAGCTCCTCAAAAGCAAGAAAAATGTGTGTAATTTTTTTTTTCCGAATTGCATAAGTCTTGTTTGAAGAATCAATTTGAATTAATTCAAAGGACATATTGTAGAATAGAAATCAATATTGGGTTCTAAAAAATTCTCCGCAAAAATAATTCAACACCCATTAAGCCTTAAGAAGGCTCTACTATGACTCATGAAGATGAAGAATTGCAACATGATCTATCAAAATTACAAGAGCAAGTGCACCAAATTTCGCTCTTGCAAAGAGTAGCAAAAAATGAAATGGAAGCTGAAGAAAGAAGTGGGAAGTGATGATGACAGTGAAGAATAATATGGATGGTTTGTGAATAATATGGATGTTTTGAAGAAAGGTGAATCCAGGAGGACATGAAGTCGCAGTAAATCTAAGATGGAACATATGGAATCTAAAATGGAAAACGTGAAGAATGATCTAAAAGAAGACATAGAAGGTTTGACAAAGTTGATACAAGAAATGTTTCCCAATGGTGAAAATATAGTAGAGGAAACTCATGATGAGAACAAAATAAATGTTAACCGTGATTTCATAAACTCTAATGTTGATGAGAAGAACCACCATATTCCAAAAATGGATATGAGGAAGTTTGATGGAAAGGAACTTGTAACATGGATACTACAGATGGGGCAATATTTTGATCTCCATAATGTTAAAAACACATAAAAGGTACGCATTGCAACCTTAAATTTAGAAAAAAATACATTTGTATGATATCGATGGCTTTTCTCCCATAAAAAAATTGTCACTTGGTCAATTTTTACTAAGGAAATGATAGCACATTATGAGGATAGAAAGAGCAACACCTTCTTTAGCCAATTGATAAATCTCAAACAAAAGGGTTTAGTGGGGGAGCACATTGAGGACTTCCAAAAATTGAATATAAGGGTAACTGATATTCTAGAGGAACATAGGATTGATCTCTTCATAGGTACTTTAAAGGATAACATCCAACATGAAGCTCACATTTTGGAACCTGATTCACTGAGAAGGCATTCAGGTTGGCAAGAAAAATTGAATGTAAAATTATGGCGACATGTAAGCCCACCACTCACATCTATAAAGATGGAAGTGTTGCTAATCCTAGACTTCCACAACCTACAAGGTTGACACCACAACAATTGGAAGAAAAAGAGAAAAAGGGTTTTTCTACTGTTGTGATAGAAAATACACTAAAGGTCATAAGTGCGCTGAGAAGAAATTATTTTACATATATTGTGAAGAGGAGGAATAAAATAAAGAAGAAGAGACATACACTGTGAACTGCACCGTAGAAGAGGAAGAAATGAGTTCGACCATATCGTGTAATGTGACCTGGAAGGAATCACCACCTCCAACTCTCAAGATAGAATGACATATCAAGATGAAAAAGGTATTATGTTGATTGATCTGTAGCACCCATAATCTTATTCACACAAGGTAGCCATAATCTAAATTGTTTCCATACCTAGAACTGGTAATGCCAAGTGGATGGTTATAAAATGGAGGAACTATAAATTGCTCGAAAAAGCCATAATATAAAGCTAACCATGGGGATATGTATTGACATTGAATAGTCCAAGGTCATTCCTATGGGAGGTGCTGATGTTAAAGGAGTACAAATGGTTACAATCTTTGGGGATGGTAGCTTTTAATTTTCAAGAACTTTTCGAATTTTTTCGTAAGGAAAAAGGAAATCGAATTACGGGGTATCGCAGGGAAGCCAGGAAAAATAATAAGCTCTAATGTCATGACAAAGCTTCTAAAGAAAGAACAAAGGGGCATAATTGCACAATTATTCTCACTAGAAGTTCCAACATCAAAATCTTCTATTTCTCCAGATCTCCAAAAATTCTTGGACAATCATTCCAAGGTGTTTGATACTCCCAAAGGACTCCCATCTATTCGTGATCATGATTATGCTAATCATTTGATTCCAGGAAGTGTTCCTCCAAACATCAGGCCTTACAGATATCCTTATGTCCAAAAGAGCGAAATTGAACGTATGATTGCAGAAATGTTAGAGGCTGGTATAATTCAACCTAGTCAAAGTTCTTTCTCTGCTCCTGTAGTATTGGCACACAAGAAGGATGGATCATGGCGCATGTGTCTCGATTATAGGGAGCTCAATAAGCTCACCATTAAAGATAAATTTCCCATTCTTGTGATTAAGGAATTATTGGATGAATTACATGGAGCAAATTATTTTACCAAGTTGGATCTTCATTCAGGATATCATCAAATTAGAATGAAGATGGAAGATATTCCTAAAATAGCATTCAATCATGAGGGTTTATTATGAATTTTTGGTCATGCCTTTGGCCTTACCACTTAATTTTCTATTTAAGGGTTGATGATTTCCATTTTCAAACCCTTCCTTAGAAAATTTGTGCTAGTATTTTTTGATGATATACTAATCTATAGCAAGTCTTGGAAGGATCATGTTGAACATGTTGACAGGGTGCTCAAACTATCGCAGGAGAAACAATTATATGCAAAAGCATCCAAATGTTTCTTTGGAGTACAAGAGGTGGAATATCTGGGTCATATTATATCCCACGAGGGTGTTAAAGTAGACCCTAACAAAATTAAAGCCATTAAGGAATGGAAAGTCCCCACAACCATTAAGTAGTTGCGAGGATTTCTTGGGTTAACAGGGTATTATCGCAAGTTTGTTAATAACTATGGGAGAATAGCAGCACCTCTAACAACATTATTGAAGAAAGATGCATTTTCATGGACTCCTGAAGCAACTAAGGCCTTTGAACATCTTAAAGAGGCAATGTGCCTAGCACTGGTCTTAGCTACGCCGGACTTCACAAAAACCTTTATTGTGGAATGTGATGCCTCAGGAAATGGAATTGGTGCAGTTTTAATGCAGGAAGGAAGACCCATTGCTTTTGAAAATCGTCCAATCAAAGGAAAGTATTTACAAAAACCTATTTATGAGAAGGAAATGTTAGCAATACTGCATGCACTAAAGAAATGGCGAACTTACCTAATGGGAAGACACTTCAAGGTAAAAACTGATGATGATAGTCTTAAACACTTTTTGGAACAAATACTATCTTCAGAAGAGCAGCAAAAATGGGTCACAAATATGTTGGGTTATGACTTTGAAATAATCTACAAAAAAGGAAAGCTTAATGTTGTTGCAGATGCACTCTCAAGAAAGAATGAAGATGTGGAAGCATTTCTTTGTGCCATTTCTATTATCCAACCAGATTGGATAACCAAAGCAAGAGATGAATGGAAGAAGGACAAAGATGTATGGACACTCATTCAAAAGTTGCAGCAAGATCCTATTACATGTGATACATTTAGTTGGAAAACTGATTCCTTATGGTACAAAGATCGCTTATACCTTTGTAAGAATTCCCAACTAAAACAAAAGATTCTTTTGGAATTGCACACTTCTCCTTTAGGAGGACACTCAAGATTTTTAAAAACTTACCACAGGGTGAAGAAAGAATTTTTTGGGGATGGCCTTAAATCTAATATTCAAAAGTTTGTGGCGGAATGTTTGGTTTGCCAGCAGAATAAAGTGGAAACAATTAAGACCCCAGGACTTCTACAACCTTTATCCATTCCAAGTCAACGTTTGGAGGAGATTTCAATGGATTTTATCACAGGTTTACCTAAGTCCGAAGGAAAGAGTGTCATCATGGTGGTAGTTGATAGACTTACCAAGTATGCACACTTTTGTGCATTATCTCATCCATTTAAAGCAAGTACAGTGGCTACTACATTTATGAACACAATTCAAAAGCTACATGGAAGCCCAAGGGTTATTGTGAGCGACAGAGATCCCATTTTTACTGGAAATTTTTGGACGGAGTTATTTTCTTGTTTGGGTACTCAATTAGCTCATAGCTCATCTTATCATCCTCAAACTGATGGTCAAACTGAGATAGTAAATAAATGTTTGGAAGGATATCTTCGTTGTTTTGTATCTGATAAACAAACACAATGGGTCAAGTAGTTACCTCTCGCTGAATGGTGGTATAACACTTCCTTCCATACTGCAGCAAAAATGACCCCATTTATGGCACTTTATGGATATCATCCACCATCAATCACATCATCTTTAAGGGAAAATTCGAAGGTTCAAGCAGTGGAAGATCACATCGAGCATCAGCAAGAAGTTCTCCAACTCTTAAAGGATAACCTGAATTTGGCACAAATCGAATGAAACAACAGGCAGATCAACATCGTAGCGAGAGAAGTTTTGATGTAGGAGATTGGGTATTTTTACGGCTACAACCATACAAACAAATGTCCCTCAAGCAAGCTAAGAAGGATAATAAATTATCGCCAAAGTACTATGGTCCTTACAAGGTGTTGCAAAAGATTGGTACTATGACATACAAATTGGAGCTTCCTGCTTCTTCACGAGTGCATCCAGTTTTCCATGTTTCATGCTTAAAGAAAGTTATAGGTGAAAATCTTCCAGTTCAAACAATATTGCTAGAACTTGATGAGGAAGGAAAAATCATATTGGAACCTGAAGCAGTCATGAAAACAAGAACTCGACAGCTACGGAATCAATCAATCTCAGAGTATCTCATCAAGTGGAAGAACTTACCCACTGAAGATTCTACATGGAAGGATGAGAATTTTATACAGAAGCACCCAGAGCAGCTACTCAAGCATTGAGGACAACATTTTTTTGAAGGAGAGGGGCATGTTAGGTCCCTATATTACTAGTATAGTCCCTTATTATTGTTAGTGTAACCCCCTTATTGTTATTATTATACCCTTGTAACCCCCATATTGTTATTATTGTGCCCTTAAATTATTATTGTTAGGTCGGCTAGGATTACATTGTGACCCCACTAGGATTACATTATGGCCCCATGGACTCCTATATATAGAAAGGAGGTTTTGTAAATTGTATCATCCAAGAATTGTTCATTTATGTAATGTATTAGAGGTTGCCCCCTCGAAGTGGCTTATTTCTAAGGTATAGATATCTCTTTTCTTCTATTTTTGGAGCTGATTATACAACAGTTTGAATTTGTTAATCAAGAGCTTAATGATGGTTAAGAAAATAGGAGTCTTACTCATACTCTTTGGCCTAGTCTCTTGTATATTAGTTGTACATATTACCTTCACTTTTTTCCTTGTCTCCACTAACATTTAACTTCACTTGCATCATTTGTTTGAAGCACTTGCTAACTCTTTCTTGTGGTAGCTTGAGGGAGCAAGTACACGAGACATCTAACAAATTTTCAGGACCTTTGGCATAAATTAGAAGCCCCTCCTTCAAGGTCGGGAACATTTGGGACACTTGATTTCTTGTAGGTCAGAGAGCATGTTTTGAGGGCAGCATCACCCATTGTCAAGATTGTGAGAGCTGAAAGCCTTCATCTTCTAGTTTGCAGATCTATACCCATTAATTTGAAGAGGAGAAACCTCTCCATTGTCGTTGTTTGGAGCCTTAACCTCTATTGGATGTGAGCTCTCAAAAGTGTTTTGATTTATCCCAGCTAGTCGTGGACTTGAGAGAGACTTACCTTCTCTTTCTTGTGCATTTTTCCTTGTCATAAGTGGCTGCAATTTTTGGGGAAAAATTCTGTTAGGAAATTCCAGATTGTATTTCAAGACCATTGACATCTTGCAACTATCCATTTTTTCAAAATTTGTTCATTGTTTGTCTAGAGGAAAGGATCCTAGTCCCTCAAAGGTGAATAAATTGTGAAGGCATCCTTAAATATTGAGCCCTTTGTTTTCCTTGAGGGAGATTGGGAAATTATCCCATGGTATCCTATCTCCTCATTTAGGAGGAGGACTCTTTCTTGGGTGGATTTGTTTTCATAGTTTATATTCTAACTCTCATATTTTGCTCATTTACATGCACTTTGCTCTAATTTATGCATGGTTAATTTCTAGAGTTAACACAACACTCACATATCTTTTCATTTGAAAGTTGAACTTGTCTAGTTTGCCATTTTATTTCTCAAGTTTTTGTATTGTGCAATTCATTGTTGCTTAAACTACAACACTTGCAACATATCTTTTGAGAAACTAATTTATGTGTTTTCAAGTTACAACACACAAGCAAGTATTTCAGATTTTTCGCAAGCTTTGATTTGATCATTAATCCATATTTTTTACTTTACCTGGTGAATTGTTTCATGTTTCATCATTTTATGTCAACTTATGCTCACGTGACATTTTGATTAATTTTGATACTTCTTGGAGCATTGTATTGTTATCATTTGCTTGAAACTATTTATTTTGAGCGACTTACTTGTCTAATTTAACTTAGCTCATTTGGTTTACAAAACAACTTGTGAAGTAAGTGATTTTATGCAATTTTTATTTCTAATCTTGTGAAGTGATATTGAGCTAATTTCACTCTAATTTTACATCAAAGTTATTGGTGCAATTTATGTTGAGCATTATCTCATTTCATGTATTTGGAAGCATTGCTATCAATAGTTTTCTTTGGAAGGAATAACCCACTTGCATATCATATTAGTCATTCTAATTTAGTTGCATATTTAAAATTAACCTCCAAGCATAAGCTTGGTTGATAGAAATCATAGGGAAAAGGCTTTCTTGGAAAGTTCTTCCAATTGGTACGACGTAAAGTAAAGGTGTGTGACCCTGTAGTTATGAAGGTGGCTTATCACTTTGTAGGAACAAAGGAACATGCTAGATAGTAAGACTCAAGAGACGGGTATCGTTAACGACACTATTGTGTCCTCGATCCTTGATCCCCTCTTTCTTACAGTCACCCCAATTTTTATCCTTTGGTGAGAGCTCAAAAGGAAGATCTCTCACCTAGAGTAGGCATTTGGATTAAAAGTAACCAAGATAATTGCATCCAAATCTAGTGTAGGTGCACTTCATATTAACACATCTCATGGTTTTACTTGGAATTGGTCATTATACTTGTCGTTTTGAATATATGTTGAATTGAATACTTTGTTTTGGCTAGTGTTATCTCATCTATATTTTGCAACTAGAATTCTAATTGGTTTCGTTTGCAAAATATCCTTGTATGCTTTGGATTAATAAGCGGTCATATATCTTGAAAGAATTTTTATATCTTGTATTAATTATTTTATTGTGTTATCATCTTTTGTTTCATTTTCAGGATTGTTTGTGCTTCCATTTAAAGCACTTCATTAATTTTAAGCAAATATATTCATTTTTTAACAATATTTTTAAGGTGTTGGTTTTACATATGCTTATTATTATCTCATGTGTTGATGATTGTTGAAGTTGGTTTTGGCTCATATTGCTCACATTGTATTTGTTTGTAATCTCAAAAAAGTAATCCATTTCACTCTAACATCTCCTAGAAACCTCACATCTTTTAACCTAGTTTTCCTTATAGGGACCACCCCCCTTAGCTAACCTAGGAGAGAGTTGGGAATAGGTGATAGCCCCTTCTCTAAGTTCCTTGCCACCAACCATACCTTGTGGGGTTGAAGGGTTTTCTCACTAACTGGTAGGTGTGTGTGATAGGCGGTAGGTGTAACATTTTGGTCGGTGTTGTCAAGGACAAGCATTCTTGTACCTGGGAAATCAACGAACTTTTGGTTTTTGCATGTTGGATTTTAGAGTTAGAATCGTGTTCAAGTGACGACTCCACTTCATTTTTTGCAAGGACTTCTACTTGAAGCCTTCTTCTGGTAGACTTATTGCTAATTTGGGGCAGGATCCTCCCTCTGGTATCCATTTGTTTTTTAGGGTCAAGTGAGCATGACATCATGAATGATTTGTTCACGCCTTATGATTTTACTAACATTCCAAGCTATCCAACTTTTATTTTGGATGAAGCCATTGAGGCTATTGCTGAGTTGCGTAGTTTTCTACGTAACAATACCATTACTACCGAAACTCACCTTAGGAATTTCCACCTTTGTGTGAGCAAATGGTGCCATGATATTAACCATGAGGACGCCAAAATGAAACTTTTCATCTTTTCATTAGATGGAAATGCTATGGATTCGTTCATAGACTTACCTACTAACAATTTCAATTCTCTAGAACCAATTATTAATGCCTTTGAAGAAAAATGTGGAGATGAAATAAAGCACAAAGAAAAAGCTGATGAGAATGGTAAGGATTGCATCAAGGAGTTGACTTGAATGATTAAGGATATGCACCTCAACCAAACTCAACTCATTAAGACCATGGAGGTAAATCAAACACAAGAAATAAAGACAATGGAGGTCAATCATTCTAATCAGATGACCTCTATTCAAAACAAGTTGCTCGCCATGGAAGAAAAACAAGTACAATTAATAAACACCATGGAAACAAATCATGCCAAGAAAATAAGTGTTATGAAGGCTAATCAGGTCACTTTTCATAATAGGTTGCAATAAATGGAAAGATCAAAGGTACAAAAATTCCAAGTTACGTTAGATCACGAATGGGAAAAGAACAAAGAAATAGATCATAAGCCTCCTGATCCACTAAAGCAAGATTCATCTTATTATGAGGAGGTCAATATATTCCATTAAAAAATGGCTAATTGAAGGCGACATGGATAGCAAGAAAACTAAGGGGAATTAGGTTTATACTTATGAGATTGATCCACCACCCATGTCAGAGCAGATGCAACATGGAGAAAGGCATATCACAAAATTATTTAATACTTCAAATTTTCCATATCACCATCTTCAAGATCAGGCAGAAAGGTCTACTTTGATCGCATCAATATAAACATCACAATCTATTAAGAAGAAAAGAAAAAAGCGAAGAGAATACAAAGATCCAGAGGGTGTGTATGTGTATCGTGACTCCAATATAGATTTGAAAGAACTTCCAACAGAGAAGAGCTCACAGAGAAAGTTAGGGGAGTATTCAGGGCCACAACAAAAAGTTGGAAAGCTATGAACGCTCATCCTATGGCAACTTCCATATATAGACAGAGTGAGTTTTTGTAGAATCCAGATTCCAACCTTGAATGAGCATTGTCAATTCTGATAGAACTGTTGTTTTAACATGTGGAGGTGCCGAGAGCACAAAGAAATGTTTATAATAAAACGTTGAAGGGTTAAGACAGAACTTTGAGGGTAAGAGGTGGAACCAAGCGTTGAGCAGTAAAAACCTAATGCAATCGGGTGTTAAACCTTATGGTAGTGCCATATTAAAATCATAATGAAACAGAGGTTTATATGTTAAGATAGAGTTCATATATTAAAGCGCTGAAGAAATAAGAAATGAAACCTTGAACGGAGTATATATATATATATATATATATATATATATATATATATATATATATATATATATATATATATATATATAAGGCACGAAGAATTTGAAGCGGAACCAAGAACATAACGGAACCTAGAGTAAATAGTAAGAGTTGTTTTGGGAAAAAAAACCGGCAGTATCGCGCGGTGTTTGAAGTGGTAAGTGGATTTCACATTTCGAACACGATCTATGTCTTTAATCGACACGTGTCCTAAGGTGGTTTTTCAAAACAACATTTATCGCGCAATTTTAAAGTGTTAACGTTTGTACCAATAAAAAATGCGAAACTCGTTAAGGATCGTTGGATTGAGGTTGGAGGAGCGATAAGCTCGCGACTGTTGGATGCAAGGGGTAAGTTAACAAGTGGGACCAATTCATTGCGTGAATTAAAATGAATAACACCTGTGCATCTGATTTGCACGACATTGCGCGATTGTCGTTGGATTAAGGCTGGTAGCGCAATGAATCCACAGTCGTTGGATGGCATGATGATTTATGATGGTGTGTTATAAGTACTGTGGGCCCGAACACTATAATATGTTGATATATATATATATATATATATATATATATATATATATACAACGCCGAACCTTGTATAATGAACTGTATGTGAGCGTATTATAAAATGTGCAAAAGGTAATCGGAATATATATCTGTTGACATATATATATTATGGTTGGATATATAATATATCGGGCCTTTGTTTTTAAAGAAAATTGAAGGATTATATAGGACCTTAATATATGAATTATATGGGTTGGCCAAGGTCTGTGTTCGATATTTGTTGATGTTGGGGTTTGTAATGTTAATTTCCTATATGTATATTTTAAGAAGCAAAGCGCCTTTGGCCGTGCAAAAAGGATTAAGGCGTGGATAATTATTTAATCGAAAGGTTGATGAATATGCCGGTAAACGTGGGACCCTCTTTTATTGCTATCAAAGTTACGAAGGTCAAATTAAATGAATATGCAATTGGTTTCATTGTAACATTCGAATATTGATTTGAATAAGTATAGTATGGGTTGTTGTTTTATGAGAGATTATTTATAATACTCATTGGAGGTGGGCCCGACTATTTGATCCAAAAGGTTTTGTTCCGAAAGTTAAATGGATTTTGGGTTTAAACCAAGGGATGAAGAATAATGAAGAGAACCAATTTATATATGTGGGCCCGAAAAAATATTACGCTGCTGTGGTTTGGATACGTGGTAAAATGTTGACATATATATATATATATATATATATATATATATATGTGCTGGGCAAAGACTTATTGTTGATTTAACATACGCCAAAACCATTACACAATAGACTTTGATATGAGGAAGTGGGCCCAAAAGGGTGTTTTCTATTGTTAAAAAGGTTTTTTAATATATAACACCAAGAGTTGGTTGTGTTGTATTAAAATACTGTTGTATATACAACGGTTATACAACTGCAATGAGTAGGGAAAATGAAAAAAAAATGAAAAAGATAGAGATAGCGGAAGGAGAGAGTGAGAGAAAATAGAGTGAGCAGAGTTGTTGAAGGGGTTGATTTGAAATTCATATTGTAACTGAATGAAAGGGTTTTTAATTGATTTTACATTGTTTGTGATGTAATTGGCAAGTCTCCGGAGAAAGACAAAATTCCACTGTAAAGTTGAAATAAATACATTTTTATGAATAAGCTGGTAAAAGAAAAGAGAATGCAGAATTGAAGCAGAAGAAATAAACAAAACAGATATAAAGATAGGAGGACAATAGTAAAAAAGGTATAGAACAGAGCTGATATCCAAGGTAAATCAACAATTGTTTCTCTTATGAAAAAGTGAGGGAGTTGGAGCTTCCTTGCAAGTTGTAGCTTGCAGAATTGAGGCTGGAGCCTCCTGTAGGTTGGTGCCTACAGAAAATCAGTGGTGAGAGGGAGTTGGAGCTTGCCTTGCATCACAACAATAATAAGATGTGGTTTTCTCTCTTTATGGGTTTCCACTTATATCTGTTGTCTCTGTGTGTGATGTTTATGTGTTGATATGGTTATTCAATATGCTTAATACTTGCTGCTCTCACATTAAATATGTTGTTACATTATCTTCACACTTATGTTCATATATTAAGATTGTTCACATATAAAGTTGATCATGAAGTTAATTTGTAAATAAGTTTAATTGACAGTTTAAAAAGTTCATGAATGTGTTAAACTGATTCAACCCCCCATCCCCCCCTCTCTCAGTTTAACTAAGGTTTCAACAATTGGTATCAGAGCAAGTTCCTTTTTGTAGCAGTTTAACAACTGAAAGGAGATCCTCGGTCCCTGGGATGGCTAGTCAAGAAGGATCTTCAACTAACAAAGCCCCTTTTTTCACTGGTGCAAATTATGCCTTTTGGAAAATTAGAATGAGAACATACATAATGTCTTTAGGAATAGAAGTTTGGGCTACTGTGGAATTTGGATATGACCCAAATGCAAATGTCTTAGAGAAAGAAGCCAAACAAGATTTTGTGGCTAATGCAAAGGCCATGAATGCAATCTTGAATGGACTGTGTGAGGCAGAATTTATCAAAGTAATGCACAGCAAGACTGCCAAAGAAATGTGGGAAACACTAGAAAATATTCATGAGGGAGACAAAAAGGTGAAGACAGCCAAACTTCAAGTCTATAGAGCCCAGTTTGAAAGTTTAAAGATGAATGATAATGAAGACATTGCCAGTTTCTTTTTAAGGGTTGCAGAAATTGTTAATAATATGAAAGCTTTAGGAGAAACCATACAAGAATGTGTAATTGTTCAAAAGATCCTAATATCTTTACCATCCAGTTTTAATCCCAAGGTCTCTGCCGTAGAAGAAACAGCAGATTGGGAAACCTTGACCATGAACTAGCTACTTGGAAAACTAAATGCCTATGAGATGAGACTGCCACAGAAAAAGTTAAATGTAAGGGAGGCAACCTTTAAGACAGAGAAGAAGAAAGAAGAAAAAGAAGATATATGCTCCTGCTCTGATGAAGAAGAGGCCAAATTTATCAGAAAATTGGATAAAGGCTCAGGTAAATATAAAGGTAAACTTCCATTTAAATGTTTCAATTGTGGAAGAGTTGGACACTATGCTTCTAAGTGTCCTTATAAGAAAACAAATAACCAGACTCAGGAATCAGAGGAAACCATATCAAAGAACTAGCAGAAAGGGAAGAGATTCAATAGAAAATATTTCTATGCTCAGCAAGACAACAGTGCATCTGAAGACTCAGCTGAATTCTCAAGTGAACAAGGAACATCTGAATTTGTATTGATGGCTATAGAAGAGCCGGAAGAATGCCTTCTAGAAGATGAGGAAGAAGGTGAAGTGGATCTTGAGGGGGAGCTAAGAAGTGCCTTGGAGGAAATTGACAAACTCAAACTGAAGTGTAGAAAACAGAAAGACATTCTCCTTAAATATGTAAGAGAAGAACAAAATTCAGAGGTCCTCATTCAGTTGAAAGTAGAGCTTGAAGAAGCCAATAAGGTAGAAGACATTTTACTTAAACAAGTTAAGGATAAAACTCAGGAACAAGAGAAATTGGAAGAAGAAGTAGTATGCTTAAGGAAGAAATTAGAAAATGCCCAGAGGAAAATAAATACTTCTCAAATGACAAGCTCTGGTAAGTTGAATGAAATTCTAGATGCTCAAAGATCTCCTCTGATAAAAACTGGGATAGGCTATGAAGGAGAATCAAGCAAAGACAAAGAAAAAGAAAAAGAAAACAAAAATATCATTTTTGTAAAAGCAGATGAGAATATCAAAGCAGCTTAGGAAATTCATAAAGAAGAAGAAACCTGCAATGAAGTAGATAGAAACCAGAAGGAGGCTCAAATGACAAAGGATGAAATAAATAAATTGTCAACTGTAAAAAGCTCATATACTCCTGAATATGTCAAATTTGGAAGCCATCAAAGGAGATTTTTTCCCCCTATGAAAGATGCCACCTGTTATGTCTGCCACAAACTGGGACATATTGCTGCATATTGTCATACAAGAAGAATTAATACAAACCGGCAAAGGATGCAAACAGTGAAAATATTTCCTCAAGCAAACAATGGAGAAGACAACCTTTCACCTGGTATGCAAATTGTTTTTATGGATACTGTTTTTACTGTAAAGAATTTGGCCATAAAATCATAGAATGCAGAAAATATGGACGAAGACTAATATTCAAAACCTCAAGGAGGTTTATGAATCATGAAGAGTTTACTCATGCTCATAATTATGCTAGAGATATACTCAAATGTCGTGTATGTAATAAAAGTGGACATATGTCTTCCAAATGTCCTCTCAGAGAATGTGTTTCATCACCTCAGAAAAGGTACCAAACAAGATGATGCTTGCAGTGGAAAAAGAAGGTGAATAAATGTGACTTGGCTCTAATAGCTCAAGATCTGAAAAGCCAATGGTATTTGGACAGTGGTTGCTCAAAGCATATGTCTGGAGATAGAAGCAAGTTTATAACCTTTGATGAAAAGAAATATGGAAATGTTACTTTTGGCAATGATAAAGCAGGAAAAATCAGAGGAAGAGGCTCAGTTAGTCTGGATAATGGCAGAAGAAAAGCCCAGGATGTACTATTTGTGGGTGGGCTAAAAGAAAATCTGCTAAGTGTCAGTCAAATGTGTGATAAAGGCTGTGAAGTTCTTTTTAGAGCACAATACTGTGAAGTAAGATCAAGCACCACTGGAAAGACCCTGATCAAAGGTGTTCGAACATAAAGCAATGTTTACGTAGTGAAAGAAGAGAATGAAGCATGCCACCTTAGCAAACTTGAGGATTCATGGTTATGGCATAGAAGATTGGGACACCTAAACTTTGATCATATCATAAGTCTAAGCAAGAAAAATGTAGTCAGAGATATGCCAATCATAAAGAAGCCTTCAAATACCATATGTAAATCCTGTCAACTAGGTAAGCAGACCCGCACATCCTTCAAAACCAAAGAGAAACTATCTACAAGCATACCTCTTCAACTTGTTCACATGGATTTGTGTGGACCTTCAAGAACTAAAACACCAAGTGGAGAATCCTATTTTATGCTAATAATAGATGATTTTTTCAGAATGACATGGGTTGCATTTCTCAAATACAAATCGGAAGCACTTGAGAAATTCAAGATATTCAAAGCATTGGTAGAAAATCAAACAAGATGCAAGCTAAAGTGCATCAGATCAGATAGAGGAGGTGAATTCACAGACTATGATTTTGCAAACCTATGCAATGAGCATGGGATAAAACAACAGTTCACAATTGCAGGTACACCTTAGCAAAATGGAGTGGCAGAGAGACAAAACAGGTCTATACAACAGATTGCCAGAGCCATGATGCAAGAAAGTAACATTCCTCAAACATTTTGGGCAGAAGCAGTACACACAGCTGTGCATATTCTAAACAAGGCACATTTAAGACCAAACAGTGACAAGACTCCTTATGAGCTATGGCATGGTAAACCAACATTAATCAATCACTTTAGAGTCTTTTGAAGTAAGTGTTTCATAAAAAATAATGATGAAAATCTGGGAAAGTTTGATGCAAGAGCATATGAAGGAATATTTTTAGGATATGCATCCAAGAGTAAAGGTTACAGGTGCTACAACAAAATACTTCACAAAATCGTGGAAAGCATTGATGTAAGATTTGATGAAGAACTATCAGACAAGACAAGAAGTACAGATTGTAGTAATCCTCCAGAAGATCATGAAGAAGAGAACCAAGATGATGATGAAATAAGCAAGATAACAGAAGACACTGAACTGAGATCAAAAGGCCCCTCAAGATACACTCAAAAGAACCATCCAGAAGATCAAATCTTTGGAGACAAGAGTGTAGGTGTACATTCAAGAAGACAGCTAACTGAATAGACAGAAGAGGTATACCTAGCTATGTTATCACAAATAGAGCCAAAGAAGTTTGAAGAAGCCAACAAAGACAAACATTGGGTGAATGCTATGAATGAAGAATTGGACCAAATTGAGAAGAACAATACCTGGGAACTAGTTCCAAGACCCAGTGAGAAAAATGTCATTGGCTCAAAATGGGTATTCAAGAATAAGATGAATGAACAAGGACATGTAATCAGAAATAAAGCCAAACTTGTATGCAAGGGATATTCACAGGTTGAAGGTCTTGATTATGATGAAACATTTTCCCCTATAGCCAGAATGGAAGCTATCATAATGTTTTTAGCTTTTGCTTGCTACCATGACTTCAAGGTATATCAAATGGATTTGAAGTCTGCCTTCTTGAATGGATATTTAGAGGAAGAAGTCTACATGGAACAACCAGAAGGGTTCTCCTTAACAGATAATGCAGACTATGTGTGCAGATTAAAGAAAGCATTATATGGGCTGAAACAAGCTCCTCGAGCATGGTATTCAAGGCTGGACAAATACTTGCAAAAACAAGGGTTCAAGAAAGGAGGAGTAGACAACAACTTGTACATAAAAGCAAATGAAGATGAACTTCTGATTGTAGTAGTGTATGTAGATGATATCATGTTTGGAAGCAGCAAAGATGAGTTAACAAAAGGATTTGCCGAAGAGATGAAATCAGAGTTTGAAATGTCTATGATTGGAGAGCTTACCTTCTATCTAGGACTACAAATTCAACAAAAGAGCACAGACACATTTATCTCACAAGAAAAATACCTAAAAGAGATGCTGAAAAGATTCAAAATGGAAGGTTGCAAACCTGTGTCAACTCCCATGACTACTGGATGCAAGCTTTGTGCAGATGATGGAACAATTGATGTAGATCAAAAAATTTACAGATCCATGGTTGGAAGTCTGTTATACCTAACAGCTTCTAGACCAGACATTGTGCTGGCTGTAGGACTTGTGGCAAGATATCAAGCAGCACCAAAACAAAATCACTTACTAGCAATTAAAATAATATTCAGATATCTACAAGGAACTGCACATTATGGCCTATGGTATCCAAAAGGAAAAAAATTCATTTTGACAGCATATACAGATGCAGATTGGGCCAGCTGTCTTGATGACGGGAAAAGCACAAGTGGAGGTGCATTCTATTTAGGAGAGAGTCTGGTGGCATGGCTAAGCAAGAAACAAACATCTATTTCTCTATCTACAGCAGAAGCGGAATACATAGCAGCAGCAGCATGTTGCACACAAGTCATGTGGATGAAACAAACCCTCCAAGACATGAAGGTAAGCATTGATGAACCTATCTCTATCAAATGTGATAATACAAGTGCAATAAGTATATCAAAAAATCCTGTACTTCATTCAAAGACTAAACATATCCCAATCAAGTACCATTTCCTAAGAGAACAAGTAGCACAGAAGGTAGTGAAGTTGGAATATGTGCCAACAAAAGAACAAACAACAGATATATTCACAAAACCTCTTGTTAGAGAACCATTCGAACATCTGAGAGATAAACTAGGGGTAGTGTCTGCAGATGCTACTCTCTGACATGAAGAGAAAGCATCATTTTAGGGGGAGAACAGAAAAGAAAACATCATTCCAGGGGGAGACCAGTTAACAAGGAATGCCACAAAGAGCATGGAACAGGTCCTCAAGATCAGCATATCAACCCTTTGCCATTGATGTCAAAGGGGGAGGAAAAGCAGAGTGAGATGTTAAAAGCACAGTGAGATGTTAAAAGTAGAGTGAGATGTGAGTGAGATGTTAAAAGGCCTAGCAAAGGAGTATTGCCATCAATGCCAAAGGGGGAGACTATTGGAAATGTTGTCATTGATGGCAAAGGAGACGATAAAGACAACAACAGAGGCAAAGTAGAAGACAGAAAAAGGGGCCCAGGTTTTTGGTGAATGGTGTAGTGACATTTACAGGAGAATAGAGGGCTCTCAGTTTGGAGCATGAGAAGAACAGAGTGAGAGTTTATTTACAGTGACAGGGCAGCAGAATGTACTAAGAATACAGAGACAGGGCAGCAGAATAGATAGAGAATACAAAGATCCAAAGGGTGTGTATGTGTATCGTGACTCCAATATAGATTTGAAAGAACTTCCAACATAGAAGAGCTCAGAGAGAAAGTTAGGGGAGTATTCAGGGCCACAGCACAAAGTTGAAAATCTATTAACGCTCATCCTATGGCAACTTCCATATATAGACAGAGCGAGTTTTTGTAGAATCCAGATTCCAACCTTGAATGAGCATTGTCAATTCTGATAGAACTGTTGTTTTAACATGTGGAGGCGCCGAGAGCACAACAAATTTTTTATAATAAAACGTTGAAGGGTTAAGACGGAACTCTGAGGGTAAGAGGTGGAACCAAGCGTTGAGCAGTAAAAACCTAATGCAGTCGGGTGTTAAACCTTATGGTAGTGTCATATTAAAATAATAATGAAACAGGGGTTTATATGTTAAGACAAAGTTCATATATTAAAATGCTGAAGAAATAAGAAATGAAACCTTGAACGGAGTATATATATATATAACGAAGGCACGAAGAATTTGAAGCGGAACCAAGAATAGAACGGAACCTGGAGTAAACAGTAAGAGTTGTTTTGGGAAAGAAAACCGGCAATATCACGCGGTGTTTGAAGTGGTAAGTGGATTTCACATTTCGAATGCAATCTATGTCTTTAATCGACACGTGTCCTAAGGTGGTTTTTCAAAACAACGTTTATCGCACAATTTTAAAGTGTTAACGTTTGTACCAATAAAAAACGCGAAACTCGTTAAGGATCGTCGGATTGAGGTTGGAGGAGCGATAAACTCGCGACCGTTGGATGCAAGGGGTAAGTTAACAAGTGGGACTAGTTCATTGCATGAGTTAAAATGAATAACACATGTGCATCTGATTTGCAGGACATTGCGCGATTGTCGTTGGATTGAACGCTGGTAGCACGATGAATCCACAGCCGTTTGATGGCACGATGATTTATGATGGTGTGTTATAAGTACTGTGGGCCCGAACGCTATAACATATATATATATATATATATACAGCGCCTTGTATAATGAACTGTATGCGAGCGTATTATAAAATGTGCAAAAGGTAATCAGAATATATATATATATATATGACATATATATATATATATATATATATATCATGGTTGGATATATAATATATCGGGCCTTTGTTTTTTAAAGAAAATCAAAGGATTATATAGGACCTTAATATATGAATTATATGGGTTGGCCAAGGTCTGTGTTCGGTATTTGTTGATGTCGGGGTTTGTAATGTTAATTGCCCATATGTATATTTACAAGAAGCAAAGTGCCTTTGGCCGTGCAAAAAGGATTAAGGTGTGGATAATTATTTAAACAAAAGGTTGATGAATATGCCGGTAAACGTGGGACCCTCTTTTATTGCTATCAAAGTTACGGAGGTCAAATTAAATGAATATGCAATTGGTTTCATTGTAACATTCGAATATTGATTCGAATAAGTATAGTATGGGTTGTTGTTTTATGAGCGATTATTTATAATACTCATTGGAGGTGGGCCTGACTATTTGATCCAAAAGGTTTTGTTCCAGAAGTTAAATGGATTTTGGGTTTAAACCAAGGCGATGAAGAATAATGAAGAGAACCAATTTATATATGTGGGCCCGAACAAATATTACACTGTTGTGGTTTGGATACGTGCAAATACATATATATATATATATATATATATATATATATATATATATATATATATATATATATGTGTCATGGAGACTTATTGTTGGTTTAACATACGCCAGAACCATTACACAATAGACTTTGATATGAGGAAGTGGGCCCGAAAGGGTGTTTTCTATTGTTAAAAAGGTTTTTTAATATATAACGCCGAGAGTTGGTTGTGTTGTATTAAAAGTCTGTTGTATATACAACAGTTATACAACTACAATGAGCAGGGAAAATGAAAAAAAACGAAAAAGACAGAGATAGCGGAAGGAGAGAGTGTGAGAAAATAGAGAGAGTAGAGTTGTTGAAGGGGTTGATTTGAAATTCATACTGTAACTGAATGAAAGGGTTTTTAATTGATTTTACATTGTTTGTGATGTGATTGGCAAGTCTCCGGAGAAAGACAAAATTCCACTGTAAAGTTGAAATAAATACATTTTTATGAATAAGCTGGTAAAAGAAAAAAAAATGTAGAATTGAAGCAGAAGAAATAAATAAAATAGAAATGAAGATAGGAGGACAGTAGTAAAAAAGGTACAAAACAGAGTTGATATACAAGGTAAATCAGCAAATGTTTCTCTTATGAAAAAGTGAGGGAGTTGGAGCTTCCTTGCAAGTTGTAGCTTGCAGAATTGAGGCTGGAGCCTCCTGTGGGTTGGTGCCTACAGAAAATCAGTGGTGGGAGGGAGTTGGAGATTGCCTTTGCATCACAACAATAATAAGATGTGGTTTTCTCCCTTTATGGGTTTCCACTTATATCTGTTGTCTCTGTGTGAGATGTTTATGTGTTGATATGGTTATTCAATCTGCTTAATACTTGCTGCTCTCATAATAAATCTGTTGTTACATTATCTTAACACTTCTGTTCATATATTAAGATTGTTCACATACAAAGCTGATCATGAAGTTAAATTGTAAATAAGTTTAATTGAAAGTTTAAAAAGTTCATGAATGTGTTAAACTGATTCACCCCGTCCCCCCGCCCCCCGCCCCCCCTCTCAGTTTAGCTAAGGTTTCAATAGGAACATCAGAAAAGCAGCCTATGGATCTGTTGGAAAGTACGCAACTTCTCAGCATGAATTTCATCGAAGACATCTGATGTCGTGGGGTATCTTTTTGTATCGTATTTCTAACCCTAACCCTTGTCATTTTTTGGTTAAGTAGTTTTATTTCATGAATAAATTGTCATTTATGCTCTTAGAATAAATTTCCAATTCTTCATTTTTGTACTTGATTTCATTTGATGATATTTTGAAAGGATACTATTGATATATGTCTTTTGTTGGATGCAGACTCCAAGTTTTTGCACACTGTCATTTCATATCTAGTATACATCCCCGTATGGAGCCAAATGTCGACCACCAGAGTGGCACTTGATAATTATATGAAGACTCCATGCCCAAGGATGAAACAAATGACACTTATAGCATCAGATCATCAGAGTTTTTAAACTCTACTTCTACTTCTCATCATTTTCTCTTATTTTCAGATTCCACGCCCTATGGGGAATTGTAATAAGTGATGCTAGTAATGATGAGTTTTGAGTCAGTATTGAGTTTGAAACAGACCTAGGTAGCTTGGGACCTTGCCAACAAGTGAGTATTACTCTGAGAGGTTTTTTTCACTTGGTTAATTATCATCTCCTTACCTGGACTTAATAATTAACTGAGTTTTTTCCTCCAACTATACCCTAAAGTTGGAGTACAGCTTCATGGTGAGGCCTTCGGTGAGTCCTGGTGTCTAAAGTCAATGTTTATTACCATACTAGATCATACAAAATATTTCGTTGAATTTGGTTAGGTCTAGGTAGTCATTTTTTATTTTTTTAGATTTCCCACATGGCAGACATTGCAATAAAAGTTGTATTTGTAATGTAATAAGTGATGTCTAAAAAACTTGTAAGATGTATGAGTAATAGAATTTGCACCTCTCACCCTCAACTTTCTACTATGACACACTCGAGGGATTGAAAGTGTGTTTTGAACACTCAAAACCCACATTTTCAATGTTTAGTGAGAACTCTGACAATTAATTAAATTAGAAATTAAATAAATTGAGAAAAATTAATATCCACACGCTAAATGTTGTGGAAATGAGGTGGAAAATTATGGAAGAGTTAAAGTGAAGTCCTAAAGTGATATGGACTCCTAAAATCAAAGAAATGACATGTGCTCAAATAAAATCAAATTTCTGGGATTAAATGAAAAATTTGTTTACTTAGAAATTCAAATTTGTGAAGTTAATGCACATTTGGGAAGGATTTAGAGAATATTTGGTGGAGATTTTTGTGAGAAATGATCCCCACATGGGTTACCACCCATCTATACTTGTCATTCCATCATAAAATTTGAATTTGGCACATAAGGATAAAATAAAATAATGTCCACTTGCCAGAAATCGATTTTTACACTTCGCAATGAAGCTTCACTTATCAAATTCAAATTTTCTTTGTGATCTCCTCCTTCTCACCACTTGGCATTTGGCTCTTCATTAAGATTTTCTCTTATTCTCTTATATAAGTGAGCCTTAGTCTCTCATTTGTGACCATGGTTGAAAGCTTCGGGCTTGGTGAAACACTGCAAGACTTTTGGGGTTTCACTTAAGGGATGTTCGTCCTCCTTGAGTATGGTATTCGTATTTGATCATGTTCTCATTTTTTTTCTACTTATGCTATTATATTATTTGTTTCCATAGGCTTTTAGAGATATGTTGATGTAAAGTTACCTAGTGTTGACATATGCTTTGGTACTTTTCTCTAGATATAGAATGGTCTAGTTAATTTCAAATAAATCTCCAGAACTCCTTTATCATTGTTTATTGCTAAATCTATATGGCGCTAATCTTTGTTGAAGTTTTGTAGAAGGAACATCATTATTGGATCAAGATCAAGCATGAGGAGAAGTCTTAGGAGAGATCATCCCACTTTTGAATGTGCTTTTCGAGTCGAATTTTCTTGCAAGGACCCTAGCCTTAGCTTGTATACAAGTTTTATCTACTCAAACTATCTATTTCAAAAAATATTGTGTTTTCATTGGTTTGAATTTGCTAATCAAGAGCTTAATGATGGCTAAGAAAAAAAGAGTCTTATACTCTTTGGCCTAGTCTCTTGTATATTAATTGTACATATTTCCTTCACTTATTTCTGTGTCTCCACTAACATTTGACTTGACTTGCACCCTTTGTTTGAAGGATTTACTAACTCTTTCTTGTGGCAACTTGATAGAGCAAGTACTTGAGACATCTAATAAATTTTTGCAGGACATTTGGCATAAATTAGAAGCCCCTCCTTCAAGTCTGAGAGCATTTGAGACACTTGATTTCTTGCAGTTTTGAGAGCATGTTTTGAGGGCAGCGTTACCCATTGTCAAGGTTGTGAAAGTTGGAAGCCTTCCTCTTCTGATTTGCAGGCGTAGACCCATTAATTTGAAGAGGAGAGAGCTATCCATTATGGTTGTTTGGAGCCTCAACCTCTACTGGATGTGAACTGCCAAAGGGTTGTCATTTATCCCAGCTAGTCATGGACTTGAGAGATACTTACCTTCTCTTTCTTGTGTATTTTTCCTTGTCATAAGTGGCTGCAATTTTTGGTACAAAATTATGTCATGAATTTCTAGATTGTATTTGAAGACCATTGGCGTCTTTGAACTATCCATTTTTGTATAATTTGTTCATTTTTTGTCTAGAGGAAAAGATCCTAGTCCCTCAAAGTCGAATACATTGTGAAGGCATCCTTAAATATTGAGCCATTCTCCACATATAAAATATTTTTCGTCTCTTATAACAAATCAATCATAAAATCGATTTTTCCTTGAGGAAGCTTGAGAAATTCTCCCATGGTATTCTATCTCCTCATTTAGAATGACTCTTTCTTGGGTGGATTCGTTTTCATAGTTTAGATTCTAGCCCTCATATTTTGCTCATTTACATGCACTTTGATCTAATTTATGCATGGTTAATCTCTAGACTTAACACAACAATTACATATATTTTTATTTGCTAAGTTGAGCTTGTCTAGTTTGTCATTTTATTTCTCAAGTTCTTGTATTGTGCAATTCATTGTTGCTTAAACTACAACACTTGCAACATATCTTTTGAGCAACTAAATTATGTGCTTTCAAGTTACAACACACAAGCAAGTACTTTGAATTTTTGGCAAGCTTTGATTTGATTATTAATACATTTTTTTTACTTTACTTTGTGAATTGTTTCATGTTTCATCACTTTATGTCAACTTATGCTCACATGAAATTTTGATTATTGTTGATACTTCTTGGAGCATTGTATTGTCATCATTTATGAATAATTTTTTTTGAGCAACTTACTTGTTTTATTTCACTTAGTTAGTTTGGTTTACAAACAACTTGTGAAGTACATGATTTATGCAATCTTTATTTCTAAGTTTGTGAAATGACATTGAGCTAGTTACACTAATTTTACATCGAAGTTATTGGTACAATTTAGCTCGAGCATTATCTCATTTCACTTATTTGAAAGCATTGCTATCAACAATCTTCTTTGGAAGCAATAACTCACTTGCATATCATATTGTGCATTCTAATTTATTTGCATATTTAGCATATTTAAAATTAACCTCCAAGCATAAGCTTGATTGATAGAAATCATAGGAGAAACACTTTCTTGGAAAGTTCTTCCAATTGGTGTGAAGTAAGGTAAAGGCGTGTAACCCTGCAGTTACAAAGGTGGCTTGTCTCCTTGTAGGAACGAAAGCACACACTGACTAGTAAGATTTAGGAGATAGGTATTGTTAATGATACTATCGTGTCTCACATCCTCTTTCTTACAGTTACCCCAATTTTTACCCTTTGGTAAGAGCTCAAAAAGAAGATCTCTCACCTAGAGTAGGCATTTAGATTAAAAGTAACCAAGATAATTGCATCCAAATCTAGTATAGATGCATTTCATATTAATGCATCTCATGGTTTTACTTGTAATTGGTCATTATACTTGTCGTTTTGAATATATGTTGAATTGAATACTTTGTTTTGGCAAGTGTTATCTCATCTATAGTTTGTAAGTAGAATTCTAATTGGTTTCTATTTGCAAGATATTCTTTTATGCTTTGGATTAACAAGTGATCATATATCTTGAAAGCATTTTTATATCTTGTATTAATTATTTTATTGTTCTAACATCTTTTGTTTCATTTTCAGTAGTGTTTGTGCTTCCATTTGAAGCACTTCATTTATTATAAGCAAATATCTTCATTTTTTAGCATATTTTTAAGGCATTGGTTTTACATATGCTTATTACTATCTCATGTGTTGATGATTGTTGAAGTTGGTTTTGGCTCATATAGCTCACATTGTATTTGCTTGTAATCTCAAAAAAATAATCCATTTCACTCTAACATCTTCTAGAAACCTCACAGCGTTTAACTTAGTTTTCCTATTAGGGACCACCCCCCTTAGCTAACTTAGGAAAGAGCTTAAACAGAGAGAGTTGGGAATAGGTGACAGCCCTTCTCTAGGTTCCTTGCCACCAACCACACCTTGTGGGGTTAAAGGCTTTTCTCACTACCTAGTAGGTGTGTGTGACAGGCGGTAGGTGTAACAGAGCCAACAATCACAAAAAGTTGATAATACAATAATATTTATGAGGAAAGTATTCATAAGAAAATTGTGGAATTGATTAGTGTCATAATTATGTTCATCGGCCCTCACTTCGGTCATCTATGTGCATATCAACCATATGGTTGCAAAACATCATGAAACTCTGAATAAATACTGCATTTTGAAGCCAAAGCCATCAGATCGAAGTGGTACAACTTTCTAACATTTTCAACCTTACAATATGATTCAATACAAATGGGTTAGCATTCTGACTGTAGTGAATTGTGTTTTGACTCCACATTCATGTCAAGCCATTGGAAAAAAAAATTGAAATGGCAGTTACATCAAGTTCCTAGCAACAAGGTGGGCCAGTGTTTAGTTAGTAATAAGTTTCTACAGATGTGAATGATAACTAGTCAGAAACATGATTCCTACGAAAATAAAAAGAAGCAGATATTTTTACTGAAGCTCTTTTCTAAGGCTATTTATTCTGGTCAGCAACAAATACAACCTGTTGTACAAAACCTTTTAGGCTTATGCTTGAAACCCTCCTAACATCAGGATGCCTCCCCAGGAAATAGAAACTTGGTAAATTGCCAGAAAAGTAAACCATTGAGTTGCTCCACTAAACAGCATGGAGCCAAGTAAGTATATTATTATAGTTTGGAGACAACCAAAGAAATAACAAGTCATTGAAAATTCAATGCATAAATATAAACTTCAGATTTGAGAATATCCACAGATCAGAACTCAAGGATAAAGATGTTTTTAGTTTCATACTACAAACTGGCCGACTGAAAAATATTTAGAAACTCAGTGAAGTACAGAAGTAAATTTTATTCAAAATGGGCAACAGAGATAGTTGTATAAACTAGGGTAGAACAATAGTTGCAGTAATTTGCATTAGAAAGCATTCTAATAGTAAATCATAATCTTAAAGGTTTAAAACATCCACGGATCAAAATCCAAAATCTAGATAGAAACATTTTTTATTCATCATATCAGAATACCGGCCATGAACTATTGAGCAATTCGGTACAGGAGTAAATTCAGTTCAAAAAGCTGACACAGGAATTCTGTGTAAGCAACAGTAGCACTACATCCTTCAACTTTTCGACTGTTCTTTTCAACCATAGATTTATAATTGTAATAACAAAGAATTCACTCTCGAAACAATTCGAAATAACATCAATATTTGCGAGTCATGTCTTCAAACGTAAGTTGTAACTCCCAGCATGGAGCAATAATTCAAGGGCTTTACTTCTTGTCCTCTCAAATGAAATTCAACTATTAGCTGGATAATGTTTAATGAACAATTACTACATATTGATACCAGAAAAAAGAAAATCTTAAAAATGAGCTTAGCATTCAGAAAAAGTAATAAGATTGTCTTGGAAGAACAGCCTGTTGCAAAATAAACACTGGCTCACTCAAGTAATCGTCTATGTTTACACCATGCAATTGCTACAATGTAAAGAAATATACTACCTGTCGCACACCCACCAACAGTCCACAAAAATTCAGGAAGGCCAGCACGCTCTTTATCAAATAAATCAATAGTGATGTTCATGCCAAATATCCCTGCTACAACAACAAATGCACTGATGACAAGAGTCGCAGTGGTTAACATGACACCCATCTGGAGAAGATGATTTTGTTTGTCATCAAGCATGATATTGATGTAATCCTCTGTATCGTCAACATACTCTCTCAGCTTCTCACATCAAAGCAAAAAAAAGTTGCACAGTGTCAACAAACCAGAATTATCCTGAATATTTATTTATGTCAAAACGAGGAAAAAGAAAACGAATAAATAAATCATGACCTCATAATGGAAACAACTCACACCAAACCAAATCTTCATTCCTTGATACTACTAATGCTGTGAAGTATTCTCTACATGCAATCCAGATAAATCTAGCTCTGTAAAAGTTACTTCGATGATTCATAGCATTTCCAAATCAGTTTGCACTACTTGCCAAAGGACTTTACTCCAAGAAACAGATATTTAAAAGCCAAAGAATATCCTAGTATTGAATGGGCATGTAGTAAGCACAAAACTTCCCATGAAAATTTTCAGGAGGAAAGTGAATAATCAAATCAAAAGAGTATATGAACCCATTACAGAAATAGACAAAGCAGGGAGGGATTTAATCTTATTTGAAATATCTCAGTAAGGCACTATATGAATCCAAAGGTTGAAATAAAACCAATATAATTATGCATGACTCATGGCATTTCCTAATCACTTTGCAATACTTGCAAAAGGACTTTTATTCCAAGAAATAGATATTCGGAAGTTAAAGAATATCCTTGCATTCAATGGCCATGTAGAAAGCACAAAGCTTACCCATGCAAAATTTCAAGATGAAAACGAGTAATCAAATCAAAGTTGCAGAGATAAATGTGCGACCCATTTCACTAGACAAAGCAAAGGAGGCTTTAATCTTATTTGAAAAATCCCAGTAAGGCAATATATGAATCCAAAGCTTGAACTAAAACCAATATAATTATGAACGATTCATAGTAATTTCCTAGTCACTTTGTAATACTTGCAGGACTTTTATTCCAAGAAACAGATATTCAAAAGTCATGGAATATCCTAGTATTTAATGGGCATGTAATAAGCACAAAACTTTACCTCAATTTCAAAATGAAAGTGTGCAATCAAGTCAAAAGAGTATTGCAGAGATGAGAGTGTGACCCATTGGACAAAGAAATGAAACAAGGGAAGCTTTGCTCTTACTTGAAATATCTCAGTCAGGGACTGGGAATTCAACCATAGTAATTGAACACATGCAATCAAGAATTACAACAGGTTTGTATAATGAAGAAAATGGAATCAACACAGTGACCAAGGAAAGACAAAGAAATGAAACAAGGGAAGCTTTGCTCTTACTTGAAATATCTCAGTCAGGGACTGGGAATTCAACCATAGTAATTGAACACATGCAATCAAGAATTACAACAGGTTTGTATAATGAAGAAAATGGAATCAACACAGTGACCAAGGAAAGTATCATCACTTCATCTTAGCAAAGTCAGCAACCACCAGGAAGACATGGGTGGTGATACTACAGATTAAAATTTAAGAAGAAAATAACAATAAGCATCTCTAAGATGCAAATATTGTTGAACAGTAGCTGGAAATTATACAAACAAAAGCACTTGTTACAGACCTTAACAATCGATAGTGCATTATTAGACACAATAGCATAAGTAGCACATAAAAATATCAGCAAAATACACAAAGATATATCATAGTACAACATTTTATATTTATCCTCTAGCTAATGAATTAAATTCCAATTAACAAAAGAGAAAACAAATACAAGATCACACAATTGTAAAATTAGTACTACTGCAAATACAACACCTACACCCCCAGAAAATCTTCTCTGGCAATTTATTGCTGCTTTAAAGTTTACACTGTTGCCGTCAGCATCACTCAATTATGACATGATGTAGAAATTGGAATAAATAAAAGTGAAAATATGAATATATTAAAATCGAGAACTGAAAATGAACACCAAAACCTGAATAAGAAATTAGAAAATCTGACGAAGATTTATAATCAAAACTTAGAAACCCAAAAATCTGATGACTGACACTATAAACTATGAAGTTTTACTCTTAAATAGCTACTCCTAGCCACCACTAACAGCTCTCTTCACGAAACTAGCATAGAAAACCCCCATTTTTTTCTCCCCCTGTCGAAAGATGACAAGGATTTAGGGATTTTGGGTAGATAAAATGGGACTAGAAGTGACGACTTAGGTCCCTTCTTACGCCCATATAAATTTTTTGTTTCCTTTTTGAAAATCATTTAGTTTATAAATTTCAGGGGCAGCATCCCTCCGAGTTTAGGAAAAGTTCTCTGGCGGCATCCCCAATGGGCCGATGGACATCCCTGGCAATTGGAGGATGTTTTTGTCCCTTTTTCAAGCATTAAAAACATTTCCTTTTGTCGGTGTGTGTGTTTGTCTGTTGAAATACTTAATGGGATTCCCCCCACTTTCCCATAATTTCCAAATGGAAGGGTCTGTCAACCACCACCTCTAGGAGCAACTAGTAACTCAGTGGGTTGCCACAGGTAAACTGTTCGCTTTTTGTTGCTGCAAAAGTCTTTTTGCCTAACTAGGGTAGTGTTTCACGCGATGTGGAGATTGTAGAAATTTCCTGATCTAGGGAAATTAATGCCACTTCAGAAATTTCACCTATTTCCTAGAGGTTTACAGCCTTAGGGATGATCTGAAATATAGTTATAAACTGCAAACCTATGTTGCCAAGAAACGTGGGTTCAGGGACAGGTACACGAATAGGTGCGGACACGGGTGTGCCACTTTTTGAAACAGGGTACGTGGGTTCGTCGGGGGTATATTATAATTTATATATATTATATATTTTATAAATTATAATATATATGAATTTTGAAATCTTCTGACTTACAATAAGAAAAATAAATCACTTCAAGAATTAAACATGAACATTCACTTTGAAATTTCAAATTCGATATCAAGTGGAAATTGCAATTTTGAATTTACATATTGATGTGAATCATGATAATAGATATTAGAATCATAAGTATAAGTCCATTGTCATACTACATTCAAAATTTTCCCTAAGGCATCTCCATGATGGCAGCTAGATGTTAGATGATGTGTAGAAAAACAACATGCTGCTAAACAATAGCAGTAAGGTTCTTTCAAAGTAAATAAGCAGGTGTCCTTTATTTACGTTGACATAACAAAGAATTACCAAAAACATAACATTGACCATTCTTCCAGAAAGTCAGGTGTAGAATGCTGCATCTGAAGTGTACATTCTCAGATTGATGTATTACCAAGGTTCTAGGTGGTGATTAAGTGCAGCATTCTGATCCCTGGGACTTACCCAACAGATGGAAAAGAATGCTAAACTACAACAGCAGAAATTAAACCCATTCAACTCCCAGTGAACTAGGATATGGCATTGCATGTTGCTTGGCATAAAAGAGAGTCCACAGAACAGCAAGGTAGATAGTAATCAACATAAACACACATTCTCTTAGTATAAGAGTAATCAACATAACTTTTAAAATTTGCTTTTGTTATATGAAAAAAAATTCCTTGCCGCACGCCACCCAAGAAACCCTCGCACCCATTTTTGGGGTTCACACACCCAATTTCGAAATTCGGCGAACCCGTTTAAGCAAAAGAACCCTGTGCGAAGCTACTAAGTAACGGGTTCTTATGGGAACTACCGGGTTCTTTTCGGTCCGTCTAGGAAGTACCCGCTCCACCACCCAATTCGTGGGGATGAGAACCCAGGGCGGGTTTGCAAACCATATCCCTGGGTTCGTGAACACATGCTACATAGCTGCAAACATAGGACAAGATTTCACTCCTTTTCAAGCCCAATCGACGAGGCAATCCAAGAGAAAAGATACCAAATGTTTTCCACTAATGTGTGCTAGAATAATGTTAAATCACTTAACAATTCCGGCCTTAACTTATTTATGCCAAATCAAGAAGCCATATTAGTGACGGAAATTACCAAATCATGAAGAAATAGATAGCTGAATATCAAATCTGCAGTAAGGCAATTTTGAACAGCCTAACACTTTCTTTTATATATATATATATATATATATATTTCTATAAGAGAGAGAGAGAGGGAGCTATTTTAAGAGGTATTGTGGCAATTCCAGATTGTAAGTCAGGTACTTTCCTTTGAACTTTTGTTACCTAGTTCTGCAGTTACTTTCTGCTAGTTGCAGTAAAACTTTACTATTATGGCGTCAAATCAATCACATGATGAGGCAATTATTTTTGAAAATACTCAAGATAGTTTTATTGTGGCTATAAATGAATTTAATCCTGTCCCTAACTATTGTATGCCTAAAGTTCTTGTTACCCACCAGCAGTGGGTGACCCCTATAGGAGAAATTTTCCCCTAGATTTTTCTTTAGTCGGCAGCCAGCAACCCCTTACAGCCACCATATAGCTCGATATCCCACCATTCTCCACCACCTGAGCCAGTCATTATGTGCCCTCGCAAATCTGTTATGATCGTATGTTTGAAGGTGGGCCTTTCAATCCCGAAGGTATGGCTTTTCATTATGTAATTGGGTGTTTTTGCTTGTTTTCCTTGGACATGTTTGAACATGGATTAGTGGCGGGATTCGGCGGAAAGAATGGGCTTGGATTGTACTTTTGTTCCCTTCTCCCAACTTGGTGGTTAATCTTGTATCCTCGTCCCATGGTATTTCCTCTATTGGCTACTAGCTTTAGGAGTGGCACTACATGGGAAACCCTAATTTTAGTCGTGTGATCCCACTTCCCGACACCATATATTTCACTCTCGTTCGCTCATTATAATTTATAACCCCTTTTCACACTTTTCCAATCTGGGTCCACATTTGTCCATTGGGTCCACAAGGAGTTAGCTTCCCACGCCCCTTGTCCACACTGTAGGTCGGGCCTGGAACACTGCCCTAGAGGTTGATGCAGCTAAAAGGAAATTTAAAAGCATTATTTGGCCAATTACAATACGAAATGTGCCACAAAATGCAAAAGATGGTCGGGATATACAAATTTAGCACGTGGGCAACAACCAAACATGAGCTCTACCCCTTATCATTATGGCCATCACCCTAGTTTCTAGGTCCCCCTGCATTATTGAGGAACCCATGATTGTCCCAACCCCTGGTAGACAATGAACTACACAACCTTAAGGGGGTATTCACTGCTTCATCATACACATCATGCTTGTGAAAATTCCTAAATTTGGAATCCTATTGCAGCAACTAGAAAATATTCACCTAATTGTTAATCTTTACTTAACAATTTATTTGCAATTATCTACGGCCAACAATGAATACATCGCACTGCAACCTACACAAAAAAATGTTGCGGAAACAAAATATAGCACAGGAAAGAAATAAACACACAATCGACACTGTTTTTTTGGACAAATGTCCCCGGGAAAAACGGTGCAACAACTGAGGGTTTTTATTATTATGCAGTAGTTTCTTAATACAAATCTTTGGATGCCTTACTGGCTCTCTAATACGAGGAATATAACTGGAAGAAATGAAGTGAGAATTAACCTCACACTATCACTGGTGATTCGACACTGATCCAGCCTCTGAATGGCTAGGTAGCCCCAAGCTGCCTCTACGCTGCCTCTGCGTCACAACTCGTAGGGATTGCATCACTCCTCTAGTTGATCGATCTGCTGGCTGGATGCTCAGATATCTGACCCTGCGATCTGACAACCTGGCTCCCAGCACTAAATTTGGACTACTCCTCAGCGAATCTGCGGATCTCCTCTCAGGCTATGCGCTACCTTTGCGTGGCTCTACACTGCCTCTCTGGATCTCACTCTGCCTCCTCTGCTTTGTATTCACCAGATCAGGAAAGCTTCCACTGGCCACTATCCCTGCCCCTCACTGCAAGAAATCAACTCGATCACTCCTTCGGTAACTGTTGCGCTGCTCTCTTGAGAATTCGATCTCTAGATCTCTCACTCGATATATTCTCCAAGTGCCTATCAAGCTTCTTCTTATAATCTTCTCGTTAAACATTCAATGACCCAGATTAAATCCTAATCAATGGCTCAGATCATCTTGGCTCGATCTTTATCTTTTTCTAGAAGATTCACACCGAATTTAATTAATACCCTTTAATTATTTTAATTTCCTAAGTTTAGACTTAGGCATCCATTAAAAATGATTAATTATTTTAATTAAACCTTATCCGGGTGGAATTTCCCAAAACGATTTTTGGGTCTCGGAGAATGCATCTGTCCTAGTCTCCCTACCAATTCTTGAGGCTAGAGCACATCCGATGTTACAAAAATCAACACTCCCTCTTAGCGAGGAATGTGCTCCAGCAATTCCACCTGCTGAAACATTACTCTAACTCTGTATCATCTCCCTCTGCATTGTCGATGTCTGACATCACCACCAACTACTGCGCAAATGTTGCATTTGTGTTGCTGTTGACCCTGCATGTTGCTGCCAACTGAATCTGCACTGCAACTTTGTTGTTGTTGCAACAGAAAAACATCCAAAATACTGAACCAACTGCGTTCAGTATGATGCATCTGTCACTGGGGTTCTGACTGCTGCTAGTCTCTGCGCTGACCCTCTGAAGCCTTTGCTTTGCTACCGACTTTGCACTACCTCCAACTCTGCTTTGCGTTGCTCAGTCTCTGGCGCCCTTAGCCATTGCAACTGTCACTCCAGCACTCCTTTGCATCAATTGATACTGGTCCATCCTGCTACTGTTGTTATGGGCTCCCGTGGCAAGGAATTGATCCAAGAGGTGGACTCCTCAAGGATCCTGCCCATCTGTAGTTCTTTGGAACTAAAGTACTAGATCACCCCACCTCTCCCCTGGAGGTATATGGGCAATCATGGAAAACTCCTCTTTGATCTCAGCGATAGCAGCTTGCTGATCCTGCTCCTTCGCCTTGTCCTTCTTCCAAAGACAACACTGAGCACTGAAGTGGCCCAACTCACCACACCGAAAATACTTGATCCTTGAAATGTCCTTCTCTCGCCTATGCTGCTCTTGCTGCCCCCTTGATGCGAAGGTTGCATTTTCTTCTTCCTTTACGTCTGCTTTATGCCCGATGTTGTTTCTTCCATCCAACTTGCTCTTTACTAAATGACGCCTCATCTCTTCTTGTTGGAGAGAAACCCACATCCCCTCCCAATCCGATAAATTTTCTCTGCCAAGAATACTCTGGATGAAAAATTGCCATTCTTCTGAGACATTGTTCAAGTCTAATCTCACCATCTTCGTAGCCAGCTGATCCTAGACTTTCTGAAGCTTCGTAAGGAAGGGATCTATGCGCTCCCCCTTCTGCATTCTTGTGGATCTCATCTTCTCCTCCAAGTACATCTTTCGCTACTCGAAAAATCCCTGATACAATGTGGCCAATGCATCCCCCATTTCTTTGGTTGTGCCTTTACTTGTTATGTGAGATACAACGTGATCTCTTACTCCGTCGAGGATCAACCTCTTGGCCTTTGCCATATCCTTCTTGTAAGCTTTCAATGGATCCAAATCTGTGGGGAAAACTACCACATTATCGATGAAGGCTTTAAGATCATGCTCATCTAGAAGGAAGGAGATCGTTGCCTTCCAAATCACATAGTTGGAGGCACCCTCCAACCGATCTTGATCTCTCATCCCAGTAGCTGCCATCACGCCCCAAAAAAATAAATTGAAGTCTGCCTCTAACCCTCTGCATAGCTGTTGACTGGCTCTACACACTCCCTATTGGGGTAGGCAAAACTTCTCTCGGCTATTGCTGCTTCTGCATGGGAAATTACAATTTCTAGGCAACAAATTCTCTGAGGTCAGAATTCCCTTAGTGTGCTCTTCCTCCCTTCTGACGTTTTTCTTCTCTAGTAACTATTGCAGAAAATTTGTGTCTCAGCTGAAGATCTGCTCTGCGCTGCTCCCTCTGCCATTGACAAATTTCGATCTGGAAAATCTTCTTCTTTGTCGACTCACTCAATGAAGGATTTTTCCATGAAAATCTTGCCCTCCTGACACTGGATTGCGCAACTCTTCTAGGGATTCGATTTGCTGCCTACGTAACTCTTCGAGCTCCCTCTTCAGCGCTGCTTCTAAGCTCTTCTCTACTTCAGATGTGCTCTAATACCATGTGAAAATTCCTAAATTTGGAATCCTATTGCAACAACTGGAAAATATTCACCTAATTGTTAATCTTTACTTAACAAATTATTTCCAGTTATCTACGGCAAACACTAAATACATCACACTGCAACCTACACAAAAAAATGTTGCCGAAACAAAATACAGTGTAGGAAAGAAATAAACACACAATCGACACCGCTATTTTGGACAAATGTCCCCAAAAAAACTCAATGCGGGAAAACCGGTGCAGCAGTTGAGGGTTTGTATTATTATGCAGTAGTTTTTGAATACAAATCTTTGGATGCCTTACTAGCTATCCGATACAAAGAATATAACTGGCATAAATGAAGTGAGAATTAACCTCACACTATCGCTGGCGATCTGACACTGATCTAGCCTTTGAATGGCTAGCCCCAAGTTGCCTCTACGCAGTCACTGCTTCACAACTCGTAGGGACTGCGTCACTCCTCTAGCTGATCGATCTGCTCATTGGATGCTCGGATCTTTGACCCTTCGATCTCACACCCCGACTCTCGACACTAGATCTGGACAACTCCTCAGCAAATTTGTGGATCTCCTCTCAGGCTCTGCGCTGCCTTTGCGTGGCTCTGCGCTGCCCAACATGGCTCTACGCTTCCTCTCTGGATCTCATTTTGCCTCCTCTGTTTTGTATTCACCGGATCAAGAAAGCTTCCACCGGCCACTATCCTTGCCCCTCATTGCAAGAAATCAACTTGATCACTCCTCCAGCAATTGTTGCGCTGCTCTCTTGAGAATTCGATTTCTAGATCTCTCACCCGATATATCCTCCAAGTGTCCATCGAACTTCTTCTTATAATCTTCTTGTTGAACATTCAACGACCTAGATTGAATCCTAATCAATGGCTCAGATCATCTTGACTCGATCTCCGTCTTTTTCTAGAAGATTGACACCAGGTTTAATTAATACCTTTTAATTATTATAATTTCCTAAGTTTAGACTTAGGTATCCATTAAAAGTAATTAATTATTTTAATTAAACCTTCTTTGGGAGGAATTTCCCAAAAGAAAGAAAAGAAAGAAAGAAAAATATAAAAAAAGGAAAAAGACATATGATGAAGGGTGGAAAACAAAGGTAACTCATGTACCATGATTTCTCCCTCCTACATCTATACACCCATTGTGTGGGTGTCCCTCATTATAGCTACCCTTGTACCATGGCATGTGGCTTGGAGCCTTCCCTTTGCCCCTCTTCGTTCCACCATCATTTCACATGACACCTACCATTTGACGAATGTATCATGTACTTGTTACTCCCTTAAAGGCTAAAACCACCTAATAGCGTCCTTTATTAACCTCCCTTGTTAAGCAGGGAAACACTTATACCTTCTAAAGCCCATTTGGAAGGCCATGCCACTATGAAGTGTGGAAATTTCTGAATCTTTACACTTTATGCAGCAATTATTTATTGTTAATGTGGTTATGCTCCTCCTACTTAGACAAGTTATTAACTTAATAAATTCAGGTTAAAATCAAAGCAAAACACATAACAGATCTCCACCAATCCAGATCTAAAACAAGTTCATGCACACATAGACAAAGTGACACAATTACTTATGGACAAATAGTCCCTGGAAAAACCCAATGCGGGAAAACCAGTCTCTGGCTGCTGGAGGGTTTTATTATTAAGAATTTTCTGAATACAACAAGCCTAGGTTCCAGATATGGAAAACCCGACAGAGAAATATTAGATCTATAGCTCATTGGCTGATCCAGGGCCAAAATAATGACTGATCCACACCCTCAAATGGGATTTACAGAACTTATCCAAGATTAGGGCCTAGAAACCCCAGCGTTGCCCCTGAAATCCTCTTCAGCCTATGAAGCCCTTCTAACCCTCAGCGCTGCTTCGGAAAGGTCTGCGTTACCCTAGACTTGGTGACACAGGCCCTACGCTGCCCCTTAGGGTCTCTGCGTAACCCTGTGAGGATTTGCTGCTGAAAATCACGTTGTCCTTGGAGGGACTGCGCTGTCCTTGTTGCTGCAGCTTCCCTTCTCCTCGGTGCTGTCCTCTGAGCTGATCTTTGCCTCTTGTGTATTCTAGACCCTGGGATCAGATCATCCCCTTGGCCTAAATTCCCCTCTCTGCAGCTAAATACCTTCTGAGTATTCTTAGCAAACCCGCCCTAGAATCCCAGCTTAGCTTCAGTGCTCTGCCTCTGTGTGTCTTTACAAATGACCCCAAGCCTTTCCTTTATACTTTTCTTGTTGACAAATCAACGACCATGATCAGATCTTGAATCAATGGCTAAGATTAAAGGAAAGCTTGATCCGTGTGACTTAAGACATTTTCATCACATGTTTAATTAAATTCACTTTAATTATTTAAGTTCCCTCAGTTTTAACTTAGGAAATACATTAAAATAATTATTTAATTTAATATCTCCTAAACCAAATGAAAATTCCCAAATCCATTTCTAGGTCTTGTAGATCAAGTGTACTCTACTCCTTCCTCAAAATTTGGGACCTAGAGCACAATTGATGCTACCCAAAATACACAAAATCTCAACACTCCCTCTTAGCATCAAGGGTGTGCTCTAGCAATACATCACACTATGCATTACTGACTTTGAGTACTGGTTCTGTGCTACTTAAGCTTGGCCTGCTACCAGTCAACTCTGCACTACTGCTGCCATTCTGTATTGCTGCTCATGACTCTGCCACTGCCACTGCAACTTCTGTACTGCAGCTCCCTCTCAACATGTTGCATCTGTGTTGCTCAAAGCACTTCCACTGCTGATCTGCTGCACTGCAACTTCAGTTGTTGAGAGAAACAGCTAAATCTCCTACCAAATCTTTGACAAACAAGTTTGATGGGCTGCATCCTCATCACTGAAGCTCCATAGGCTACAGATCTATGTTGGCATCTAAAGAACGATGCACAACTACAGCTCTGCCTGCGTAATCAGACTCCCTCTGCACTACTAAAGTCACATCAGCTCCTTGTGCTGAAATCTATCACGTTGTTGCTGCACTGATGTGTTGTTGCAGCTCTGCACTGCGTAAGCAGCACGGCTCTGCGCTGCTGGAGTCACATCACCCTTTGCGTTGCTGCTGCTTGCTCTGCGCTGCTCCTCCCAACCTTCACATCTGCCTCTGCCTAAGCCTCATCTGTGATCTATGCACCCACTGCTCCACTTGTCCCACTACCGTCTTAAGGCTGTCGTAGCTCGCTTGTCATCCAAGAGATGAGCTGCTCAAGGATCCCGCCTTACTTCTATGTAGCTCCTCTACATATCCATGTCACGACTCACCCCACCTCCATGGTTCATGAGCACTCATGGCTGCATCATCTTCCGACCCATCATCTGCCACAGCTGCTTTGGAAGAAGATGCTTCCTTGTCCTTTTTCTTCTGAGGACAATTGCTGGCAAAATGTCCTATTTCACCACACTGGAAGCACTTGATCTTTGAGAGATCCTTCTTCTTGTTTGGCTGCTTCTTCGATGCCAAGGCTGCATCTTCCTCATCTTCCTTCTTTACTTTTCTCAATCCCGAGTTGTGCTGCCTCTTGGTGAATCTGCGGAGTTCTTCTTGATGCAGAATTGACCACAAGTTGTCCCAATCTGGAAGGTCCGCTCTGCCCAAGGTACTTTGGACAAAGGTTTCCCACTCATCTGTGACTGCATTGAGGGAAGTCCTGACTATCACATCATCATCCACCTTTGCACTCGTTGCGGTTAGCTGATCTCTGATTGACTGCAATCTAAAGAGAAAATGCTCTATGTCTTCTCCCTTGGTCATCATGAATGACCTCATCTGAGTCTCCAACATCATCTTTCTTTGGACAGATTTTCCCTCATATAGGGAGATCAAGGCCTTCCACATCTCGTTAGTTGTCTTCTTCTCAGCTAAGTGTGGTACAATATGGTCCTTGATTCCATCCATAATCAACCGCTTGGCATGCCCAACAACCTCCTTATGCTTTCGAAGGAGATCTGGATCTGTCGGTGTGGCCAGAGTTTGCTCTGCATGGTCTCTAAGATTGTATGCCTCAAGGACTATCAGGATCCTTGCCTTCCAAACTGAGAAGTTTGAGAGGCCATCCAGCCTATCCTGATCACGCAGTCCATGAGGAGCCATCTGCTCAGAATGTGTCGGAACTTCCTCTTCTCTTTGCTAGAGAAATGGATCTAAGGCCCTTGGTGCAACAGGTACCTTCTGCTCCCTCTGACAACTGATTTCCCTCCTTGGAAATCTACCAAATCAACTATGATTCAACTCTTCTTTGATCCTCTGATCAAATTGCAAGTTTCTTTTGGCTAGAAACTCTCTGAGAAGTTGATCTCCTCCCGCTCTTTGTCACTTGTGCTAAGGCTAAAAATATGAAAACTTCAGAAATTTAACCCCACCAACACCTTCTGAATTTCTGCAGCTTTTCTGCAGTCTTTTCTGGATTTGACATATTCAGATCTGAATCACACTGGCTAGCTTCAGACTATTCCAGCGTTGTTTCTGAGCTGCCTCTCCGCAGTAATTGCGTGGGCTTGCTAAGAGACAACGTTAGACTGCGTCACCCTTCCCTTTGTGTGAATTTGCCTCTAAAAACTGCGTTGTCCCTTCAGATCTGCATTTCTGCTGCTTTTCCAGCTGCTTTCTGCAGCTAGAACCTTCAGATTCTTGCTGGTGACCCTCCTAGATCTGCAATTGCTCCTATACCATGTGGAAATTTCTGAATCTTTACACTTTATGCAGAAATTATTTACTGTTAATCTGGTTATGCTCCTCCTACTTAGACAAGTTATTAACTGAATAAATTAAAGTTCAAATCGAAGCAAAACATATAACAGTTCTCCACAAATCCAGATCTAGAACAAGTTCATGCACACATAGACAAAGTGACACAATTATTTCTGGAAAAATAGTCCCCGGAAAAACCCAATGCAGGAAAACCAGTCTCTTGCTGGAGGGTTTTATTATTAAGAATTTTCTGAATACAACAAGCTTGGGTTCCAAATTTGGAAAACCCGACAGAGAAATATTAGATCTACAGCTCACTGACTAATCTAGGACCAAAATAATGACTGATCCACACCCTCAAACGGGATTTACAGAACTTAGCCAAGATTAGGGCCTAGAAACCCCAGCGCTGCCCCTGAAATCCTTTGCATCAGCCTCTGAAGCCCCTCTGACACTCGGCGCTGCTCCGAAAAGGTCTTCATTACCCCAGACTTGGTGACGCAGGCCCTATGCTGCCCCTTAGGGTCTCTGCGTAACCCTGTGAGGGTTTCCTGCTGAAAATCACGTTGTCCTTGGAGGGACTGCGCTATCCTTGCTACTGGAGCTTCCTTTCTCCTCGGCGTTTTCCTTTGAGCTGATCTTTGCCTCTTGTGTATTCTAGACCCTGGGATCAGATCATCCCCTTGGCCTAAATTCCCCTCTCTGCAGCTGAAACGCTTCTGAGTATTCTTAGCAAACCCACACTAGAAGCTCTGCTTAGCTTCAGTGCTCTGCCTCTGTGTGTCTTTACAAATGACGCCAAGCCTTTCCTTTATACTTTTCTCGTTGACAAATCAACGACCATGATCAGATCTTGAATTAATGGCTAAGATTAAAAGAAAGCTTGATCCGTGTGACTTAAGACATTTTCATCACATGTTTAATTAAATTCACTTAAATTATTTAAGTTCCCTAAGTTTTAACTTAGGAAATACAGTAAAATAATTAATTAATTTAATATCTCCTAAACTAGATGAATAAATCATTTCAAGGTCTTGTAGATGGGTACTCTGATTCTTATAAAATTTGATTTCATTTCTTAGTGATGCTACCCCAAATACATAAAATCTCAACATGAAGTGTCCAATTTTTCCCCTGGCTTGCAAGCTCAATTACTCAAATTTCACTAATGAATTGTTGTATTGGATCATGAGGAGACGCATTGGATCTTATACAGTATTGTAGGTAGGTCTCCATTTGGACTTGGTCTCCCTATACGGGGTCCATGCCCTTCAAAGGGCCATAATGACACTTGTAGGTGAGCATTGAGAGCCATAGACCTCCACCACAGCAAAGCATTGATTGCCATGTCATGGGCTTCTTCAACACCACATATTGCTTGCTCATGCCCTGACTATATAGAGATGATGATGCACTTGGACCACGTTTTCGTCAGCTTCATACTTGCACCAGATACCTAGCAATTGATTGAGGGCCCAGATGTAGTGTTGTCTCATCAAGAGAGACATGGGAGGGATTTTTTCATCATTCTAACCCTTATTGATGGAGCATTGACATGTTTGATCCAGCTGGAGACCCATGAGACCATTCATTGTGCCCCACAACCACTCGGGAGCACCACTGATGTTTTTCTTGGAAACCAAGGGTCCACCCCCTTGGTCATCATCTTGAGAGCCCTCCTCTTCATCTTGGCAAATGGACTTATCTAGGCATTCCAACAGCCCCTTTGCACCATTATTTCATCGTTTCGGCCAAGCTTATGCTGTACTTTTGAGTTATTTGGTGGGCTTTTCACCGATAGGATTGTTATTTTACACATTAAAGTCAATTTTAGGGGCTTATTAGGCTAATTAGACCAAATTGAATTCCTAAAGGCTCACATAAATATAAGGAGAGCCTCATTTATAAATCATCATCATTTGGATTGGGATTTTTCTTGTAAAAAGAATTCAAACCTGCAATTAATGGATGAAATTGGTAGTTTTTGATGCATTTTGATTTTTGGATCTTCGTTATCTTGCCTTGGAGCTTCTATTTTGCAAATGTGATGGATGAATGTATTCGCTTTATCTTGTAAGTACTATTTTGATGTTATTTCTTTACTTTGTTGCATGATTAATGTATTGACTATCTTGTCACAATCTTACATGTGCCCTAATTGAATGTGAATTCATTAAAACACTTGGATTTTGAAATATTGCATACATTACATGTTGGATAATGTGAATGAATGTTCCTAGAGGCTTGTTTTTCTTGTTGCATCCTCGAATCTCCATCAACACTTTCTAATCGAAGTATAAATACCTCCTGTAGTCGAATTGTTGCCTTTTGCGGTTAGCGAAAGTTGCATAGGCCTCCTTGATAGAGCGAAATCCTTTCATCAAAGGAAATCTTGACTCCATTTCTCCCAATTGATAAGGCATTGGTCCTAATCCTAGTTGATCAATCCTCAAAACTTTTCTTTCACCTTTTTCCCTAATTTCTACCCTAACCCTAGAAGATCACCTAGGCATAGTGCAAATTGCTTTAAGAGGTGTGTCTTTAAGAGCAAGTTGATAAAAAACTGCGTTGGTGAGTCCTCTACTTGCCCTCCAAATTTGAGGCAATTCCTGTGGCTAGTTTAGGAGAAATCCTAAGCCCTAGTTCCAACATCAAATTCTACCCGTAAGCTTATTTAGTTAGAAACATTCCATAGGTCATTTTCTCTTGAAAACTCGGTGGAAGTTAATCATTCTCTGACCTCTCTCATGCTTGCTTGACATAGAAGATCATTCCTCTTGTAATTTTGCAAACCCTATGACTCACTTGGATTCTCCTAGGTCTCTCTTTAGTTCCCAAACCTTTATATGGTTGTTATCTTACATAACCCTAAGGGAGGTCTTTCCCATCCCCTTAAGGAAGTCTTGATTTAGGAGTATTCCTTTCTTTAGTATCCTTCCCTCGAAGGTCTAGGCCTCCTCATAAGCCTTTCTTGGAGAGCCATTTGCTTGCCTTTGAAGCAACCAGGCCATTATCTGAGTCGCTCCTTTGAATGGGCTTTGGAAATCACCTTATACCTTGCCATTGATCCTTTCATTTAAGTGATTTCCCTTGTACCGAGACTCCTCCCGTCGGTGAAAGTTCGTAAAGAGCAGGGGACACCAACTAAGGTGACAGTGAGTCATTGTCCCATTGTTGTAGTTTGGTCTAGTAGTTGTCCCTTAGGTACCCCTCCTAGGACCCCTACTAGATTGTGTGGCAAAAGTTCCTATGTCTAATGTTTATGAAACCAAGTTTTATGATCACAAAGCTCTCAAAAGAGTCTGATATACTTCAACTATTATACTCGTCTCCTTGCAGAAACATGCCTACCAAGTCCTGTAGCTTAAACTTGTATATATTGGATTTGGTCTCAAGAAAGGATACCACTACATCCATATTCATCTCATTCAATTTGGAAACAACCCTCTTCTCATATCTGGCCTAAATATTTGTAGTCTTTTTTGTATCATTGATTCAAGCCATTTAAGCTTTATATATGAGGCCCCACTGCATTATGGTCCAGTATGGACATCAATATTTTCCAAATTTTGCCTCAACTTGACTGACCCACATATTAACTCTTGCATACAAGCCTATATCTAGTTCAATGGTTTCAACATGGCTAGCCAGTCCCATGTGTGTCAACTCTACACTTATGTCTACCTTAGGTATGTCACCACCACAATGCCTCCTTTGCTTAGATTTGTTTCCCAGCGCACAGACAAGTCACAAAACTGTGGAGGCGGGAGAAGGCAACGTGCATCCCATAATCCCTGCAATCACACTACCACCTAAATGGAATCAAGAATATAGAAGCCTCACAATTAGTAACATTCCTAAAGAACACAAGAGAAAAACTATTGGGACATCTAGATCTGGACAAGAAATTAGAAGATTATCAAGATCTCCCTCTACAACCAGTCTATCCTCCTCCAAAACAATAAACAAATCTGTTGCAAAAATCAAGGAAGTGCAATAAACTGCAAAAATATGTAGACAACCATTCCTTGATATAAGAAGGGATCAACAACGACACCACCAGAGTTATTTTTCAAATGAGAATGGGAAAACGACTATCTTTGAATCAACTAGTAGATTCCTTCTAGACTATAAATATTGTATATAGTCTACTAACCCACTAATCAAAATGATTCAGATATCAATCCCAAGGGAAAAGGAGTCTTGTATTAGTCCTCAAAAGCTTTTTGAAAGAGGACTACCTCCTAATAATACTCGGGTCACTATGTCTAACTAGAAGTTCCTAAGTTGCACTGAAACGGATACAGGAACAAATACGGATTAGAAGTTCCTAAGTTGCACTGAAACATATACGAGAACAAATGCGGATACAAGGTTTGAAATGGAGATGGAAAATTTTCAAAAAATCCAAATACGATGCAGCAAGAAACAACATATATATAAGACAAAATAAAAATTGCATATTACCATTCATCTTTTAGAATCTAGACTCTATATTTAAAAATACACAATCATCATCATGAATTCAACATAAACAAATCACCATCATCAATTCAGCATAAACATTGTCATCATCATTAATGATTATTATAGCATTCAATATATCATCAAGTTCATGTTTCAAATTTCAATAATCAACATCACGACCAAAATTAATAATGCACACAACATAGTACAAAGTACAAAATGAACTATGACTGGCAGTCTACTATCATATGACATATTATGGTATTAAATGTTCATTATTCAAAAGTTTAAAACATCAACATAAATTACATTTATATATCATCAAGTATGTCTTTATCCATGTAGTTAAGATCCATATCCTCTCCAAGAGTGGGAGCATTACTGCCATGTCCACTTGAAGCTCCAACTATTGGTGCCTCCTCATCGAGCAAAGTCATATGAGACATGGTATTCAACATCATATCCAAGTCAGACAACTTTGGTTCCAAATCTCAGAGTTTGGTGGGCCCAAATTTGTATTCATCACTCTTATGTGACAAAAGACAAAGGTTTGAATGGACATACACTAGTTCCTCAACCTTCTTGGAGCTCAATCTATTTCGCTTCCCCTAATGGATGAAGCCATATGTGCTCCAATTCCTTTCTGCTGAAGAGGAACTAACCTGTAACAAGATCTCGATGGCCAATTTTTTGATATGTGGAAGTTCCCCACCATAGTAGTTCCACCAATCAACTGGACTTAATATGGTCTTCTCCCACGTAGAATCAAGATCTTCACCCAAACCATCTCATCCCACAAAATGAGAAAACTCTGAACAAATATGAATCCCAATAATAGGATCTACAAATAGCTTTTTGAAAGCTTTCTTAAATCCTTGTGAGACTTCTGGGTCTTTGTTTGGTGCGGTTATTTTTAGATTACTTAGAAAATCTACAGAATAATATTTTGGATTCACTACATAGGCCAAAAGGTGCAATAGGGTGGTCATCTTGTTCCACCTTATGGTCAATCTATCTTTTACTTCTTTGTAAAAGACTTCATTTGGGTCTTTCTCTTGAATCAAGATCTGCACCCAAACAATCTGATCCCACAAAATGAAAAAAATTTGAACGAATCTAAATCCCAATAAAAGGATCTACAAATAGCTTTCTAAAAGCTTCCATAAATCCTTGTGAGAATTCTTCGTCTTTGTTTGGTGCGGTTCTTTCTAGATTATTTAGAAAATATATAGAATAATATTTTGGATTCACTGCATAGGCCAAAAGGTGCAATGGGGTGGTCGTTTTGTTCCACCTTATGGTCAATATATCATTTACTTCTTTGTAAAAGACTTCATCTGGGTATTTCTCCTTGGCATTTATAACCACCCTTATATTCTCTATCATGGAGTCAATGCCCTCATACTCCTCCCAAATTAGGCATATCTGTGTTAAACATGTGTAGAAAATCCACAATTGGCTTAGTAAATGCTAAGACGTACTCCACCTTATCCCACCATTCATCATCAACAACCAACTTTTTCACTGCTAGTGCTCTTTCAGATTGGAATTGCCACCACTGATTCCAAAGAGAACCTCATTCAATTGATTGTAATGCTTCTTTCACCAAAATAAGCCTTATTAAGACTATGATGTGAGAAGCAAAATGAGACTCAGCAACCTGCAAGTGCCATTGTTTCAATACATTAAAAATCACAATTGATTGAATACCTATTATGATTCACGAATCATGACATTTGAGAATCTAATTTACATATTTGAATTTAAAGTCTTAGAAATTATAATTTATGAAATAAACTTTAAAGTTTAGGTACCTTAAGGAGCTCCAACGTCACAAATTCCCTATAGATGCCTTGGGACATGTGGTGGTTTGTGATGAAGTCTTGAATTTCTTTCGTCTTTTCAAAAATAGCTTGAATCCACTCAATTTGCTTCCTCATCTTGCTCAACATGAGGTTCAATGAATGTACAACACAAGGGGACCAAAGGATGTGCTAATATTTCCCTCCAATAATTAGGCCTGTTACTCTACACATCATTGCATTCTCAGTTATTACTTAGACAAGATTTTTTGGCCCCACCAATTCAATTACTTCAATCAAGACGTCAGCAATGAATTGGAATCTTTCAGCTTCCCCTCATAATCCACTTCCTTCAAAAGCATTGCCCCCTTTGGGCTTTGAGCAATCACACTGATCAAAGACCTATTTCTTTGATCTTTCCATCCATCAGAAATGATGTACACCCCTAAAATGCGCCATTAATTACAAATGGGGCTTAATTTAGCCTTCAAATCTAACATCTTAGCAGTCAACAATGTAGTGGGGACTTTCTCATACTCAAGGCTCTTGTACCCTTTTGAGGCTTTATTCACTGCGTTAACATCTTTTCCTAGTACAAAGATCGCACAAGGTTAAAGGAAAGGCCATTTGCATAAATGCATTAACTTATTGTTGCATCTGCCTTCTCTCGAGCATCACCGTGATCCGTTTCAACATTTCCATAAATAGATCAAAAAAAAATTTAGAACCTCCTGAAACGTTTCTAAAACTGGATCCTAAATTTCCAAAAATTTTGATATGGTTCAAAAACGTTTTGACGACGTTTCGAATATGGATCGTACCTATTTCCATTTCATAAATGGGGAACGACATTTCAAGCAATTTCTATAGACGTTTATGGTAACTTAGACTATAAAATGATAGTTGAGATGCCATTCCTCTCTATAAGGTACCATCTTAGGAATATCTCAAGTTTTCCAACAATTTTTTTTGAGTTTAATGGTTTTTTTCACTAAGGAGTTTTGTCAAACATTTTGTAGACATATTGTTGTAGGTGCATTTCTTGGATTTATTCTAACAAATGTGCACAGAGATAATTAATCAACATGGAGACACTTTAGTTCAACAACATATAAATTGTATTTTACTCAACATAATATATCAATAATATATCTCATCAATATAACCACTACTAAACATTGATATCAACAATATAATCACATGTTAGATCTAAGACTTCTGTGATCCATAATGTAGAAAAAATGCTTTTGGATTAATCACATTGTTAGGATTAGGTCAACGTTTCAAACCAGCTAATGTGGTTCATCCTCAGTGCAAAATTAGCTGTGTTTGAAACGTCGATCTAATCCTAACAATGTGATTAATCCGAAAGCATTTTTTCTAAAATATAATCACAATCTCACTCTTAGAAATAACCTAGAATTACTACAACAACATAAATGATCATTCTCAGATCTGATAATAACATATAAAATCACATTCAAACTTGGAGTTACAACTCAAAAATATCTCCTCATATACAATAGCCCATTCAACCTTTGAAAAATTATATTACTCGGCCTCCAATGGTGAGGAACTTCCAATGCATCAATAAACAACTAACATTAAATTTAAATAGGGTACATATCACTAATGACAGAATCCCAACAATCATAGAAGAAATACGAGTTATGGCAATAGACTTTATATATATATATATATATAGATCAGCGTGATTGTAAGTGACCACACAATAGTATGCTTGGAAACTCGTTTACAAGCGAAGGGCTAGACTATCAGCTAAAAAGAACATCAGTCTTTCCAGCTCAGTAGAGAACGAGTGATGGTTGTAGTAGCTCGTACGATGCTCAAATAAGGAACTCAACCCTCTTCCCAAAAGCATATTGGCCAACAAACAACCCAGTCCCAACCACAACAAATTAACAGGTCCCTCAATACAATGTTCCTAACCATAAGGGTGTCGATCTCTCATCCAACAAGGGTATATTCGGCCTACTCTTTGATGCTCAAATATGAATGGTACTCGGCCCCCTTAATTAACTCAAACTTGACCAACAATGATGAATGAACTCAACCATTTTAACAAAGAACTCGACCCAACTCTGGCAAGCTAATTCAATCCCTTTGAGTAGAACTCAACCCCCTGGTAGAATGTGTACACAACATCCAAAATGGCTCCAAATCTAGCCTATTAAGAGAATATATAGAAAACTACAAAGTCTGAGATAAAATCAAATGACAACACTCTGGGAAACTTACTCCAAATATATGATTGCCTTTTCCTTTGTCAGCAATGAAACCCAATGTCAAAATCTGAGTGATTTCGCTCAAAGTTTAACTAGGGTGTATAGTTTCAACAATAAAACTAGCAACCAAAATGAGAGTTTTTAAAAATCTTGGGCTCTCTTCTTAAGAGCTCTCCAAAATTCGAATTTTCAAGTTAATACAAGAATGAAGATAGACTCCTCATTTTCCCTTTCTATAACTCACTTGACTCCTGAGTCACATATAAATAGACCCCTTGAGTCACATATAAATAGACCATATGTCACATCACTTTGGAGCATCATCACACACATCTTTCTACTCTTGGATTGGTTCATACAACTCTGAAATTGTAGGTTTATCTTCACACATGCGAAGGAGAGAGGAATTTTCTGTTGATCTAATCCATCTTTTGTTTTGGGACTTTGACCAACGTTGACTTCTTGATCTTGGAGCTTTATTTGACTTTGTTTGACTTGGGAAAATCTCTATTTTGGAAGGTCGAATTGATTGGTTAAGAGGATAAAGTTTTCTGGCCATTTTGACCAAGGTTGACCGCAGACTTCAATTGAAGTTGACCATAGAATTTCTGAAGTTTGACCATAGATCTTCTCTCTCATTTGACGGAGCTTTTGTTCATTGCCTTGACTGGACTTTGACCGGCAAAAAAGGCCGAATATTTAGATGGTTGACCGAGCTAACTTGGAGGGTTGTTGACCATTGACCATTTACTAGTTAGGGCTACTGCTACTGCTATTGAATTTGACCAAAATTGCAGATTTGACAACTGAGCTCATCTTTTGAATATTGGTTGGCAGATTTCTTGGATAGTTAAAGGATTTGACTTTGACTCATTATTGATGAAATGAAACATTTTATCTCTTTGTTGAACATTTGATAACAATCTTATAGAAGAAGAATTTTGAAAAGGTTTTCCCCCTTGGGTTTCTCCCTGGTCTTTGACCAAATACTATGTCTCTCTTGTTCTTGGTTGTCTTATATTGTGCATTGGTTTACTGTTCTATCTACAATTGCTTATTGTTGCTAGAAGATTAAGCATAGAACACTAAAAAATTAACAAACACAAGAATGAGGAGAGACTCGTCATTTTCCCTTTTTATAACTCACTTGACTCTTTTGTCTTTTTCTCCAAAATCACTTTTCACCTCTTTAAATAATGTGACTTTCTTTTTTAATTAACTAATTAATATCACTTTTAGCTCCAAAAAATGGTTAATTCACCACCATGATCTACTCGGTCATCCAAAGTATTGAGTTTCTAAGTGCAATACGAACTAGCACAATATTTATGAAATACTGATAATTACTTTTGATGTTGATCTTCTTTTAAATTATTCCAATAAATCATTTAGTAAATATACTTTAGAAATTCAACCATACAAGAACAATTGAACAATAGAGATCACAATGCATGAAGAGAAGAAAATATTTACCCTAGGAAAACCCACCAAGGGGAAAAACCCAACCACCTTTTCAATAGAGAAATTATTTAGTTCAACAAGAGACACACCTATACCTATGCTCAAACTTGGTCAGCCCCTCCAATTCAAGCCTCCCAATCTGATTCATAATTTCGCTCTACCTAATCTGATCCAAAATTTCGGCCCTCTTGCAATTGCCAATTACCCCAAAATTTCAGTCCCTACAACTCCCCAAAATTTCGGGCTCCTGCAACAAAACTACATAGAAAAACTGTGAACCAAAAGAAGAGACTATCCACACGTGCGAGCATGAGAGAGAAAGAGAGCTAATTTGTCTTCTTTTTTTTCCTCGTCCTTCTTGATCTTCGTTAGGATGCCCATAAATTATCTTTACAAGAGCATGCAAATTGGTGCCAAGAGAAAGAGGTCAAGCTGCCTTTATATAGTGATCTGCTAGGTTGAATGGGTGTGCCCTTTGCCCTGGGCAGACTTGACTTGGAGGGAGGCTCACTTGACAACTTTGGAGCCAAAAATTTCAAATTCAAAAATTCAAATTTTCTTCTTTTAAAAGTCGCAATGGGACTTTGAATCGAAAATATATATTATTATTTTGACTATAGAATTTAAAATATGCTTACAATAATCAATAAAAATACATAAAGTGGCCAAATATACATTATGAAGGCTAACCATAGTCACAAATTCAACACCCTCTTAACTAGGGAGATATTCATAATGGATGTCATAGATGTTCTCAAGTTGACAAATTTCTCTAAGAAAGGTTATATCAAATCATCACTAACATCATCATCTACTATCAACATCTGCTAGTGGCAATATCTAGGGTGGTCACTGGTATCAAACCCATCGCATATCATCAACATATCAGGACTCACTCCTCCTAAGTGATCGGTCCTCGAATCCCAAGGTCTCTTATTAGGCCAAAAATGCTAAGATCTCAACTAGCAAGCACTCACTCACCCTTCCCGATGAGCACTCTGGGCCAAGACCCCACTCAACCCTTCCTTGGTTGGTGATTGATTCTAGATACTGAAAGGACCTCACTACACCTTTCTTGGTGTGTGATTGGGTCCAAAATACTGATAGACCTCACTACACCCTTTCCTAGTGGGTGATCGGTTCTAGACCTTACTCAACCCTTCATGGTGAGTAATTGGGTCTTCCTCTGAGAGGCACTCACTCAACCCTACCTAGCACTCTGGACCTCTTGGACTATTCTCCCCATCAGGAGAATGTCCATCCATGTTGGTATCAAATCAACACTCCCTCTCAACAATAGTGATAATCTCCACAAGCCCCAGTTGTTAATTTTTTTGGGTAGCATCAAACAAGTGTTCTAGTCTTGATTCACGTCAAAGAGGCTAAGGAACACAAGATCTCCAAAACCCATAAAAGGTTTCAAAAGAAAACACCTAGAGACCACTCAATTAAGTTAATTGATCAATAATTTAGAATTGCCTAAGTCTAACTTAGGAAAATTGATTAATTAACAAACAATTAATTGAGAAAGATCAAGAAAGCTTTGGAGACTCATGCAAATCGAGTCTAAGATTATCTTAGTTGTTGTTTATGATTTAATCATGGCCATTGGTGCTCCAACGAGAGATTATAAGAGTAGATCGATGGGATGGAGATAGAAATAGTTGTGAGACACAGGGAGAGCGAGTTCCTTGGCAGATCAAGCAATCCGGTGTTGTGATTCAACAAGAAATGAGCTCGAGCTAGAGCAATAGTCATTGAAGGAGTAGCAGGAGGATTTTGGAGCATTTCCATTCATTTTCCAATGTAGGAAAGGGAGGCTGCATTATTCCTCAGTGAGGTTGTGCACAAGCCTCAAAGGGCCAATTCAATTCAGCCAAAGAGGAGGTTGAATCAGTTGCTAGTGGTTGGTTTTCTCATCAAAAATCCAAGAGAGTCGTTTCCAGAGGAAGATTCAGGCATAGAGAGAGATTCTAGGCAATTCCAGAGGCAATGCAATTATGCTCTGTGCAAGCATTACGTAGAGGTTGTGTAGGGGTATTTCGTGTAGCCCAAATTGACCCAGTTTCAAGCGCCGGATCAATTGTGGAGTGAGACAATTTGTCTCAAATATTTTGGCCAAATTATATCTAGAGGATTGCCAGTAAGGCATCCAAATTATTGTACTTAGATTTTACTGTTGCATATTAATAAAAATAAACTCTCATCTGCTACACTCATTTTACTTCAGGGTTTTTCTAGGGACTATTGTAAAAATATTATTGTGTCGATTTTATAGTGTGCATCTATTTTCTCAGTGCCAACATTTTATTTAGCTTCCACAAAATCTATTTTTGAAGAATTTCAATGTGATTTATTCAGTATTAATTAGAAAATTAATAAACTGCTAACCAATTAGAAGATTAAATTCTAGTTACTGTGATTCAAGGAAATTTCACATGGTATTAGAGTGATTATGATCATATCAAAAGCTCAAAGACGAGAGGAGAAAGTTTTGCAGTTCTTGAGGGAGAACTAAGAAAAATTTCTCCAAATCTGCCTAGGACAGCTAGGGGTGCAAATTGCAGAGGTAGGAGGGTTCGATTTTCATTTGCAAGTGCTAGAAAATTCGATCAACCTCAGAAGTAGAGTTTGTAGGCAGTGGATTTTCTAGATAGAGGGTTTCGGTGAGCAGATCAGTGATTTCGTTGAGTAGAACTTGGCGCAGTTGACTTGCAACCGGTTTTGCAGAAACAGATCAACGCTGGGTGGAAGAGAAAAGCACACAAAGGAGGAGACTTCCTATTTTCTCAGAGGGTTTCCAATTTCTGGTTCTGAGGAGGAGATCCGTGATTTCTAGTTGCAATAGGTAGTAGCAAATTTCCGCACTCCTCGGGGAGTGCGAGTAGCAATAGCAAGGTCACAGGAAAGAGAGGGAGTTTCTTGGTTCATTTTCCAATTTTTGAGTTATCGCAAAGATTGCCTCAAAGATTGCCTCGCAAAGATTGCCTCGGATGGAGCCTCTAACTATGGCGTGTGGAAGGCCAGGATGGCTTTCCTGCTAGATGAGCATGGTCTGAAGACGTACGCAGAAAACACTACAGTCGTACATACAAATAAGCGGCAGCTAGTGAACTATAACAAAGAGATGGCCAAAGCGAAGAGGATGATCCTCAATGGAGTTTGAGATCACATAGTTCTGCATGTGTCAGACAAGAATACTACAAAAGAGATGTGGGATGCCATCGCAAAGCTTTAGCAGAATTCTTCTGAGAACTAGAAGATGTTTCTCAAGGACAAGTTGAGGACTACGAAGATGCAAAAGGGTGAGAGCATGATCTCCTATCTAACCAAAATTCCAAATGTCTATGATGAGTTGGTAGTTGTAGCGGAGAAACCTGAAAACAAGGAGCTTGTGTGAATAGCTCTAAATGGGTTTACTAAGGAGTGAAGGACCTTTGTTCAAGGGATCACTGGACGAGACTAGCTACCAAATTGGGAAGGCCTATGGAGTGATTTTACGCAAGAAGAACTAAGGCTCGGCTTGGTTGAGTGTACTATCAGCAACACTAGCAGAGCACCAAAAGATGAGAAAGAGAAGAAAGAGAACATAGTTGTTGCATATAAGGGGAAGGTGAAGCAAGGTCCCATTCAAGGACGAGCCTCAAAGGGACGAGAGAAGAAGAAGAAGGACTTGTCGAAGATCAAATACTTCAGGTGTAGTGAATTTTGTCACTATAACACCTAGTGTTCCGAGAAGAAGGACAAGAAGGGGGAGCAACAAACAATAACTTTGACAGAGATATATGAGTTAACCTCTACGATGGAGGAGTTTGCATTGATAGCAGCTATACCTCTAGATAGAGGAGGATCATAGTGCTTTAGAGTTGCAATATTGGGCAGGGTCTAATGTAGAAGCAGCAAGGAGATTAGGCAGATCAGTTCCAGTGGTCGCAGCAAGACCATCACCTTTGCTACAGGGGCCCACAGTATCACGGTAGCAGGATTCAGTGTCAGTAGAGCTAGTTGCAATCAGTGCACGAGATAGTGCAGAGCTAGCCGCAATGACACAATGTCAACGGGATCCAATCAGATGATAGTTGTAGAACTAGTTGCAGTGAGTACACATGAGATAGTTGCAAAGCTAGTTGCAGTGACACGTGTAGTGTGAATTGGCCAGTTGTAGGATGCAGGAGCAGTTCCAGCCAACAGATTCCCAACGCAGAGCTACGTTGTCCAGTTTCCAAAGTAGGAGGACAGTGCGAGTTGCCAAAAGCGAGCAAAGAGATTTCCCATGGGAGATCAAGACTCAGAGCGAGTCTAGCTTCAATGGGAGCAACCCTATGGAAGTATGGATCTTCAGATTCTGAGAGATCAGTACATCAGTACACAGTTGTAGTGGTTGCAACAACATGGTGGCAGTGCAGGAGCATCAACAGTGTGAGATGAGATCAAGATTAGTTCTCAGTTGCAATAGTCACAGCAATAGCAGCAGCATGAGATCAACAGTGTGAGATGGGATCAAGATTAGTTCTCAGTTGCAATAGTCGCAACAGTAGCAGCAACATGAGATCAGATGCAACATAGGCAGTGTTGGCAGCAGTGTAGGGAGGCACAAAGCAGTGTCAGCAGCAGCGCAGATGCAGGGTGGTTCAGCTACAGGTTTAGAAAATGAATCAAAATATGGCAATGTTCATGGAGAGTGAGAGCTAGTTGTATCACAAATGTCAGACATCAGCAGTGTGAATTGGTCCAGCTGCAAGCTACAGGTTGTTCATCAAGTTAATGCGTATAGTAGTATTGTGGGAAAGACAGAACAACTTCCTCACTAAGAGGGAGTGTTAGTTTTTTTTGGTAGCATCGAACAGGTGTTCTAGTCTCGATTTGTGTCAGAGAGGCTAAAGAACACAAGATCTCCAAAATCCAAAAGAGGTTTCAGGAGAAAACACCTAGAGACCACTCAATTAAGTTAATTGATCAATAGTTTAAAATTGCCTAAAGTTTAACTTAGGAAAATTGATTAATTAACAACAATTATTTGAGAAATATCAAGAAAGCTCTAGAGACACACATGAATCGAGTCTAAGATGATCTTAGTCGTTGATACGATTTCATCATGGTCATTGGTGCTCCAACGAGAGATTATAAGAGCACATCAATGGGATGGAGATAGACACAGGGAGAGTGAGTTCCTTGGCAAATCGAGCTATCTAGTGCATTGATTCAGGAGGAAGTGGGCTTGAGCCAAAGCAACAGTGATTGAGAGAGTAGCAAGAGGATTTTGGAGCATTTCCAGTCAGTGTCCAGTGCAGGAAAGGGAGGCCGCATTATTCCTCTATGAATCTGCGCTGAAGCTTCAGAGGGTCAATTCAATTTAGCCAGAGATGAGGTCGATTTAGTTGCTAGTCGTCGAGTTTTTCATTAGAAGGCCAAGAGAGTCATTTTCAAATGCAGAGTGGGGCAGAGAGAGATTCCAAGCAGTTTCAGAAGCAGTGTGAGTAGGGCTTGCACAAGCACTGCGTAGAGGCTGCGCACGGGCATTTCATGTAGCCTAGATTGAGCTAATTTCTAGAACCGAATCAGTTGTGGAGTGAGACAATGTCTCATAAATATTTTGGACATATTGTCTCCGATGGATTGCTAGTAAGGCATCCAGATCATTGTACTCAAATTTTACTGCTACATATTAATAAAAATAAACCCTCATCTACTGCACTGGTTTTCTCTTCGGGGTTTTTCCGGGAACTTGTCCAAAAATTATTGTGTCAATTTTATTGTGTGCATCTATTTTCTCAGTTCCAACATTTTATTTAGCTTCAGTAAAATTTATTTGTGAAGAATTTTAGTGTGATTTATTCAGTATTAATAAAAAAAATAATAATCTACTAACCAGTTAGAAGAATAAATTCCAGTTACTGCGATTCAAGGAAATTTCACACCACCTTGTCTCTGAAGTACACGAACTTCTCTGTGGGCAAAAACTTTGTCAAAACTCAATTGTTTTCTCATTAGTAGAGATGTACTTGAGCCTTATCGCTTTCATGGATGTAGTGGTACTTGATATCAATATGCGTCGACCTGTCATGGAATACAAGATTCTATGAAAGCTTCACATAGCTTTAATTATCACAGTGTATCATCATTGATTTCGACTCTTAGTACAACTTTTAGAGCCACATTGCTTCTGTACATGCTTCATTTGCAACAATATATTCTGCTTTTGCAGTGTTGAGTGCGACATATCTTTTCTTTTTTCTCCTCCAAGATATCATAGCGAAGCCCAAGCTGAAGCATATCCCTGAAGTGCACTTCATCTCATCAACACTTCCTGCCCAGTCAACATTTTTATCAATGTTGCACGAAGCGAGGACGTTTTTTGGAAGCGGATCTGTCAAAGCGTCATTTCCCAAAAATCTAAGAAGCAAATCGTCTTGGAAGCGTCTACTATATATATATATATATATTATTTTTTTGGATTTATATTAAAAAAAAGATCCAAAATACCAAATTATTTTTAGAAGACATTAAAACATGCATATTTTTACATAAATCAAGATAGATATGGCATCCATAGTACATCAATGATTAATTATTCGAGCATCAACCATCTAGATTATAGCAATTACAAACATACATCAAATTTTTAAGCATATCATAAAACAAAAATTCTATGGAGCAGTTTTAGGTTGTATTTTTCTGGTGTAATTGATCATTTCTAATCTGGTATGGACAACATGCATAGTAATGATGTGTGTTACCCACCACCAATGGGTGATCCCCATAGGAGAATTTTTCTCCTAGGTTTTTCATCAGTCAACACCAACAACCCCTTGCAGCCACCAGATAGCTCGATGTGCCACCATTCTCTGCCACCTACGCTAGCCATTATGTGCCCTCGCCCATCTGTTATGATCGTATGTTTGAAGGTGGGCCTTCCAACCCTGAAGGTATGGCTTTTCATTATGTAGTTTGGTATATTTGCTTGTTTTCTTAGACACATTTGGACATGGATTAGTGGGGGGATTCAACGGAAAGAATGGGCTTGGTCTGTACTCTTGCTCCCTTGTCCCAACATGGTGGTTAGTCTTGTATCTTAGTCCTATGGGATCTCCTTTACTGGCTACTAGCTTTAGGAATGGCACTACATGGGAAACCCTGATTTTGGTCGTGTCGTCCTGCTTCCCCACACCATATATCTCACTCCCTTTTGCTCATTATAACCCATTTTCACGCTTTTCCCATCTGGTTCCAAATTTTTCCATTGGGTCCAGAAGGACTTAGCCTCCCCCCTATTGTCCACACTTTGGGTCAGACCTAGAGTGATGCCTTAGAGGTTAATGCGGCTAAAAATAAATTTAAACGCATAATTTGGCCACTTACAACAGGAAATGTACCATAAAATGCAAAAGATGGCTGGGACATTAGAATTTAGCACGTGGGAAAAAGCCAAGCATGAGCTCTACCCCTTATCATTATAGTCATCACCCTGGGTTCCTAGGGCTCCTATGTGTGCCCCTTGCATCATTAAGGAACCCATGATTGTCCTAACCACTAGTGGGCGATGAACTGCCTAACCTTAAGGGGGTAATCATTGTTTTATCATATGCATCATGCTCTCATCCCTTAGAGCCCCGAGCAATTAAAGAAAAAGGAAAAATAATAAAAGGCAAAAGGAAAAAGGCATATGAAGAAGGGTGAAAAAATAAAGGCTAAGGTAACTCATGCACCACGATTTCTCCCTCCTACATCCATATACCCATGTGTGGGCATCCCTAATCATAGCCACCCTTGTACCATGGCATGTGGCTTTGAGCCTTCCCTATTACCCCATTTTGTTCCACCATCATTTTACGTGGCGCCTGCCATTTAATGGATGTACCATGGACCTACTACTCCCTTAGAGGTTGAAACCACTTAATAGCGTCCTTTATTAACCACTTATATTTGTACCTTATAAATCCCATTTGGAAAGGCTTGCCACTATGAAGTGCCCACTTTTTCCCCTGAGTTGCAAGCTTATTTACTTAATTGCACTAATGAATTGTTGTGCTGAAAGGTGAGGAGACACATTGGATCTTATACAGGATTATAGTGTTGGGTGTGGAGCCTGATTATCTTGTTTATTTTGTATCACAACGTTGGACCCCTGTACCCGAAATTAAACACTGCTTGGGGTGTCCAGGGGGGCGGCTGCGACTTTATGGAGCCCCCCCCCCCCTTGGCGGGGGATTTCGGGGGTAACGCCCTCGAAGGTAAAAACAAATATAAAATTGCCTTGTAAAAGTATAGTAATTTCTGGTCAATCTGGGCCGTTCATTAGGCGGATGATCTGACGATAGAAGTTATGTTTAGTTTAGGCTTTTTTTCCCTAGAAGGCAACCCCTCACTTGTATGAGGGTATTGTATTGCGGTTGTGTATTGTATGAGTATTCTCGGAGTGAGAAACAGATAGTGAGACTGTGAGAGAGAATAGAGGATATTATAGCGGACCTACTGTAGTTTGTGTCTCTTCAATTTGCTAGATAATAGAAAGGAAGGACTGGTTGTTCGGGGTGGACGTAGCCCAAACTGGGTGAACCACGTATATCTGTGTCTCTTTGGTTTTATGTGTTTTGTATGCTTGTGTTTTCCGCATATTTTATGTGTTTCATTGCTCTGTAATATATAATTTTCTTACATATAGGTGGGTCTCCATTTGGACTTGGTCTCCCTATACAGGGTCTCAGCCGAGGGTCATAATGACACTTTTAGGGTGAGGATTGAGAGCCATGGGCCTCCACCACAGCAAAGCATTGATTTCCATGCCATGGGCATCTTCAACACCCCACATTACTTGTTCGTGCCCCAGCCATACAAAGATGATGATGCACTTTGATCACGTTGCCTAGCCAGCCACACATGTACACATGACCAATGTTGCACGAAGCGGGGATGTTTTTTGGAAGTAGGGATTTAGAAGCGTCTACTATATATATATATATATATATATTGCATTTATATTGAAAAAAAAACATCCCTAATACCAAATTAGTTGTACATATATCAAGATAGTTATGGCATCCATGATTCCATTGTACATCAATCATTAATTATTCGAGTGTCAACCATCTAGATTCTAGCAATTACAAACATACATCAAATTTTAAGCATGTCATAAAACAAAAAAAACATTTAGAAGATAAAACCATCAGACATTCAAGTAACTTATCTAGCAAGTGAGCAACTATCAACATGAGTCATGTCCAAAATTTAGATAATAATGTTTACAAAATAGGCCACTTGGCCACCACCAAGACTCAAGTACACACCTAACTAGGAAGAGTAAGACAAAAAATTTCAAATTCACAAGAAGACTACAAGTCTAATCTATGGCAAAAGTAGTAAACGATGAATATATCTAGTATCTACTAAATCTCTCCTCCTTCTACCACAAACAATATGTGAGCCTCCATGTGGAGGTACTGAAGACGATGGTGGCTGTGAAGAAGATGGGGCTCCTCTGGATTTTTGTCCCAAACCTTAAGGTCTTTATTAGTCTTTACATCATCACAATAATGGGACAACTATCGTAAGTTGTAGTGAACATAAACCAAGCTCTCTGCCCGGTCTAAATTTAAAATGTTCCTTTTAACACTATGGATGAAAGAATAAGAGCTCCAACACCTCTTTGCAGAAGAAGTGTTTACCACATGTGATATCACCTGCAATGCCAAAGTTTGTAGAAGTGGAGTAGAACCTCCATGCATGTTCCACCACTCGAGAAGATAAATTCTCTCAATCTCTAATTGCATGCATCCTCCCAAATGGACCAATGCTAACCTTATTGTTGCTCAAATGTTTTTGTAGCATGGCAGACTCCTCATCAGGGACTAATTTATCCAATGCTTTCATATAAGCAGATAGAACCTATGGATCTAGGTGTGGTTTTCTCCTGCCTCCCCCCCTAGGTGTTGGTGTTGAAACCCATGATGGATGATAGTATTTAGGTGTCAAAACATATGCTAACGTATGCAATTGAATGTTTAGTTGTCCCATCATTTTTCCACATCTACATTAATATAATTGTACAAGGTGATATCTCTAAGCTCAACAATGTCTTTAATCTGCCCCAACATGTTATCAATATGTTCATACACCTCCCCAATTATTGGCCGATCTGAATCTGCAAACTTGATCATGTAATAAATTGGTTTGGTGAATTGCAAAACATATTTAATCTGTGACCAAAAGTAATTGTCAAGAATAGTGTCCTTAGCTACATTAGCACCATCTCTGTCTGTGTTAATGTCATTCCATGATTCAGAGGTTACCATATTAGCTAAAGCTTGTCTCACCTTCACTAGTTTCCTAAAGGTGAGGTAATAACTTGCAAATCTTGTTTTTGCAAGTTTAAGCAACTACAACTTGGAGTAAGTGTCATAAAAGTAGTTTACCCTTGTATGCCCTGTGATCAATTTAATGAGTCGCTTCCCTCTCTTGTAAAGCTCATTAATCCATCCACATTTTTTATGCTTCACAATATCATACATCAAAAAGTTCAATGTGTGCACCAAGCACTAGGACCAAAAGATGTGTGGATAAGTATGTTCAATGATTTTTCCTATTGCCTTGAAATTTTTTGCATTATCAGTGATCACTTGAACCACATTATTAGGACTAACATTTTTGATTGATTTCAATAGGAGATCTGCAATGTTTTGGGAAGTTGCACTGATGGAGGAGGAGTCATGACTTGCAATAAACACTGGACCACTAGCAAAAACACCAATAACATTTACCAAATGTTGGTTTCTAACATTTTTCCACCCTTTTGATACAATGGATACCCCACAATCCACCCACTCACTTCTAAAACGTGTCAAAGCTCTTTGAACCTTTGTTTTTTCTCTTTCTAATTTCACAGTGCTAGATTTCTCATAGTTGGGGCTCTTGTATCCTTTTGGGGTTTCATTGATGCCCTTAACCATATCATGCCAATAGGGAGAGCGAAGCACATTGAATGTTGCACCACAAGCACAAAGAAACCAAACTATCTTTCCATCCACATCGTCCCTCCCAACAACATTCAGGAAATCCCCTATTGTTCTTCTACTTTCAGAGGTTGCAAAAGTACTATGAGGAGATGAGCTACCAAATCTAGAGGTTGCACTTGATTCAGAATGAGTTTTTTGTTTCTTGTTTTTCTATTGTGCAACCTCCTCTAATTGGACATATTTTATTCTTTGTTCCATTGAAACCTTAGGGCAAATTGCTATCCCCACAACACCCTTTTTCTCATCATTGTCCATCACCCCACAAAGATGCCTTCTCATACGAGTATGTGAAACACTATATGGTTTTCCTCCATGACAACCATGAGGGTACAGAAACTTGTAGCTTCCACCACCTTTCCCCTCTTCAAGTTTGGTCACATAATTCCACAAGGGTGTTAATGAAGCTTTCCCCTCTTGCATTTCAGTGTCCACTTCATCCCCTTCCTCTCCAAACCCTTCCTCTTCATCATACATTGGGTCACTCATATGGGGACCACTGTCCTCTTGTTCTTATTCCCTTCTATTCCTACCCCCCTTACCATCATGAAAACCAAAAGTGGAATGATACATAAAAGAAAAAAGAACACCATTTTGAAAAATGAATATAGCTGGACAAACTGCAATGAAATGAGCAAGAAGAAAGAACGGGAAAGAGTAGGGGAGGGAGGAGAAAAAATACAAACAACAATGACAAAAAAATGAGGGAGTTTGGGGTTTGCACTTACCTCTTTAGCCCTTGTAGATGGTATCCCTTCTTTACTCCTCCAAGCTCCTCCTCCTTGCTCCTAGCTCCTCCTCCTTCACTCCTCCAAGCTCTTCTCGAGCCTCTCCTCTACAAGCTCTCCAAAGATGCAAGAGTGAGGAAAAAAGAGGGAAATGACTTATATCCCCTTCTATTCTATCCCTAACTCACCTTAACCCACCCCACCTCAAGTTAAAGCGACAAAAAATAAATTAAAAAATTAAAAAAAGTCTACGTCTGCCAAACTGCTCATTGGCCAGATCCGCCGCAAATCTGAGGTTGATCCTTGTCTGGAACTATGGTTCGGAAATCTGGAATAGTGGTTCGGACCCGCGCAGTTTCAGATCTTTAGGAACCAACCCATTTTGGTGGAACTGCGAATCCAATTTTCGAATCCGCCAGAGGATCCCCCACGGATCCATACGAGACGTGGTTTCGCCCTTGTAACCATGGGGGGGGGGGATCGTGCAACACTGATTTGTATCCTAAAGTTGTACATCCTTGTTTGCAGCATATCTCAAACCATAATTCATAGTACCACGTAAATATCTCAAGATGTGCTTTGTTGTAATTCAATGCTAATGTCTTGGTTACACTTGGAACTAGCTCAACATGTTAACAACAAAGCAGATGTTTGACCTGGTGTTAACCAAATACATCAACAAGCCAATCAACCGCCAGTACATAGATGGATCTACCAAACTAGTTTCAGAGCCTCTTAACTTCTTCATGTCAGTCACCATGGGAGTAGCCATGGATTTATAGTCCATCATGCCAAATTTCTAAAGGATCTCAATAACATACTTTCCTTGACCAAGGAAGACTTCGCCAGGTTTCTGCCAAACTTCCAATCCCAAGTAATAATGCATAAAACCAAGATCCTTCAAATCAAACTCAAAATCCAACTGCTTCTTGCACTGAATAATAAGAGACCTCAAAACCTACTAGAAACGAATTATCAACATATAGCAATAGGATCACAGGTGCATTCTTCACAACCTTAAAATAAAGGTTTGGATCGACATTGATCTTGGTAAATCCTAATCTGGTCAGATAGTTGTCAATACAAACATACGAGGCTCTTGGAGCTTGCTTGAGTAGGCCTTCCTTAACCTGCTAACATGAGATTCCTATCCATGCACCTCAAAACCTTGAGGTTGCTCTATGTACACCTCTTCCTCAATCACACCATTGAGGAACGTAGTCTTCACATTCATCTGATGTAGATTTCATCCAAACGAAGTAGCAAGAGAAATAATGGATCTAATGGTGTACTTGGCAACAAGAACAAAGTTCTCAACATAATCTTCTCCCACTTTCTGCAATAACCCTCTAGCCACGAATCACACCTTGTACTTGTTAATACTTCCATCTACAACATGCTTAATCTTGTATATCCACTTCGAAGTCACCACTGACTTCCCTTCCAGCCTTGGCACAATCTCCCAGACATCATTCTTCATGATTAACTTTTATTTTTCATTCATACCTTCCTTCCATACTTGTTGGCTAGTTGATTCTTCATAAGTGGAAAAGATTAGTCATGAGAGTTGTATAGCTAGAAAACCTTTTAGGGTTCTTAATTTCATTGGATGTGCCATCAGGAGCTGCATGTCCTTCTGCTTCTTCCAATGTAGATCTAAGCCATGTTGGTCTCTTTCTAATGTCTGGAACAACGACCAATTCCATTCGTTCACAAGGCCCTTTTGGCTCTTTAGGACATTCTGAGAAATTGAATGTTCTTCCTTCAAAGCCTCTTGCTTTACATCATCATAGAAATCCATGAAGACTTCTTTAGACTTCCAATATGCAACTTTCTCATCAAAAATGATATCCCGACTAACCTCAATCCATCACTACTCTAGAACGTAGACTCTATAGGCCTTTGATGATTCACTGTAACCAACAAATATACCCTTCTTTCCTGAAGATTCAAGCTTGTTCCTTTTATCCTTAGGAAAATGAATGTAGACAGGGCAACCAAAGATTCTCATATGTCCAACCTCTGGCTTTCATATAGAGAATGCTTCTTCAGGAGTCATATCTTCTAGAATTCGATGAGGACTTCTATTTTGAATGTATACAACTATCAATGATACTTCTCCCCACAAGAACAATGGCAAATCTTGATCATGCATCATGGCCTTGACAGATTCTTCAATGGACGTGTTCTTTCATACTACTATAACATTCCGTTGAGGATTATAGGGCACAATCAAATCCCTCTTAATCCTAGTTTTCTTACAAAAAGAAACAAGTTCTTTTGAGTTATACTCTCCTCCATTATCAGATCTCAAGATCTTGATCTTCTTACTTGTCAAGTTTCCACTTCAGCCTTGAATTCTTGAAACTCCATAAAGACTTCATCCTTGGACTTCATAAGATAGATTTGTGTCTTATACGAGAAGTCATCAATAAATGTCACATAGTACAATGAGCCTCCAAGCGATCTTACAAGCATCAGTCCACATACATGGAGTGAATCAAAACTAAAATTTCCTTAGATCTATTGTCACTACTTGGAAATGTATCTCGATGTTCTTTCCAAGTGCACAACCTTTACAAACACCTTCATGATCTATCTGCAGTTTAGGGACGCTTGAAACTATTTGATTTAATTCAGGTAATGCTCTATAATGAAGGTGATTATATCTTCTATGCCATAGCTCACTTGGATTGATTTCATCATGTACTAGGGCTTGAGCTGCTTGACTCACGAGTTTATACAATCATACTTCACGAATCACAATAACCCTAGCATCATCTATACTAGAGCTCTTGGACCATATTACCACACAATCTAGTACGGCCCTAAGGAAGGAAAAACCTAAGAGACAACTACTGGACTAAGTGACAACAATGGGACAATGACCCATTGTCACCTCAGTCAAAGTCCCCTACTCTTTACGGACTTTCACCAATGGGAGGAGTCTCGGTAGGAAGGGAATCACTTAGACTGAATAGATCAATGATTCAGGTATGATGTGATTCCACAAAGCCCATTCAAGGAGAGACACAACAATGGCTCAATACTTCAAGGAAGAAAAACACTCTTCAAGAAAGGCCTAGGAGGAGATCAAGACTTAGGGTTTGAGATTTGTGATGACAATATCCATTCCTAAGATCAAGATTCTAAGTGATGGGATAGGACCTCTCAAGCAAGCTCTATGTGATGCTTTATCACTCCCAAGAGGCTCTTCGCTCCCTTTGAGAGACCTAGGAAAGACTTGCACAAGACCTCGGGTTTTATGAATACTTCCAAGGCACTCCCAAGGTCAAGGCAAGGAAAGGAAAGGGCTTCTTGAGATTTATTCCACCGAATAATATGCTCGTACAACCCGCAAAGAAGTCTTCAAGCTGAGAAAGAAAGACCTAGGTTTTCCCTCTTAGAGTAGCACCTAGGGAAAGATATATTATGGAGAAAACTCAGGCAGATGCCCACCAAACTTGGAGAATATGTAGCCTAGACCCTGAGCTTGATGTATGGACCCTCAGATTCCTGAAAAATTACTGCCCCAAAATTTTGCTGCAAGTCCTAGATTTTCGCCCTATCTTTAGGGCACCGAAATTTAGGAGAAGGAAATATGGAGAAAGAGGAGTTTGATCACCAAAATCCTTAAACTAGTGCCTAGTACTTTGGGCAATGGAGTCTTAAGATGCTTAAGATAAGATAAAACGTCTTGTAAGGAGGCTCAAAATTGATGTCCTGGGTACCAATTTCAACATTTACCCTCTTCAAGATATAATGGAGTTTCATGAAGAACTCAAAGACATTCATTCACTAGGAACATTCATTACATGCTTTGCATTGGATAACATATGCAATACTCTACTAGAAATGCTTTCCAAATTTAATCTTCAATAATTGGGGCACAAATTTGCATAACGTAGAGCAACAATTCCATACATTAAACAACTTTCAAAGAAGAATTCCATCAACATTAAGCACTTACAAAGACATACGCAATATAACCATCCATCATTCAAGAAGAAGCTCCAAAGAAGAAAAGCAAATCAGCTTCCACACATCGAAATGCATCAAAAGTGTCTCCAATAGCTCTATAGAAAAGTGTGACTTCTTGTACAAGAGAACCAATCCAAGTGTGATGATGATCCAATACAAGGGAGGCCTAGTTCTATTTATATGAGCCTCTCTAAGTCGAATTAGCCTAATTAGCGCCCAAACATTTAAATACTGGGCAAGAAACAAGCCTTGGTCACAAGTCGACCAAGTAGCTTTTAGAAATTATGAAATAACCATCGAATTGCTAGCCAACTTAATGACCTCACGCTGATGCAGGCCCGTTGGAGGGCCATGTTGAGTCCTCTAAGTGCCAAGATGTGAGAGACGGCTCCATAAAATATGAACTAGGGGATCGCCCCTAATTCTCCATGTAAGACATTGTGTGGGACCCCAAAGTGGGTCTGGGGCAAAAATGTTGGTCTCATGGGTCTCCAGATGAAAGAAAATTTTGTACAATGCTCCAAATGAGGGCTCTAATGATGGTGCCTACCCTCCCATGTCGCAAGGGTGAGACAAACCTTCCTTTGGGCCTTGGATCAACTTCCATGATCATGCTAATCCAATCGGAGCACGCTAGTCCAAGTGCATCATCTCACGAATAATGTGGAGCAATGAACAAATTGCTAAAGGTGTTAAGGGTGCCCATGGCATGAAATGACGCTCTAACACATGATGGGGTCCCATGGCTCTCAATGCATCCCCTATGGTGTCAATATGATCTTCTGGTGGGCTTGGGCCCCAATTAAGTTGTCCAATCCATGATGAACCACCTACCAATCACCATATAAAATCTAATGTGCTTCCTTGCCATCAGGTACAATAATTCATTAGTGCATCGAAGTGAACCAAGCTTGTTAACCAAGGGCACATTGAGACTTCATAATGGGCTTCCTTTCCAAATTTGGGGCTTTAAGCTTGTAGTTGTCTTACCTCCCAGGCAAGAGTGGCTAATAAACAACCCTATTAGGTGTTCTCAGCCCCTAAGGAGAAAGACAAGTCCAAGGTACATCCTTCAATTGATAGGGGTCATGTGAATAATGATGAGATGGATGGGGACACAGGGGTCTCAAATCCAAATGCCATGGGTTCACGAATGGTAATGATGAGGGATGTCGAGATATTTGGGTGTATAGATGTAGGAGGGAGCAATCATAGATACATGAGTGACCCCGGCCTTTGTTTTTCTACCATTCTTCATTAGCCTTTTTCCTTTTCTTGTTTTTTCTTTGTTTTACTGCTCAGGACTCCAGGAGATGACAGCATGTTGTGTATGATACAATGTTGCATGAAGAGGGGACGTTTTTTGGAAGCGGATCCACAAAAGTATCATTTCCCAAAAATCTAGGAAGCGAAGCATCTCGAAAGCGTCTAGTTTTCTGGAAGCAGATCCGCAGAAGCTTTGTTTCCCAAAAATCTAGGAAGTGAAGCATCTCAAAAGCGTCTACTATATATATATATATATATATATATATATATATATATTTCCATTTATATTAAAAAAAATACAAAATACCAAATTAGTTGTAGAAGACATGAAAACATGCATATTTTATATAAATCAAGATAGATATGACATTTATCGTACTTCAATGATTAATTATTCCAGCATCAACCATCTAGAATCTAGATTCCTCTTCTCTTGTCTAGCCTTTGCCTCTACTTCAATTCTCTAGGGATATTAGCCAACATTTCCCAATTTTGATCAAACGGCCTAATCCAAGCCTTTTAATATGGTAGAGAAAGAATAACATACCTGATCAATGATTTTGACTTGAGTGAAGGGTACATTTTTACCAAGGCCGTGACAAAAGAGTTCAACAATCAACAACACCAACACTAGGGTACATATAGGGCTCGGTGCTCTTGATTAAATGCCAATCACATGCCCTCATACATGATATAATCCAATGAAACGCTACAATCCCACTTATTTGTAAAAACAGTTAAGTCTGTTGAATTTTGAATGGGATATGAAATTCTATTTTCTCCATATGAAGTCTGATGAAGTTGGAACCACTCTTAAACATCCTGAGTCATTTCATGGTAATGTTAAAATTCAAGTAAAGGGATGAAAATGAAAGATAAAGGAGAATGTCACATTTACTTTAAGAATTTAACATTACCATTACGGAGCATCTAGGAAGCGTTTGAGCATCAAGGGGTGCCTTAGGAGCATTCAGAAAGCATAGTTCCTCGGATATCATTTCGAAATTTCCAAAAAAAATACAAAAAGAGCCCCACGGAACCATGTGAACCATCCACATTATCTCGAATCCGCTCACAATCTGCATCGGATACACGCACGAAGTTGCACAGATCCGTAGTGGATCCTTTCTAGATCTGCGGATCGAGCCCCCACAAATCCGATTTTCCAGGAATCGCCAAAAAATGGCAAAACTACGAATCTGATTTCGGATCCCCGATTATGCCGAAGGATCGATGGCGGATACGTACTGGACGCAGTTCCGCCTCCTGATCCTTTGGGGGGTGGACAGCTCCTGCAACTATGGTATAATATAAGCAATTATTAACCCCCTTAATGTGGGGCAGTTCATCGCCCACTAGGGGTGGGGACGTGCACGGGTTCCTTAATGATGGGGGAACTCATAGGGCCCTAGGAACCAGGGTGACGGCCACAATTATAAGGGGTAGAACTCATGTTTGGATTTTTCCAACGTCCTATTTTAATGTCTCGAGCATCTTTTGATATAATATTATTTTCTTTTGTTTCTTGCTTGTGGCCATCATATGCTTTTATCATTCTTTTAGTTGCATCAACCTTTAGGGCAATAGTTCCAGGCCTAACCCAAACATGTGGACAAGGGGAGGTGAGGTACTAGTGCTTTGTGGACCTAATGATCATGTGGACCCAGAGAGGGTAGATGATGAAATAAGGCTTGTAATGTGCAAAGGGGAGTGAAAAATGTGAAATTAGGGATTCCAAGAAATGCCATTCCTAAAGCCACTGGCCAATAAGGGATATCCCACGGAACTAGGATTGAGGATTAATCCCCCCATGAAAGGCGAGGGAACAAAACTACAATCAAAGTCCTACCTTCTTCCAAGTCACCCAATAATCCATGCCCAATATACCCAAGGAAAAACAAGCATAAGCACCTGATTGCACAATGAAAAACATACCTTTAGAATTGGATTGACCATCTTCAAACATGTGCTCTCGATAGATGGGTGAGGGGACATATGACTAATTTAGGGAGTAGAGATCAAATGGCATTATACATCGTCTACACTAGTGGCTGTCAAGGACTACTGGTTGTCAACTGAAGAGATATCTAGGAGAAAAATTCTCCTATGGGTTCACCCACTTTTGGTGGGTAACATCTAGCTCCAACTTGGACATGAGCTCTCTGTAGAGTGCACGAACCATGTACTCAAACGGGGAGGTCATGAGAACACCTGTAATCCTTTGGGACCGTAGACATGTATCCTGCACACCAGAGACAATGTTGGAAGCATGTGTCTTGGGCGTACTTTTATCACCCATGTTTTCATCAAATAATAAAACCATACAAAAATGAAAATCTATTCTAAGATGCAAATCTATTCTACATGTAATCTACTCTAACATGAGAATCTAATATGATGATAGTAGCTATGCGAATATGATATGCAATGCATCCTACGTTACTATGCATAACATGTAATTAATGCATCAACTAAATATAGCCATATAGCCAATGCAACCAACATACTACAAGATCAATATCATTCCTCTTACTCGTATGATCAATCATGAGATAAATCCAAGAGCAGACATGACCATAATCATGTGCAAGATAAGGGTGGGAGGTGGGAAAATAGGAAAGTTATACATCATGGAAGGGAGTCATGGACGAAGGGAATGAATTCAACTAACACCATTGAATCCTTTCTTGTAAACATAGGATGGAAGACCTGATGATCAAGCTCATGAATTCCCTTTCAAGAGCTTCCTTAGTGGTGTTATGCTTCATGGTGGCCTCAGAGGCACAAAGGCGAAATGAGGGTATGTCTGACATAAAGGATACCAATAAGCATGTTGTTCACTGCAAGGATTGCATTCAAAGGGAGGTAACAAAATAGGTTTATCATCTTCAATACTCATGCAATGGGGAATGATAAGAGGATCTAAGAATGATTCAAATACACCTCCACAATAATAAGACATGGTGAGGCAAGGTATTTATTAGTATCGTCATCAGTATCATAGACAGGGTTCTTATCAAAATGATGACCACTGTTCTCCCACTTTCCTTCTCCAATTTGCAAATAATCATCAATGTCAATGTTTAAGGGGTCAATGGGGGCACCTTAATCAACATCTTCAATCGGTACGTCATTAGCAATAACATCCTTGATAAAGGTAGGGCCAACCTCAACTTCTTTCAATAGATCCATTTTCACCATCAGTGTCATAGATTGGATCATCCTCAAAATGATGGTTGCTTCCATCCCACTTCCCCTCGTTTATATGAAAGAAGCCACAAAAATGGAAATATCCATAGAAAATAGAAAACATGGTCCTTGGATTTCTCCTTTCGATTTTGGAGTATTATTCATCAAGTCTTGCAAAGAAGGGGTTAGGTTATTTTGGTAAATATATTCAACCAACCCCAATACTTTTACCAATTAACATCTTAGAAGATTTTACAAAACTGCAATAATGAATACAAAGGTTGCGGTCAATAGGGTAGGGATCATCAAGACACCGAACCATCCAATGTAAAGACGATTTTCAGTGCTAGTGATCCAGTCGCAGAAGCGACTCCTACTCGTCGTATTTGGTTCGGTATTGCGACCGCACATGACTTTGAGAGTCATGATGATATTACCGAAGAACGCCTTTATCATAAAATTTTTGCTTCCAACTTTGGTCAGTTGGCACTAATCTTTTTGTGGACCTCCGGTCAACCTCTGGGGTATCAATGGGTCCCCACTTTTAAGATCTTCAGAAAGTACGTCATCCCATACCACTTTTTGTGCCAAAGAACCACCTTCATCATGTTCCTCAACATGGATAAGGGGCTTCACAGAGATTTCCTCTTCTTTTCTATCATAGTCAATTCCCCAATCTGCAATCCAAAATTCTTTCGTATATCCTTCATCTACTTAATGATCTTCAATATTTGTGGCTTCCCTAAGATCATCCCAATCCTCCTCTAGTATATCTAGCTCTAGGGTTGCGTGCATCTTCATCGGTCATGAATTGTGACCTCCAATACCGGAAAAGTTTTTCAATAAAAACTTCAAATAAAGTGGGGCTGGTAGGGTTACAAAGATCATTGATTTGACACGTTCCAATAGATTCAATGAATAATATCACCAAAGTACCTTGGTGAGTGATGCCCTCTCTCGAAACATATGAGACAAATTCAGCGATATGATCAATTACAAATAATGGATCACCATTGAATTTTGCGATATCAAGGAATATCTCACACAACTTCTAAGGATCCATTCTTTCGAATTTTGCATTACAATCAAAAGCAAAGTTGCCAAGGTGAATTTAAGGTGCCTTGAGAGATGCTTTCTTAACCCTACAAGCATTGACCTTGAGGTTTAATGAAGAATAAGGGCTTCGTTCTTCCAATGGAGTCACCAAATAATGATTTATATTGTTGTTAGGGAAGAAGATAAATAATTCATAAGGGTAGACTCGCTCCTTCCCCGATAACGGCACCAAAATGTTACCACAAAATCTAGCAGGGCCTTGAGGAAGAGAAAACCTAAGGGACAACTACTAGACCAAATGACAACAATGGGGCAATGACCCACTATCACCTCAGTGAAATGTTGAAATTTTGATGTTCTATGTTGTTACAATCACTTAAATCCAGTTCTTTATGCTGCAAAATAAGTTAAGTAATTGTAGATAGAACACAAACCATATGCACAATGAAAGAAAGCCAAGAACTTAATGAGACCAAGAGAAGTTAGGTCAATGACCAAGGCAAAACCACAAGGGGAAAATCCAACCATATTCTTCTTCTAGTAGAAATCAATTGTTCAGGAGAGATACAAAGTGCAATGAGAGAATGAACAAGTTCACCTAAATCTGAAGGATATCTCAAATAGCAGTAGTTGATGCAAACACTTAATCACTTTGGCTCTCCAAGATCTGCTCTTTCTCTTCAAGACTCTCTTTCTCCTTTTCTCTCTCAATATTCCTCTAGACTCTCCAACTCCCTTTCTCAAGTTCAAATTCTCCTTTCACAAGAACAAGTAAGTGTATAAAGTGAGGATGAGATGCACAAATATATAACAAGAGCAAGGAGGTCAAATTCATGAGGGAGTAACTCTTATGCCTTAAGGAGGAGTTACATATGCCAAAATAGGAGTGTAACTTATGCCATAAAGGAGAGAAGTGCAACTTGTGCATTTAGGAGAGAAGTGTAACTTATGCATTAAAACGATGTAAGAAGAATATTTTGATGACAAGTCATTAAAGTGTGTAAGAGAGTGTAAGAGGTGCGTCAGAGCATTAAAGAGAGAGAGGAATGAATCCATCAAGAGAGAGAGAGAGAGACAGAGAGAGAGTAACATATGCATTCATTGAGGGGTATTACATATGACATGATTGAGAGACTTGAATTTCATTTAAATAATTATATAATAATATCATAATAATAATAATGACGATGATGATGATTAAGTCGAAATTGAACTATTAGGATCGACTGATGATCAAAACGGATTTTCCATCAATAGTACTTGATTACCAATTGTTGCAAGGTGGTTTACTATTTTTGGAAAGTCATACTTGAGACTTTCTATTTTTAGAAATTCTAATTTTAGACTTTCTAGTTGTAGAAAATATATTTTCAAGCTTTCTATTTTTATAAATTCATCCCTACGCTGCCAATTTTCAACATCAAAGTCCCCTCCTCTTCATGGACTTTCATCGATGGGAGGAGTCCTGGTAGGAAGGGAATCACTTGGAATTAATAGATCAATGATCCAGGTATCATGTGATTCCACAAAGCCCATTCAAGGACCGACACAACAATGGCTCAATGCTTCAAGGAAGCTAAACGCTCTTAAAGAAAGGCCTAGGAGGAGACCAAGACATGGGGTTTGAGATTTGTGATGACAATATGCATTCCTAAGATCAAGTCTCTAAGTGATGGGATAGGACATCTCAAACAAGCTCTATGTGATGCTTTATCACTTCCAAGAGGCTCTTTGTTCGCTTTGAGAGACCTAGGAAAGACTTGTGCAAGACCTAGGGTTTTATGAATAATCGTGGGAAGAAATACTTCCAAGGACTTTGAAGGTCAAGACAAGGAGAAGAAAGGGCTTCTTGAGATTTATTCCACCAAATACTTGCTCATACAACCCTCAAAGAAGTCCCCAAGGTGAGAAAGAAATACCTAGGTTTTCCCTCTTGGAGTAGCACCCAGGGCAAGAGACTTTAAGGATAAAACACAAGTGGATGCCCAGCAAAATTGGAGCATAGGTATCCTAGACCCTGAGCTTGATGTTTGGATCCTTGGATTCCTGAAAAATCACCTCCCTAAAATTTCACTGCAAGCCATAGATTTATGCCCTCCCTTTAGGGCACCAAAATTTAGGAGAAAAAATGAGAAAGAGGAGTTTGATCACCAAAATCCTTGGACTAGTGCCCAGTCCTTTAGGAAATGGAGTTTTGAGATGCTTAAGATAAGATAAAATGTCTTTGAAAGAGGCTCGAAATCGATGCCCTGGGTACCAATTTCAAGCATTTACCCTCTTCAAGATATGGAGTTTCGTGAAGAATTCAAAGACATTCATCCACAATGAACATTCATTACACCCCTTGCATTGGATAACATATTCAATCCTCTACCAGAAAATCTTTCCAAATTTAATCTTCAACAATTAGGGCACAAATTTCAATATTCTAGAGTGATAATTCCATACACTAAACAACTTTCAAAGAAAAAAATCCATCAACATTAAGCACTTACAAAGAGACATGCAATATATCCATTCATCATTCAAGAAGAAGCTCTAGAGAAGAAAAGTGAATCATCTTCCACACATCAAAATGCATCAAATGAGTCTCCAATAGCTCCAAAGGAAACTGTGAGTTCTTTTACAAGAGAACCAATCCGAGTGTGATGATGATCCAACACAAATGAGGCTTAGTTCTATTTATATGAGCCTCTATAAGTCGAATTAGCCTAATTAGTCCCCAAACATTAAAATAATGGGCAAGAAACAAGCCTTGGTCACAAGCCAACCAAGTACCTTTAGAAATTATGAAATAACTATCCAATTGCTAGTCGAGTTGATGATGGTTGTTATGAGTAAAAATATATATAAAATAATACAAATACTGTAAAAACAATATTGATAATAAATAATGATTAATTAGTAACTAGTTAATGAAAAGGTATGTCCCTAAGGACATAACCGTTGGTGAAGTGGTACCTGCCTAGGGTATATAAGCGGGCCCTCACCCTCATTGTAATCATCTCATCAATTCTTTTATACACTACTCAATATACAATTACTTGTCCTACAATGGATGTTTACATCTTTCAAGTCTTTTGAAGATTACTCTGCTGCGTATACGAACTTTGTTCGTTATAGATACAACGAAGCTCGGATTTGTGGGAAAAATCTCAAGAGTTTGGACATGTTTCAAGCATAAACTCCATACCTGTTGCAAGCATAAACTTCAGACCTATTACAAGTATAATCTGTAGACCTGTACGATACTAGAGTTCAGACCTTGTGACATTTGGACATAGCACATTTCAGACCTTTGGACAGAGCAGATCTTGGAATTTTGGAGCAGCAGATCTGTGGCACTGTGATCCTTGAATCTGTGACACATAACTGTGAATGAAGCTCGAAATAACAACACAGATCATAGGCATTTTGGTATATATTTGGAGCACTAATGGAGGAAGTTTTGGACTATTGAAGTCTATACATTGGAGCATCCCAGAAGATATCTTGCGAGGACATCCTTTGTATTATTTTTTGAAGATAACCATTTGAAGCCTTTATGAAGCAGACGTTTCCCAGACCTGGAGGTGTCCTTGGAGTGATTTTAGAATAGACCTTGAAGAATTGTTGAAGAGATTTTGGGCTATCTTTCGAAGCTTTTCTTGGAGCACTCCTGAAGGCTATTTGAAGACACTCTGGATCTACCTGTTAAAGTGTACTTGAAGATCCTTGAAGAGTAGTCTTATTGACCTTGAAGAGTTATTTTGTGGGCCCTTGAAGAGGCCTTGTTGAGTAGATGACAAAACAGTCTTGGAGACAATATCATAAAGCCAAATTGAAGTCAAACTTGTGAATTCTTGAAGACATATTAGAAATCTTTTGGAATTGTTGAAGACCTGTTGAAGACATCTTTGGAGTCTTGTTGAAGATCATTCAGGACTTGTTGAGGATGTTTTTGGAAGTATGTGAACCAATACTTTCTAAAAGACTAACACTTTGTGCTTAAAGGAAGACCTAAAAAGAGAAGTTGGAGTTCTTCTAGTGTGTCACCAAGTGTTGTTGCTGCGAGAAACACCCTCCAAAAATTTTCCTACACTTGAATTTTGAAGCCTCCTTGTGATTATATGATTTGTTGTTCCAAGTTGATCATAATTGCTTCATGATTGGTTGATGTTTTGCTAAGTGTTCAATTCTTCTTTTGAGATTCTAACTATTGAAGCCACTTTCTTACACATGCTTAGCTTTTTTATGCATTCACAAGCGCACCTATTCCTAGCAAGCTCAATAGTTGGTGTCTTCCTGGGAAGATAAGCATTGCACAGTCCTTGAGAGCAATGCTTGTGCAGTCTCTAGAAGTAGTAATTGCACAGTCCTTAATGGCAGGCAAGGAATTACTTAAATTATCTTGAAGAATTGAACCAAATCGAGAGGGTTGGAACCCTAGATGACTAGAGTCCTCACACAAGGTTGGAGCCTGAATTGTTGAGAGGATTGGAGTCCTCAAGAAGACCAAGTTGGAGTTTCATATAGTACAGGTTGGAGCCTTATTAATTTGAAGATTGGAGTCCTGAAGTATCATTGTACCTGATTTGTTGTAAAGAGGATTGGAATCCTCATTATTCTTGTTAATAAAATTATTCTTTTGTTGTACATTTTGTTGTTATAAGTGATCTTAACTAGCATAAAATAACAATTGTAAAAGAAACACTCACCCCACCCCCTTCAATATTTCCAACAATTGGAATCAGAACCAGTACCTTCAATTCCATCTTAACAGCTAGAAGGTAGATCCATAGAACACAAATGGCAAGGTCAAGGAAGAAATGCTCCAAATATTTTGAAGATGTCTCCTCCTCAGTCAAGAAATCAGAAGACAGTCAGATGTGCAAAGCCCCCATGTCCAAAGGAACAAATTTTGAACTTTGGTGTACGAGAATGGAGTTCTTTATTATCGCCCTTGGCAGTGAAGTGTGGGAATCAACTATTACTGAAAACACTACTACAGATGAATCAAAAGAATACAATACAAAAGCAATGAGTACCATTCTAAGTGGCTTATCGAATCCTATAAATGTCAAAATGGAGAAATGCTCATCAACAAAAGAGCTTTTGGGAGATTCTTCAAGATCTTCACTCAGAAGGACTTTAACTCAATACCTCAGATCTAGAAGATGGTGGACAAGCGGCCACAACTACTAACTTGTCTCTTACTGATTTGAATCTAGTGAGAAAAATTACAATGCTTTCCCCTTTGTTCATCTTTGTGTTTCTTTTCTTTTCTTCAAGGATCATCTTCTTGTTTGTCGTAGCATTCTAGTACAGGTTCATAACTGCGTCCCACATCTTCTTCTCGTACGTTGAGAGAAGTGTTGGATCTATTGGTACAACTATCACACTGGTGTTGAAATTTTGATGTTTTATGTTGTTACAATCACTAAAATCCAAAAATTCTTTATGCTGTAAAATAAATTAAGTAATTGTAGATAGAACATAAACGATATAAACCATATGCATAAAGAAAGACAACAAAGAACTCAATGAGACATAAAGAAATTAGGTCAATGACCAGGGAAAAACCCACAAGGGGAAAACCCGACCATATTCTTCTTCTATTAGAAATCAATTGTTCAACGGAGATACAAAGTACAATGAGAGAATGAAGAAGTTCGCCCAAATATGAAGAATATCTATGATAACAATAGCTGATGCAAACACTGAATCACTTTGGCTCTCCAAGATCTGCTCTTACTCTACAAGTCTCTTTCTCACAATCTCCTTCAAGTCTCTCCAACTTTCTCTCAAGTTTGAATTCACAATGCGCAAGTAAGTGAGGTGAGATGATATGAGACACATATATATAGGAGGGTCAATGAAGTATTGACATAAAGGAGGAGCAATACACATGCCTCGAGGAGGAGTTACATATGCCAAAATATATTTATAACTTATGCCATAAAGGAGAAGAGTGCAACTTATGCATTAAGGAGAGAAGTGTAACTTATGCATTAAAGAGGTGTAAGAGGAATCTGATTTTGATGACTCATGAGCTACCCACTCCCTTGAGGCTTGTAGTTGTTTTGTATTTGCTATTTCTATTTGCCATTGGCATTTCTAGTACCTATGTAACACATTTTGATTTTGAAGACTTAATGAGAAAATTGCAGTGTCCTGTCTTTCTCCTATTGGATCACTGGTGAATATGTCACAATTATATTTGTATGCATAATGTTACTTTGTAAAACTTACATCTAGATGAAGATCTATGTTTGAATCAATATATGTGTCATGAATGAGAATTTGTGTAAGGAATATCTAATTTTTAATACACACACACACACACACACACACACACACAAATATATATATATATATATATATATATAACGTGTCCTGTTTCGGGGGGTCGACGTCACTTACATCTAGATGAAGATCTACGTTTGAATCAATATATTTGTGTCATGAATGAGAATTTGTGTAAGAAATATCTAATTTTTAATACATATATATATATATATATATATATACATATATATATATATATATATATATATATATAACGTGTCCTGTTCCGGGGGGTCAACGTGTCTCTGTCCGACACTCGAATCCTCGTGTCCTGTGTCCCCGTGTCAGATGATTTAGCATTAGAATGAGAAGAGACATAATCAAGAAGTCATCTCCATGAAAACTCAATTAGAAGAAGCAGACAGAAGGGAAGGCATTTTGACAAGTCATCTTAAACAAAGACCTGAGGACTTAAAGTAAACTTGAAGCAAAAATTGGTCAACATGAAGAATTCAACTTCCTAAATATTCAGCTAGAGGAAGCAAAGAGTCATTGTCAAAAGTTGAAGACACCATTGGTCACATTGTAACTTGTAAAGAAAATTATGTCCTTAAAAGTGTCAAAACACCCTTCAAGACCAAGTAGGTTTGGCAACTAGCAAGTCAGCCTAATTTGAGGAGCCACGTCCACCTTGAGAAGCCTATATAAAGGAGGAAACTCGACTTCCTTGAAGCACATTCATCACTCGCTCATTCAAGCGAAGGAGGAAGAAGAAGAAGGTAGCAAAGAAGGAAGAAGATGAAGGATTCAGAGCACGGATTGAATCCTTCGGGGACTCAGGGTGCTAAGAATTTAGTTATACAATCTGGTAGCACTATAGAAGTAAATTACCAAGCTGTAGGCAGTTGCTCTATCCATAACAATGTTAGAGGCTCCACACTTGAGTTCGACCCTATGACTTTAGCCTTTAGGGAAGTCAATTCTGAGATCTTCCAGTGAATAGATTTAAAGAATGTCTATGTTGTCACTTGTTTGGGCGTACATAAATCTGTTAAGATCGAAATGAGAGAATTATAGGTTAGTAAATTATTGCAACCAATTTAACTGAATCATTTTACCAGTGAGTATGTCGATATCCTCTGGAATTAATGAGTTTTGTGAATTTAATTCTCAAACTAGGTTTATAATTTTCAATTTATACATTTTAATAAACACCATACATTATGTCAAACCAAAACCAAGTCCCGAGATTACATTGAACACTCTCTGCTTTCGAGCCCTCAAAGCGTCTTGTTCATTGCACCTTTGGAATCGACTGGCGATGATGAGAAATACAATTAATCACCGCTTCAATTTTATTTATAAGCATGTATGCCCTTGTTAAAATATCAATGGTAGTATGGTCTCGAATTGTAATTCTGAGACTCGAGTTGAACACTAACAAACCATCCAAGTAAAATTTTCAACAACGCCACTGTCTGCACGGGAATCTGGCACATGTCGAAATTCAAAACAAAAAAATCACGTCTAGGTTTGAAACGACTAGCACAGACTCACGATTTCGTTATTTGCATGGGTATATATATATATATATATATATATATATATATATATATATATATCTTGAGAAAGTTAAGATAATACTCGAAGTATATTTTAAATTTTTCGTTGGTCTACGCAGGGTGTCGTCTCCTTGATTTATACCTCTCAGTTTCTCTAGTTTAGAGTTAGTCAAGAGTCACCTTCTAGATTTAGATCCAGGTTCTTTGGTTATATTTAGTCAACTGCCTTCTCGATATAATGATTTTGGTTCCTGGTTTAATAGTGACTAAATAAAGGTTATATTATATATGGTGGGAAGTTTATAGTTAGTCATGAACTGCTTTCTGAATATATGGATATTAGTCTCTCTTGTCTATAGAGATTTTTATTTTATTTTCATTATTTGATATATACTTTCCCAATATTTTATATATTATTTAATTTTTTTTTTAATATGAAAATAAATTTAGTTGATATCCAAATTTCTTTAAGAATCCGAGTGTAATAGCCTTGATGATGTCAATAGCATGTTTTCAATGTCAGTAATTGTGGGTGAAGCCCCAAAGGGTTCTGAAATTTCCTCGGTTCTTTCATAGCCACCAAATAGTCTCTTTCTTGGCTTTTGCCATTCCAAAGCAAGCACGATGCCTTCTTTTAATGTAGTAAGGGATGAACCATTCACATTCACGTTTTGGAATATTTGCAAATATTCTTCCATCTGATTCCTTTCAAAAGGAGCATTTTTCTAAAACCAATTCCTGACTTATTATGTAGACCAAAGATCCAACTATATATGTCTAAATCATAGTTATTAAAACCGGAACCGGTGACCGGACCAGTGGACCTAATGAATTGGGTTTCGAACCGGAACCAGTCTAACCGGTAGCGGTCAGATCTCAATGAACTGGTTTTAAAAAAAATACATTAAATAATTAATTTTTAATAAAAAAAACTATTTTTAAGATTTGCAACCATGATTCCAAGCCAATAGAGACAAAATATTAAAAGTTTTCTCATTTATAGACCATGTAAAGGTGAATATATCAATTTGGCTTTTCACCTATGATTAGTAGATGAAAAGAGTGAGTAAAGAGGTTTCTAACGCAGAAGATAAATCAATTTTGATATCAAATACATGTACAATGGTTCAAGTCTTTATAGACTGGTCAGAGAAGGAATTAGAAAAGTATGATAAGACATTATCTTGAAATTCTACTTGAAGTCTTCAAATTTGGTTTTCCATCAAAAAAGCAAGACATGATTCTTTCTCATTATATATGTGTTTAGAGGCTTTCTTACGGGAAAAGTCATTAGTGGCTAGAGAGATGTAGTATTGCCCCTGCTGTAATGAGTGCTGCCAAGTTAGCAAAAAGTTTGGATTTGTGTAGGCTTCCTAAAGTTATAGTAGTTCATCTGAAGAGCTTTTTATATATCTGGTCTATGAATCATAAGCTGGAAATGTTTGCGAATTTTCATTTTCATGACTTTGACCTGACAAGATATGTTGCAGTTGCAAGGAAAGATGAGTTAGCTATATGTGATTTCAATACAGCTGAGGTTAAGAAACATGAAAATACACCTTGCAGATGAGATAACAAAGAAGGCTATTATTATTAATGACTATCAAACAAATTCCTCATTTGCAGGAAGTGTGACAGCAAACTATCCAAGTGTTTGGCAATCCTTAAGTATGGGATTTATATTCTATTTTAAGAAATTGTTTCCAAAATGAAGACAGAATTTCATCTACCAAAAGACATGAAAGACAACTGAAGACATTTTAATGGTGGGAGAGAGATTCAGATTTTGGCAACTAAAAGGTTGTGTTCTTTTTGTAAGCCGGATGAGCTACTACTAAGTTTGTAATTTCTCAGATTTAAGGATTGTATTCTTGGATTCATGGCTTGGATGAAATAAAGCCTTGTAATCTTCATTATTTTCTGTTAAATGGGGCCCCACAAGAACCTAGGTGTTAATTCTGTGCAGACTTTAACGGCCCGTTTATGGATAAATCGGCTTGCTTCCGTTCTTAACCTGGTCAAGTTATACACCATGAATCGAAAATCTAGTCAAAAGGCACAAAAGACAACCAATGTAGTGTTGCTGGAACTTGGTATATATTGATCTGTCATTTTAATCAACACTGTCACAACGGCTGTTTAATGTTATGGTCTAAATCTCTATCAATTAAATTTCCTGCCTTCATATTTTAATTATATTCATTGTTAAATCGACAAACTTAAATATCCAATTTGTAAGAGGTTAAGTATTTATATATAAATACAATTTTTATATTTTACTTTGATTTCAAGAATATTATATTAATTTTATGGCTTTAAAGTAATAATTAAGACTCAAGTTCTAAGTTTTTCAAATATAATTAATATCATGAAAGTTTATAGTTGTTCCTCGAAAATTATTAAATTGGTATCAAGTATATATAGACGTTAGAAATTAAGATAACTATTAAATATATAGATACAAATTGGAAATTAAGATTATAAAGATAAAAATTACAAACAAAAAAGAGGATAATAAAAATATATAACCCCTTCCATAACCACATTTAGGACGAGCATTTAAGACTAGAAAATGCTAGGAAAATATTATGAAGTCATACTGTGATCTTTGAAAACCAATGCATTTTGATAAGTATTATTACGCATCAGAATAGATCACCATGCATTAGGACAAGGAGGTAGTGATACCACCCTCCTTGACCTAGTACCATATTAAACCCGTCCGCTGTGTAATAACCCAATAGCAAAAACTATACCCATATGTGAGCTTGAATTTTATGAAATTATTTAATCTAAATTGTAATTCAGATTTTCATAAATCTTATTATGTATTCAAAAAAAGTTACAATGGTAAGAACATATCAACGATCGCGTCATCGGATGGCATCACCATTTCTAACGCCACCACCAACCTCATCACCATCACCATTGCCACCGCTGAGATCATCATCAGCACCAGTCGCTACAGCGCCTGCGCTAACCACTATAATGTGCTCATTAGAAGCCATTCTGGAAACATTAAAAGGGTCGCAATCGGCCAATACCAAGGAAGAACAACCCCATCTTGAAGAAAGACACTAAGAAAATCCCAAAGATTGTGATTACATACAACCAAAGGAAGATGTTGTTGGCAATATGATGCAGAGAGTTGTCCTTGATGGCAACCCACTGAATGAAGATGAAGACTTGAGACTGTTGACATGTGTTGTCCTTGATGGCAAACCACCTGATGAAGCTTGTCTTGACTTTATGGACTTGGTAAATGATGTAAATTTGATATGAAGTGATGTTTGTTATCAACATGATGCTAAGTGTTGTCATTGAATGGCAACCAACTTGATGAAGAAGATGGCAACTTACTCGATGAAGTTGTGCTTGATAGAATATGTTCTTGATGAAGTAAATCTGATGTATCTGCTGTGAATACAGAAGGGAATGAAGAAATGAATTCAGAATGTTCTCAAAGCATGATGAAAAGAGTATGTCTCTAGGCATACGCGGATACGTCTAGGGGAAGTCGCATATGCACGCGGGAAAAAACGTTCCAAGTCGCGTATGGGAAAAAGCGCTCATAAAGTGCAAAACCGGGGGTAACCATCATGGTATTGAAAAAGGACCTCGTGGTATTGAAGGCTCATGGTATTGAAAAAGGGGCCCGTGGTATTTAAGGCTCATGGTATTGTTTTGGCTCATGGTATTGAAAAAGGGGCCCGTGGTATTTAAGGCCATGGTATTGTTTTGGCTCATGGTATTGAAAAAGGGGCCCGTGGTATTGAAAAAGGATAAACCTATATAAGGAGAAGAAATTCATTGTGCAAACAGTGTGAGTGGGAGCAAGATGTCTGAACTTGAATGAATACTTCTCTCTGAAGTAGATTTGAATGGAAAGGGTTACAGTTGAATGATAGATCTGAATCTATGATGCACCTATGAAGAAATGATGAAGCAGAATATCTAGATCTGGAATGTATTTGTATCTGCTAGATCTGTTTATGGAAGGCTTAAATCTGAGATGAGGCGAACATCTGTCTGAAGTTAAAGGGTAAATCTGAACTGAATATCTGATCTGAAGAAGTATGTTGCTCTATAATGGTTGAAGATCTATACGCTAGTTCGATGCAGAGGAAGCGCGTATATACGCGGCTTCGCTGAAGTGAAAGCGCGTATGCGCAATGAAATGAGCTCTGTAATGTATACAGAGGTATACGCTGGTTTGTGTGAACGGAAGCACGTATATACGCGACATCAGAAGAAGGAAAGCGCGTATGCAAACTAGGGTTTGCTGAAGTCTGTGGTAAGAAATGTCTGATCTGTTCTGCTGGTTTACTGATATCTGTCAGTAAGTTATATGTATCTGTTTCATGGTTGATTGTGCTTAAAAGTATGGAAAGGGTCCAGTATGAAAATCTGATGAAACGTGGCCTGCAAGTTATGTCCTAAAGGAAGCTTTGGATCCAGTGTGAAAATTGATGAAACGTGGTCCATAGAGGTGCTAAGGGTTGTAGCCTTCAGTCAGGGGGTTGTAGCTCCCTTCCAGGTGAGGCTGGTAAACGAGAGCAGGGGGTCGTAGCTCCCTTCCAGGAGAGGCTGGTAAACGAGTCAGGGGGTTGGAGCTCCCTTCCGGGAGAGGCTGGTAAACGAGCGCAGGTGGGTGCCTGCGTGCTGGTAGAGTCTGCACCAGCACATATGTTGTAAGATGTTTTCTCTATAATAAAATATTGAAAGCTGAGCAACTGCAGCGGTGGTTTTCTCCCGTCTTGGGTTTCCACCTAAAAATCCTGGTGTCCATGTGTGATGCTTATGTGTGATGGTTTATCCTGTTCTTACTGCACATGTTTACTGTTTATAGAACATCTAATGAATGAATGATGGAATGATATAAGTGAAGAATTAATGGCATAATTAGATCTTTGTGTATACGCGAGTTTTATGAAGGATATCCGCGTGTATACGCTAGTTGGCTTCAGCAAAGTAGCGTATGGATTTTAGAGCATGAAAAGTGTGCTGAATATGCGGAATACCGATTCCCCCCCTCTCAGGGGCAAGATGAGATCCTAACAATTGGTGACGGAAAGCAGTCCTTCGGGCAGGCTTGATCGCTTAAAGGAGATTCCATCGCAATGGGAAGTCAAGAAGGAGTAATGTCTATAAAGCCACCTCTATTCAATGGAAGCAATCTGATATTCCGGAAGGTACGAACAAAAGCATATCTGCAAAGTCTTGGTGCAGATGTATGGGCAATCGTGGAAGAAGGTTATCAATACCCAGCAAGTATTCCTACTGATGCAGCAGAAAGGAAGAAGTATGAAATCAATGCCAAAGAAGTAAATGTCTTGTTAGGAAGCATGTCTGAATCAGAATTTGCTAAAGTGATGCAGCTACATTCAGCAAAAGAAATATGGGACAAAATCATTCTAAGCTATGAAGGAGACACAAAGGTAAAAAGTGCAAAACTCCAAAATCTTAGAATTGAATATGAAAATCTGAAGATGCATAGTGATGAGAGTGTTGCCAGTTTCTTTCTTCGTCTGGATGATATTGTAAATCGAATGAGAAATTTGGGTGAAACCATAACTGATACTACTCTGGTGGAAAAGGTCTTAAGATCCTTGACTTCAAAATTTGACTCTAAAGTTTCAGTTATTGAAGAAAGGCAAGATCTGCAAACTCTTACTATTGTTCAATTACATGGCATTCTGACTGCTTTTGAAATGAGACAAGGAGGTCCTTCCCAAATCAAAGAAGTTGCTTTTAAGGTATCTGCAAGAGGAAAAGAAAAGGAAGTTGTCAAAGAATCCAGCTATATATCCGATGAAGAAGAAGCGAATTTCATGAGAAAACTCCAACTCGGAACTGGAAGATTCAAAGGTAAGCTTCCCTTCAAATGTTTTGAGTGTGGAAAAGTTGGTCACTATGCTGCTAAATGTCCTTATAAAGAAAAACATGGTAAAGGAAAACAATTTGAAAAGAGGAAGAGTTATCATGCAAATGAAGATGATGATGAAGTGTCCAGTGAAGATGAAGAAGATTCTGACCAAGCTCTACAAGTGCTCATGGCAAAGAAGCAAAAGAAGAAGGTTACTCGAGAAAAGGAGATACCTCAGAAATCATGTATAGCAAAAATTGAAGAAGATGAAACAGATTATGACGAAGCTCTACAAGTGCTCATGGCAAAGAGGAAAAAGAAGAAGGCTACTCGAAGCAAGGAGATATCTCAGAAAATTGAAGAAGATGAATCTGATAGTGATTTGGGCCCTTGTAATCTTCTTTGTGCAAGCAATGGTGTAGAAAGTGAAAGTAAAGTTGTGGATCTAGAACAAGCTATCAAGATCAAAGTTGAAGAACAACAAAAGGAAATTGATAAGAAAGATTCTTTCTACAAAGAGATGATCTCTCAAATGAAAGATCAACTAGAAATGCTGAATGGACAGGTGGACAAGTATCAAAGGTTTCATACTTATGCATCCAATCGAATTAAAGAACTAGAAGCAGAAATCAACGATCTAAATGCAGATCTCGAAAAATCAAGCAAGAAGAATGAAGGACTTGAAGTTGCAATCATCTTTCTACAAACAGATCTTGAAGCATCAAATAAGAAGAATGAAGAACCTCTGTCATTTGAAAAGGAAGGCCTTGAAGCAGAAATCATCTCTCTCAAAGAAGATCTGGAAAAATCAAATAAGAAGAATGAAGAGCCGCAAAAAACATGTGAAGAAAACGAAAATTGGTTGAAAGAAGAGATTCTAAATCTGAAGGATCAAGTAGAAGATGGAAGAAGGAAAGAAGAAAGCTTGATGAAGCAATGTCAAGCCTTGGAGGTTGAGGTAAACATTCTGAAAGGTAAATTAGAAGAAAAGGTTAAACTTTTGAGGTTTCAAGATAGTACTAACATTTTGGACAATATTTTGAGTAATCAAAGGTCTCCTGCTATCAAACTTGGTCTTGGTTTCCATGAAACTGTTAAAGGAGAATCTAGCTCACAAGGAAGTGCTAAAAATTCAGAGGATGTCAATGCAAAACCCGAAGTGTTGAAAGAAACAAAAGGTCAACCAACAATGATGAAATCTCAAAGGAAATCAGTCAATAAAGTTGAATGCTTTAAATATCATAATTATGGGCATGTTGCAGCAAATTGCAGGAGCAGATCATTTCAGCCTCAATCAAACAGTTCCTACATAGAAAGGTACTCTGGTTTCTTCAAGGGATATTGTTTTTCATGTAACAAGTATGGACATAAAGCAACTGATTGTAAAAGGAGGAAGATTATAAATACTCATTATGATTCTTATGCTTATTTCTCTGGACACATGAGATGTTATTCTTGTAACAAGTATGGACATGTAGAAAAGGAATGCAGGTTGAACAGATATGAGAAATTGGATAACTTCCAACACACAAATAGAAAGTTCAAACAAATCTGGAAAAAGATGGAGGACCGATCAGAAACGTAGGGAATATTGACCCTACTGCAGTCATCCGCTTCTGAAGCTTACTTCTCTTATTGACTGCAGGAATGATGTGGGATACATTGTGAGATTTAGTAATGTATCGTCACAGGGGGAGCAATGTATGATGACTTTCATGGTTGATCTGATTATTCTGGTTATATGTATTTCTGACAGAGCATCTGATATGAAGAAGACAGGTACAGGAAGTACAAGTTCAGGGGGAGATGAAGGAATGTGAAAAATTTCTATGCTTCACTTTCCATACGCGGGTTCTATTAACAAAAGTCACGTATACACGCGAGTTCCAGCAGACACAGTCGCGTATGCATTGATGATAAGAGAATTTATATGATAGCTGAAGATCTGGAGCAGAGGTTCAGGGGGAGCATCAGTCTGACTGTTAATAACTGTATTATTGACTCAATTTCAGCTTAGTTTATCAGTTCTAAATAATGAGGAAACGATACATGGTTTCTTGTGTTGAAGAGTGTGGATGAGTCCTGTTTGCTTATTGATGAAGAGTATTCATTGTTGAGATGAAAGTCCTATAATTCGGAGATAAGGGCAGCCCATGCAGAGATTGTTGCTGATGACTTGCTGATGAACGTTTTCAGGTTGCACAAGTTAAGAAGGAGCACTGGTCCAGGGGGAGTAGTAGGTTGAATTTTAATGATTGCATTGTTGGCAATATGACTGCTTATTCTTTGGTTTTTGTGATACTCATGCTCAAATGATGATGACTTGGTACATGGTTTATTATGATGATATTTTGAGCCCTGGTTGCTGATAAAAATCCATCACACTGTGGATGAGTTTGGGATGTTTGTTGATCCGGGGAAATAAGTAATACCTCTCATATAGTTTATTATCATGTATTCTATCTTGACACATATGTTTGCTCACATAAATCTGAAAGTCTTGATGATATTGAACCAATTGATGATTGCTTACACCATATTTGAAGATATTGTTCAATTGAATTGATGGCCTCAAGAATCTGGGGTAAGGTTGGCTCATGAGCTATGCATGTTCAACATTTACGCTAAGACACAACTGCATTGTCTATCCCACTGTATTTCAGGAGCACTAAAAGAATGGATCACTTTTTCTATGAACTGAATTGTTAAAATTTGAAGATGGTTTTAATACGCGGGTTTCAAACACAAATGCTCGCGTATATACGCGAAATTACAGTACGTAAACCGTTGCATGTCCGATTGCCGACATTTTTGTCCGAGTCGCCTCTCTTCCGCACCAACTGCAGTGCTATTTGGTATCTCTGATACTGTTTGGTATCTCTGGTGGTGTTCCAGTTCTCATAATTCTATTTCTAATGTTTTGATAAAGATGCCTTGATGATTTGTTGGTGAAAGTGTTCAGGATGCACAATCTAAGGGGGAGCCTTAGTCATATGAAAAGGATGCTTGGATGCACAGATTCAGGGGGAGCATTAGCTTTGCTGAGTATAATGCATTGTTGGCATTATGATGGTTCTGAAATATGTTCTCTTTCTTGAGGACTTTCTGGTGTTGGTCTTAAAAGTTATATTTGTAGTTTGAAGAAAAGGTCATGTAGAGATCCATGATGTAATAGTCAGTCATGTAAGGACTTGATAAATTTGTAAACCCACTTGGTTGGGTAGCTGAGTCAAATTTTGTAAACCCACTTGGTTGGGTAGCTGAGTCAAATTTGTAAATCCACTTGGTTGGGTAGTTGAGTCTCATATGTAAATCCACTTGGTTGGATATTTGATGTAAGTATGAGTCTTTGGTGATAGGAAGTTCATAGAGTCATGTACTTCATTGAAAAATATGTTTAAAGATTCAGCATGAACTCAGGGGGAGCTTGGTCACTTCAGTATATATCAGATCTGCAGAACGCTTCTTCCACATGAGGAAAAAAGGGGGAGAGTATGTTGGTTTTTGATCCGCCCTTTGCCCATGATGTCAAAGGGGGAGAGTGACATAGTGTTTGAATGAAGAGAAAGAATGGTGTCAAAAATGGAGAGAGTGACATGGTGTCATTGTATTCTTACTGTACCTATCTTTTGTGGTAACCAAACACCATCGTGGTTGCCATCAAGTCCAAAGGGGGAGATTGTTGGCAATATGATGCAGAGAGTTGTCCTTGATGGCAACCCACTGAATGAAGATGAAGACTTGAGACTGTTGACATGTGTTGTCCTTGATGGCAAACCACCTGATGAAGCTTGTCTTGACCTGATGGACTTGGTAAATGATGTAAATCTGATATGAAGTGATGTTTGTTAGCAATATGATGTTGAATGTTGTCCTTGAATGGCAACCCACTTGATGAAGATGATGGCAACATACTTGATGAAGTTGTGCTTGATAGAATATGTTCTTGATGAAGTAAATCTGATGTATCTACAGTGTGTACAGAAGGCAATGAAGAAAAGAATTTAGCATGTGCTAAATCTATGATAAAAAGAGTATGTCTCTAGGAATACGCGGATTTGTCTAGGGGAAGTCGCGTATGCACGCGGGAAAAAACGTTCCAAGTCGCGTATGGGAAAAAGCGCTCATAAAGTGCAAAACCAGGGGTAACCATCATGGTATTGAAAAAGGGACCCGTGGTATTGAAGGCTCATGAAGAAAAGGGGCCCGTGGTATTGAAGGCTCATGGTATTGTTTTGGCTCATGGTATTGAAAAAGGGGCCCGTGGTATTTAAGGCTCATGGTATTGTTTTGGCTCATGGTATTGAAAAAGGGGCCCGTGGTATTGAAAAAGGATAAACCTATATAAGGAGAAGAAATTCATTGTGCAAACAGTGTGAGTGGGAGCAAGATGTCTGAACTTGAATGAATACTTCTCTCTGAAGTAGATTTGAATGGAAAGGGTTACAGTTGAATGATAGATCTGAATCTATGATGCACCTATGAAGAAATGATGAAGCAGAATATCTAGATCTAGAATGTATTTGTATCTGCTAGATCTGTTTATGGAAGGCTTAAATCTGAGATGAGGCGAACATCTGTCTGAAGTTAAAGGGTAAATCTGAACTGAATATCTGATCTGAAGAAGTATGTTGCTCTATAATGGTTGAAGATCTATACGCTAGTTCGATGCAGAGGAAGCGCGTATATACGCGGCTTCGCTGAAGTGAAAGCGCGTATGCGCAATGAAATGAGCTCTGTAATGTATACAGAGGTATACGCTGGTTTGTGTGAACGGAAGTGCCGTATACGCGACATCGAAGAAGGAAAGCACAGAGAAACTAGGGTTTGTCAAGTCTCTGTGGTAAGAAATGTCTGATCTGTTCTGCTGGTTTACTGATATCTGTCAGTGAGTTATATGTATCTGTTTCATGGTTGACTGTGCTTAAAAAGTATGGAAGGGTCCAGTCTGAAAATATGATGAAATGTGGCCTGCAAGTGATGTCCTAAAGGAAGCTTTGGATCCAGTGTGAAAATTGATGAAACGTGGTCCATAGAGGTGCTGAGGGTTGTAGCCTTCAGTCAGGGGGTCGTAGCTCCCTTCCAGGTGAGGCTGGTAAACGAGATCGGGGGGTCGTAGCTCCCTTCCAGGAGAGGCTGGTAAACGAGTCAGGGTGTTGGAGCTCCCTTCCAGGAGAGGCTGGTAAACGAGCGCAGGTGGGTGCCTGCGTGCTGGTAGAGTCTGCACCAGCACATATGTTGTAAGATGTTTTCTCTATAATAAAATATTGAAGGCTGAGCAACTGCAGCGGTGGTTTTCTCCCGTCTTAGGTTTCCACCTAAAAATCCTGGTGTCCATGTGTGATGCTTATGTGTGATGGTTTATCCTGTTCTTACTGCACATGTTTACTGTTTATAGAACATCTAATGAATGAATGATGGAATGATATAAGTGAAGAATTAATGGCATAATTAGATCTCTGTGTATACACGAGTTTTATGAAGGATATCCGCGTGTATACGCTAGTTGACTTCAGAAAAGTAGCGTATGGGTTTTGGAGCATGAAAAAGTAAAAGTTTTGAATATGCAGTAAATACTGATTCACCCCCCCGCCCCCCCCCTCTCAGTATTTTTCCCAATAGATGTTTCTAGAGAACTATAAAAGATTAAACTCCCTGAATTTTCAGGAGGGCGAGCAAGAGAACATGTTGAAGCATGGTTAGAAGGAATGATAAGATGCTTCGTACTAAAAGAATATTCTTCTACCTTTAAGACAAAGATCGTTATATTTCAGCTCACAGAAAGTACTTTGATTTGGTGGAGAAATCTAGAAAAGCAACTACATCTCACATCGGACAACGTTCCTTAGGAGTTGTTCGAAGAAAGATTTCGTGCAAAATACTTACCACCTTTCTTTCACGAGCAAGAAGTCGGAGCCTTCCATATGTTAGTCCAGGGTAATAAGACAGTGGAAGAATATGAGAAAAGGTTTATGGAGATTGTAAAATATGTTCCTTATCTAGATACTGATGAGTGTCAAGCCGATCGTTTCGTATATGGATTAAATCCTTGAATCAAGCCTATGGTTAGAATGTGGAAACCATCATCAGTAGCAAAGGCAGTTGAATGCGCACGTTATGCAGAGGAACATTTAGGGATTAAAAGGGATATTCGGCCAACATAACCCTCACAGCCAGGATTTCCAGGAAAGACACCCCGAAAGTTCTTCAGGGGAAGTCGCTCGAAACCACCTCCTTATGGAAACAGGTTTACCCCAAGAGGAGTAGAAGCAAGAGCTCCCATGACGATTAATACTATAGTTGTTGAATCATCAAACACAAGTCCATGGAAATCTCGAAGGACTGTTAATAGAAGAAATGGGAGAGGAAGTAGCACAAGAGGATGGAGCTCCTTGTCTAGAAATTTAAAATCTGACTCAAGGGGACCATCCTATGTTAATTGTTGGAGATGTAGAGGACCGTGTTTTCTGCGTGATTGTCCGGAATTCTCGTGAAATGTAATGCAGAGAGCAGGAAAAGAATCATCATCAAATACACAAGGCAATCATAGAATCCATGCTGTAGTCAAAAATAACCAAGCAGCACATCAGTCCACTGTAGTGGAATCCTTAGGTATTATCAATGGAATAAAACTCAATTTTATTTGATACTAGTGCTACTGATATTTTTATTTCATCATATGCATTAAATAAATGTGGGTTGGCAACCTGCAAGCAAAATGATTTCAGACAGGTAGAAATGGCTTCAAGAGAACTTCAATCTATAGATTTAAGTGTTGAGGAATGAAAAGTTGATCTAGGAGTCTGTTCGACAAACTTAAAAGTATATGTCACAGCCTTAGGAACTTACGACTTTGTCATAGGGATGGATTGGTTAGAATCTCATCAAGCATGGGTTAATTGTTACGGGAAAATGATACATTTTGTGAATGATAAAGGAGAGATGATCCAAATCCAAGGTATTAAGACAAAAGTATCTTTACGCTTTATCTCAGCAATGCAAATGAAGAATTGCTTAAGAAAAAGTTGTCAGGTATATGCAATTGAAGAAGTAAGCGAGGAGAAAGGACCATCCTTAGAACAATATCTGGTGTTATCTGAATTTTCGGATGTTTTTCCAAAGAAATTACCAGGATTACCTCCTAAAAGAGAGCTGGATCTCACAATAGAATTAAAGCCTAGTACGAAGCCAATTTCTAAAACGCCTTACACAATGACAGCTCCTGAACTTCAAGAGTTACAAATTCAGTTGAAGGAACTATTGGATATAGGACATATTTGACCCAGTATTTCACCTTGGGGTGCTCCTGTAATCTTTGTCAAGAAGAAAGATGGTTCCTCGCGATTATGTATAGGCTATTGAGATTTAAATTGAGCTACAGTAAAGAATAGGTATTCAATGCCTCGAATTTATGACCTTTTCGATCAAATGAAAGGATATTTTGTCTTTTCAAAGATTGATCTATGATCAAGTTATCGTTAACTAAGGATTAAAGAAAGTGATATTTCTAAGACTGCATTTCGAACTCGTTTCGAGTATTATGAATTCATTGTGGTACCATTTGAGTTGACCAATGCACTAGCAGTATTCATGAACCTTATGAATAGCGTTTTCTGCAAATATCTCGATCAATTTGTACAAGTCTTCTTAGATGATATTCTCATCTACAATAAGAATGAGAAAGAACATGAAGAACACCTACGGATAGTATTATCTTGCCTTAGGGAACACTAGTTATATGGAAGGATTCTCCAAAATTGCAAAGCCTATCACAACCCTCCAGCGTAAAGGTGTTAGGTATGAATGGACTGAAAAATGTCATAAAGCATTCTCCGAACTTAAAAGATTATTGACCAGTGCACCAATTTTGCGAGTACCTGATATGGAGAAAAATTTCGCTGTGTGTACTAATGCATCTAAACAAAGATTAGGTGCAGTGTTAATACAGGATAGAGGCGTACCGTGTAATAGCATATGCTTCAAGAAAATTAAAGCCTCATGAAGAACTTTATGCCACGCACGATTTAGAGATGGTCGTTGTAGTGTAAGTTTTAAAGATATGGAGACACTACTTGGTGGGGAGAAACTTTATGCTCAAAAGCGACTGTCAAAGTCTACAATAGTTGTTTACTCAGAGAGATTTGAATGCAAGACAAAGACGATGAGGTGAATTTTTAAGTGAATACTACTTTGGAATTTCATACATAAAAGGGAAAGAGAATGTAGTAGCAGATGCTTTAAGTAGAAGACCACGAATATTTTCCCTCATACCTATCATGGTAGACTTAAGAAAACGAGTACTAGAACATCTTGTGAGAGATAGTTGGTACTTAAAAGTGAGGTCTGGGCTTGAAGTAACCATTCAAAGAAACCTACATTTGAAGGATATGAATTAGAAGATGATGGAATTTTACGATTCCATGGAATAATGTACATACCAGATAGTGGGGATCTCCGAAACACCACCCTGAAGGAAGCCCACAGGACAGTGTATTATGCACATCGTGGTGTAAATAAAATGTATGCTGATACAAAGAAACTCTTCTTTTGGGCAAGCATGAAACACGACATTGTCCAATTAGTTGCAAGGTGTCTTGGATGTCAGCAACTAAAGACTGACCATTGTCACACAGCAGGTCCCTTACAACCTCACGACATTCCTATGACCAAATGGGAAATTATTTCTATGGATTTTATCGTTGGACTACCTCTTCCACCACAAAAGCATAATGCCATTTTGGTTGTGGTGGATAAATTAATGAAAAACGCCCATTTTATTCCTATAAGAGATACTTACGAAGTTGTTGACGTAGCCTGGGTATTCATAAATGAAATTATGAGATTTCATGGAGTACCTAATAAAATCATATCAGATAGAGACCAGTGATTCACTTCAAGATTTTGGACTTGTCTGCAATCAGCCTTGGAAACTTAATTAAATTTAAGCACAGCTTATCACCCCAAGACTGATGGGCAAACAAAAAGGGTAAACAAAGTACTAAAAGATATGCTAAAAATGTATGTTATGGACCAACAAGTGCACTGGGAAAAGTACTTACCCTTAGTTGAATTTGCATACAATAATAGTTATCACAGCTCAATCGGGATGTCGTCATTTAAAGCATTATACGGAAGACCCTGCAGAACACCGTTGAGTTGGGACAAGTTGGAAGACCAGATAATTGTAGGGCCAAAATTAATCCAAGAGATGGAGGAACAAGTAAAGCAAAATAGGGAACGATTGAAAGAAACACAAGATAAACAAAAAACTTACGTTGATGCTCACAGCACAGATAGAAACTATGAAGTAGGAGATCAAGTTTTCGTTCGCATCAGGCCAAATAAAAGCACCATAAGGTTTGGAAAAGGGACAAAATTATCACCACAATTTATTGGACTGTTCAAAGTCCTGGCAAAAGTTGGACCTGTTGCCTATCGTCTTGCATTGCCACCCCACTTGCATAAAATTCATAATGTATTTCATGTATTTGTCTTACAACAATATATAGCTGACAAATCTCATAACCTTCAATGGAAGGAACTGCAAGTATTGGACGAGAGAACCATTACGGTCAAACCATTACGTATACTGGAACGTAGGGTTTGACAGCTCAAGAACCGTCTGGTAAACCAATTTAAGGTCCAATGGGACAAGTATAGTCCTGAATAAGCTACCTGGGAAGATACAGAGGCCATATGTCAAAGATACCCCAAATTGTGCTAATTTTGAAGAACTCAAGACCTTATCTTATATATATTTACTTTATTTCGAGTTAATACTTAAGACTATCTTTTTGAAATATCACATGTAAAAATGAATTTTACATGGATACCCATAAGAATATGATGTTTACTTAAACTTTACTGATACATGATATATGTTATTTTCTTAATTCCATTGGTACATGCATACCAATATGAAATATGTTATTTAATTAACATTGTTGGAATATGAATACCCATATAAAGTTTAGTATTTGATTAACCTTGCTACAAAATATAAATCATGCATTAGGTTATAATGAAGATTTTATAAATTGTTTCATTTCTATATATCAACATGATTGATGAGACAAAAATAAAAGAATAATTACATTTTGATAGGAAAGTTAACTTGTTGATATATGGGTTGGAGATAGCCAAGTATGTTATACCATAGATAGCAACATGTATGAATTATACAGGAAATTTTATTTGGATACAAATTATTTTGAATATATAGATGCATACGTTATAACGTATGTACTATGGACAAGTGTTTGCATTGCAAATAACATTGTTACCAAACCGACCATTTGATGACAAAATTCCAAGAACAATTAAGACTCAAATGAGATTCCATGATAAGGTGTTGACACTAATCCTACTGAGAGGGGTAGTGATGTTGCCCACCGTTTATCCTACAAAACCTGATGTCATGGGAGGAATGTGCAAGTCACGCTCCCCTAGACGTGTGATGATGACTGTCGGATGTCTACTAGGAAATCAGGTCAATATAATCGACGTTGTCATCCTTAGAGTCTATGAATGGTTAGATTAGTATATCCGACACCAGGTCATACTCCAGTAGAGGATGGATAGGATGGGAGTGGAAGAGATAGGAAGGATAGGATGATTCTAGAATAGCTTGGGAACTTGGCTGAGACGTGACATAACTATTAAATTTATAAACCTATAAATATTCAAACAAAAATTCAATCTTGAAGTGCAATCCTTAAATAATCACACTAATCACTAAAGAAATTACTAATATATTATATAAAACCTAACTTCGGGATGAAGTTTTCTGAAGGGAGGAAGTATGTAATGACCCATTTTCAGAATATATATAATAAATATTTCATAAGTATAAGATTATTAAGACCGAGAGTTTGATACAACTATGGTTTTCACGAAAAAGGACGCCTTCAGCCCGATGGAAGTTCGAAACCCTAACCATGGCAGCAGGAGTCAGACACTGGTGCACAGGGCTAAGAAGCGGGCGACAGTACGAGGGTTGTAAGGACGCAACAGATGTCCCTGGCCATCAAAGTACGACAGCCACCTGGCCTCTCTACAGTTGTCCACGCCGCACATCAGAAGTAGAGCCAAAGAACGAGCAGCAGAGGGTTTAGGATGGAAGACGATGTCGTTTCAAACCCTAAACCTATTGCCCTACGATGGTGTAAGCACGCGATCATGAGGTTGAAGGAGGTTCTGCGTTGTCGGAGGGGTTTGTTTTCGTTAGACTGTTATAGAAACCATGGTTAATGAACCAAACTCTATAGACCTAGATCCCACGCCAGAAGACTGCTAGCGGTTTGGGGTTACGAAGTGTCGGCGAAGAACTTGGACAGGTATATTTCGGTGATCAATGGAGCTGGGTGGAAGTTCAAAGGCTTGGGGGAGGCCTGGGCACTATGATCGGCGCTTGGTTTTTAGACGAAAGTTTGCAGAGCACATACAATTCCGCCTGGAAGGAAGACAGCGTACCAAACTATCACCAGCAGCCGACAATCCCTGGGTCAGCGGCAAACCATGTAAGTACCTTGTTACCAGGAGATCTACAAAATTCGTTGTTTTCAAGGGGGTTAAAAGATATTGTAGCAAGCTGTGGAATTCAGGGTAATGTAGGGATTAAAGCGTTCTTGGAAGAGAGCCACAGACATCAGGATTTGGTCAGAGGAGTCAATTTGGACGCGCCTATTGCCCACAAAAGTCCCTTTCAGTGGAAAGGGACCAGGCTCCTCAAGAATTTGCATTTTACCTAGGGTTGTGAAGTGGCGGGATCTGGGCCGGAGGACAGTAAAGGTTTTTTTCAAAACCCTAATGTTCTGCGGCTGCCAGTGTTGGGATCTATGGGTGTGTTGCAACCTACTTCTCAAGCCAAGGAGCAAGAGAAGTCCTCTGAAATTCACAGAGGAGAGGGGGTGCAGGCAGACACCGAGGTCACTAGATTTCAAGTAGAAGGGGGTACCTCTCGGGAGAAACCCCATCAACAATCAGAAGGGTGACTTGGGTCGCTCGAATCTGAAGGACCAGATGCTCACGAAAGTCCATTGGAGGTTGAGGAAGGAGGTAGGAGTGGGGTTGCAGGAAATAAGAGAAAGAAAGCTAAGTTGATTAGAAAGGAGGAGGAAAGCCCATGCTGTGTCCTTGGGGTTGATATTCTTATAGACGAAGTTATGGAAGCTGCAGAAACTATTCTAGTTGGTCAGGTAAAAGAGAGGAAATATTCGGCAAATTACATCTCAGAATGGACAACAAATGCATGGTCAGAAGCACCGTGAAGACCTATTTAAGTAAAAACCCTAGCTCGGGATGGTTTATGATTAAATTTGCAAAAAAGGAACCACTGGAATGGGTGATGAATCAAAATTGGAATTTCGAGAAAAGACCAATTTTATTCAGGAAGTGGACTTCGTTGTTTGATGCATAAAGGGAGAAAATAGAGGAAACCCCGATGTGGGTAAAACTCTCGGGGCTGCCAGTTCCCTTATGGACGAAATCGGCCTTCAGATCGATAGGGAACACCCTGGGGCAATTCCTGGAAGCAGATCAGTCATACCTTCAGACCATGGACCTAAGTGCTGAAAGAATTCTGGTCACTCTAAATCCTAAAGAAGGTCTAGCAAAGGAGATCCATCTTAAGTATAAAGACCTAGTGTTTACGCAGATGCTCGACTATGAACACATGCCCTTTCGTTACCACCGCTGCCACAAATATGGCCACCTGGCGAAGGATTGTCCACTAGGCCATCTTAGGAGAAGGAAGCAGAAGAGGGTGATCCGAATGCCAGAAAGGCCTCAAGAAACAGAGGAGCCCAGAGAATTTGATGGAGAACTGATGGAAGGAGTTGATGGAGCAAGCGGACAACAAACAGAAGAGGGTCCTCAAGCCATGCAGACCGAGCCAAATAATCCTATTGCTACAGTCCAAGAGGAGGAGTAGCCTCCAGTTCCCTCCACTCATCAAGAAGCCGAGGCCTCAGCACCTCAACAGGAGGGTACGATCTTTGGACCCTTCCTCCTCTCCTTGCACCTCTTTGTTTACTTCAGTTTTTGCTATTTCAAAGCCCGGTCCTTCCAGGCCGGTTCATATGGAATCTATGCAAATGAACTCTGTGTTGAAGACCTTGGACAGTATCATAACCTTTATTCTCGATCTCCTCTCAATTGGTGCAGGATATGACTCAATTGAAATGAGGGACAGAGTTAAGAGCTTTAATCAGCAAGAAAGAAAATCTTATTTGAAAATGAAGAAAGTTGGTGTCTTAAAAGCAAGGCAATCTGGCTGTCAGCAAGGGATAAAAATACGAGGTTCTTCTAGAACTATGCTAAAGGTGGGAAAAATATAAATACCAACTGGGGGATGCAAACAGAGGAAGGAAGTACTGCTAGAAATTTCGAGGATCTTTCGAACTTGGGACGCAAACATTTCAAATCCTTATTTAAAGCCCCAACGGAGCCCTCAATAGCCGAAGTGAACAGAGTGGCTCAGTTCTTCCCCAGATATATTGAAGAAGAAGGGAATGATTGTATAATGGATATTGTGTCTAAAGAGGAGGTGGAAGGGATTCTTAAGGCAATGCAAAAGGATAAGAGCCCTGGGCCTGATGGATGGACGGTGGAATACTTTCAACATTTTTTCGAATCTTTGGGACAGGATCTGCTCGCGGTGGTAGAAGAGTCAAGGATCATGGGTACCATCCATCAACCTTTCAATTCCACGTTCCTCGCCCTCATCCCCAAAAAGGAGGACCCTAAATCTTTTGAGGACTTCAAACCTATTTCTCTTTGTACATGCATTTACAAAATCATTACAAAGGTGATTGCAACTCGTCTAAAGCCTTTCCTTTCAAAAAATATTTCTCTAGAACAATTGGCTTTCTGGATGGAAGGAAAATTCATGAGGCGGTAGGGGTGGCTCAGGAAACACTACACAACTTCAAGAGAAGCAAGAAAAAAGGAGTCATTGTGAAAAGTGACATATCCAAGGTATATGACAGAAAAAGCTGGATGTATATCCGCCTACTCCTGACCCATCTGGGTTTCAGGAATGATTTTATCAACTGGGTGATGGGGTGCATCACCACCACCAGTATTGCCATCCTAATCAATGGGGCTGCAACTCCCTTTTTCCAAGTTCAAAGGGGCCTTCGCCAGGGATGCCCATTATCTCCCCTTCTCTTCCTCCTTGCAGCTGAAGGCCTCAGTCAGATGATTCATGATGCAAAAAGAAAAGGTGAATTGAAAGGTATCGAAGTAGCATTTAACCTTTCCATTACACATCTGCTCTTTGTAGATGATATCCTTCTTTTTAATAATAGAAGCAATGAAGACATCAGAAGGATCAAATTAGTGCTTGATCTCTTCCTAAAGGCTACAGAGTTAAGCATCAATAGTCAAAAATCCTCCATAACCATGGAAGGGTTCACTCAATCCAAAGCGGATAGAATCACAGAAGTGATACCCTTTGAAGTAAAATCTCTCCATGACAGTTTCAAGTACCTGGGTTTCCACCTAAAGCCGTACTCTTATAAAATCCAGGACCGGCACTGGCTTGTGGCAAAAATTGAAACCAAAATGAAGCACTGGAGTTTCACATGGTTGTCTCGCGCAAGGAGGCTTATATTGATCAAATCAATTGCTATGGCTATCTCGGTGTACTGGGCCGCCCTATCCTAGGTCCCGAAAGTATTCTCTCTAAAATAAACCAACTCTGTAGCAGGTTCCTATGGGCAGGCTCAAAGACTGAATCTGTCATGTTGTGGGTGGCGTGGGAGAAAGTTGCAAGACCAAAGGCTTGGGGAGGTTGGGGAATAAAGGAGCTCCCGTCTTTCACTCTCTCTCTGGTAGCAAAATTGGGATGGAGTCTTATCACCTTGGAGAACTTATGGACATCTATGATAAAAAGGAAATTCATTGACCATATGCCAATGGATGAATGGTTGCGCCTCCCTGCAAAGAATGTGAAAAACGCTTTGATCGTTTGGAAATCCACGCTAGTCTCGATTAAGACCATTGAACAAGGACAGGCATGGTATGTAGGGAATGGTGCATAGGTCAGGCTTGGACGAGACCCGTGGGTGGGGTGTAGTGGTGGATATGCACTCTCCAGAGAATTTCTTGACCATCTTGAAAACAGAGGTATACACATTCTGAGTCATATTGTACAGTTTGGCTAGTCAACCATTTGGAAACAAGCTTGGATATCAGGAGAGGCCCTGCAACTTGAAGACCGATGGAGAGAAGAATGGCAAGGCTTTATCAGCGAGCTTCACAGAACAAATGTTCGTATATAGGAGAGGCCAAACGAGCTTCGTTGGGTACACTCCCGCAAGGGTCAGTACTCACCGAAATTCGGATACAAATGGTTAATGGCGCAGAAAGGATGGGCGAAGCCGGAGTGGTGGTACAAGCCTATGTGGGAACTCAAAGCACCGGCAAAATCGAGACTCTTCTTCTGGTGCATTTTACAGAACAAAGTTCCCTCCTGGGAAAATCTACAGAAGGGGCAAGATAGGTCCGGGTTGGTTCTCTCTGTGAAAATCTAACTTGGAGTCTACACAACACCTCTTTCTATCTTATGCATTTAACATCAGTTTATGGGCCGAAACCTTGAGGCTTCTAAATCTCTCCCATCGATGGGAAGGTCCAACCATCTCGGAGGCTTGGCAAAAGTGGTGGAGTGAAGCCCCTAATGACCGGGTGAGGAACATCCCGCTTATTGTTGCATGGGGTACCTGGATAGCAAGGAACTGGGTCATCTTTAAAGACATCCTGTTTCCTATTACTCTCCTAGCTTCGAAAGGGGCATCAATCTATGAACACATCCCTATTCCAAAGGAATCTCAGCAGGTCAGAATCATCGAAATGGAAGAAATTAGGGGAGACATCCCGTGGGGCCTACTTTGATGGGGCTTCTGACCCACAAAACAGGTGTGGGGCAGGGCTCACTATACACCTCCCTTCTGGAAAGATCTACAAAGCTTCGATCGGACTTGGAACGGGAACAAATAATTTTTTTGAACTCAAAGCCCTTTATTTAATTTTGTGTTGGCTCTCTCATCCTGAGCTGAGAGCAGTTTAGATCTTTGGCGACTCAATGAATATCATTAAATGGTTTAATGGAACACAAAGATGCCTCAACTATATTCTGATTCCTTTATTAGAAGAGGTTCTGGTCTTAAAATCGCTATTTAATCAAATCTCTGTTTGTCACATTTATAGGGAACGTAACAGTGATGCAAACCTCCTTTCTAAGGAGGGCCTACAGCAAGCTATGGGGAACTGGATAGCAAAAGAGTTTGACGGAGATTTGGTTCGGAACCTGGAATAGCTTCCTTTTGCTCACTAAAATGATATTTATCCAGTCTTTATTTCTATTTATGTTTTTTTTTCAAACTCATGATCCAAACTTTTTGTGTAATTGATAAAACAGTCCCGCACTATACTTTTAACCCCACCTATCTCTGTTTCGGATTGTTTTCCTCTTATGAGGAGATCTGGGAGATAACGTGGGGGATTTTTGTTTATCTCATAAACTTTGTACATCTGGAATGGTGCCTACCACCCAGATGTTTTTTGTAAAAAGCCCAGTGACAGGCCTGCTTTTGACCCCTATTTAAGGCGGTTTTTTCCTATAAAGGGAAGCCCAGGGGCCGAAACAGGCGCATACTCTCTGGAAAATTTTGAAAAGGGTGGGGGAAACGGTAAATAATGTTTTTCCATATAGTTGCAACTCCATGTTTTTTCTTTTTCTCCTATGGAGAAAAGGAAAACATGCAGTTCATTGAATGCCAAGTGCATATACTATGTAACCTTCTATAATCTTAATAGAAAGTTCGATTTTTTTTTTGCGGAAAAGTATAAGATTATTAAATAAAATTAGTGCTTCTCTTCCCACTAAAATAATATTTATCACCATGACATCAAAGTTATAAGTTGATATTTATAAAATACATATAAATATTTATTTTATTTAAAAATTATAATTAAAAACTTAAAAGAATTAAAATTTAATTGAATCACGTCATAAATATATCAATCTATATGTATACCTATATTAAATATATAAATTAAATTAACTCTTCAAATATCTCCCGTACCTCACCAATACAACAACACATAACCTATGACTCCCTAAATCTAAGTGGTGAAGAATAGTGAAGGAAGGCGGCAACCGCCTAAGAAGGGTACTTAAACTAGTTCATGCTGAACATAAAAGAAAAATAGAGGAGAAATTCTAAAGGGGAGGAGAAATTGAAGGGAGCATAGGAATTCTAATAATAATATTGATTGAGAGTCTTGCTTGTTCTTGGAATTCTGGGCACGGAGGGCTAGAAGACCACCTTTTGGGTCTGGGGACCGTACAAGTAGACCCCAAATAGGCTGGGAGGTAAGGTCATTTGGGAAACTACAGTATCAAGAACTGCTACAAACGCGATTACCAGGTATTCTACTGAAATTCTCTTTGAAATTCCAGTTCTAAATGTTAAAATTAGGTTCTTATAATGTTGTGAAATTGAAATGAAATTGGGTTAAACTTTCTGGTTAATTGGCTGGTTAAATTGTCAAATTGGGGTGGTATACTACGAAAGAGATTTGATTGGGTTTGACTTGGGCAAGGAAAGTACATCATCTGAAAAGAGTGGACATGGTCTTGGAGGGTATTGGTCTTGGTCTAAAGGTGTTGGAATTCGTCAAATGAAGAATCTATAAGGAAAAGAAGAGATTCGTGGGTTTTCCTCTCAAGTGGAGAGGTTTTGGCCGTAGCTTGCAGCCTATATTCTGTGTTCTTGTTATTCTTGTTTTTGGTAGTTGTTTGATGATATACAAACATAATAATAAGCAAATAAGCTAATAAGTAAGAAAAAGTAAAAAGACATCACAAGAAGTTATCAAGAGAAGAGAAATCACTCTAATCATTGCCCTTTAGATTTCTCAACATGGTATCAGAGCTAAGGTTGGCTAAGGGCATTATGAAGATCTCTACTACATTGAAGAAGTGTTCAAAGGCAGCAAGCCATCTCAATAAAGGTGTCAAGGAAGCATGGAATCTCCTATTTACTCCAAAGAAAGAAGTAACCAAGACAAAGGATGAACGACTCTTCTCTGCACTCACTGGCACATTTCAAGATGAGAACATTTGGGTGATCAATAGTGTAATATCCCCTTTTCTGATGTTCCTTGTGACATGGTTAGGATGGACTCTCAGGGTCGGGGGCAGACAGGTCGCAGGTGCAGGTTGGTGTTATCAGCAGGCCCAAGGATTTATGGAGGAGTTTTGAGGAGTTTCTATGAGGACCAGTGGCATTCGCTTGGTATATTCCATCATCAGCATAGTTTTCCTTTCGTTCTGGTGCATTCCGACAACTTTCAGAAAACTGAATTATTTTTGGGCTTAACTCAATTAATTAAGCTCAAGGTGGCATTCCGGGAGGGATACATGCTAAAACACCTTAGTGTAATAGCTCATTGGAACCGGAACGAGAATACTTACATGATGGGATTGTTGGACATGAGTTTCAGTGACCTAAGGAGACATGGTGGCCGAATTACTCTTTTCACGCATTAAAAAGAATATTTTCTTTCGAAAAGAAGTTGTCCATAATTAAACTAATAATAAAATAGAAATCTCTAGAGGGGTCCATGAGATCTATAAAAGAAGAGGAGGCGGCCATTTGGGGATATTTTGGATTTGATATCCTTTCTTATATGTGAGGTTGAGAACCCGGTTCTCTACTCCATTGGTAGCCCCAGGACAAAAACCCTCGGGTATGTTGTCAAGTGTTGGATGAAAACCCAACTCTCTTTGAGGAGATTTCATTTAGGAGTTTCATGGAGCTTCAGGCATATTGGAGTGAGGATCATTCAGATCCTCAATTGGTGCTTCATTGTCTTTCAGTTAATTTAGTGGTAGTTGTTGTTGGAGGGAAAGTGCAGCAGTTCATTTTTGGGAGGGCCGACTTCAACATCAGAGCAAATTAGTTTTGGATATCAGATCATGCATCTCAGATACTTCAGCTATATTATCATGTACACTCTTTTCCGCTATTTAACATAATAAAATCTGAGATCATTTTTTCTCGACATGCTATTGCATATGCTTAATTCCTCTTATTTTACATGGCAATCTTCTATGTTATAAATGATAATTTTATGGAAAATCTTTGGTTAAGCGAATTTCTGCAAATTTAGTTGAAATATCCTATTTGGGGATATTACAGATAGTGGAGCATCAAGACACAAGACAGGTCATTACAGACAATTAAATACATTATCAAAAGGAAAATTCTTCTTACTCCATAAAACTTGCAGATAATAAGAGCTATCCCGTGAGAGGAATCGGATCAACCTCGATATAACTAGACAATCAAGGCAATATTCATGTCAACAACATCCTATTTGTTCCAAGTTTGAATAAAAAGTTACTCTCCATTTCAAGTTTAGAAGATAAAGGTGATAGAGTGACTTTCATTGATGGAAAAGTTGTAGTATGGGGTAAAACTGAAGTATAGAAAATGTTAGAGTCAATGGAACTCGTGAAGGAATACTTTACAGGTTGCTATCTCCTCTTGCTCAAGCTTTAGTTCACATTGAAATCAGCCCATGTGAACTTTGGCATAGAAGATTTGGTCATCTCCATTTCAAAATCCTTCCAACTCTAAGTTCAATAGTAGATGGAATCCACGAAATGAAAGAAGATCGTGAAGGAGTATGCAAGGGATGTGCATTGGGTAAGAACTCCAAGAGACCATTTGGAAGCAGTGCTTCACGGTCAAAATAAATCTTGGATCTTATTCATTTCGATGTATGTGGTCCTATGCCTCCTAAATCACTTGGAGGTCATCTATATTATGTCACATTTATAGATGATCATTAAAGGAAAACTTGGGTTTACTTAATGAAATCCAAGGATGAACTATTTACCAAATTTCAAGAATTCAAAGCTAGAGTAGAGAACCTTACAGAAAGGAGAATCAAGATATTAAGATCTGATAATGGAGGAGAATACACATCTAAGGAAATCGTCGCTTTTTGTAAGCAGTCTGGGATTAAGAGGGAGTTGATAATCCCATACAATCCTGAACAAAATGGAGTTGCAAAACGAAAGAAACGATCCATTGAAGAAAGTCGAAAAGCAATGTTACATGATCAAGATTTACCGAAATTTATGTGGGGTGAAGCTACAAAGACAACTGTATACATACAAAATCGAAGTCCTCATAGGTCACTAGATAACAAAACTCCCAAAGAAGTGTTAACTAGGAAGAAACCAACTGTGGATCATCTCTCAATTTTTGGTTGTGATGTTTATATTCTTATATCTAAGGACAAGAGAAAGAAGTTGGATCCATCAAGAATGAAGGGAACATTTGTTGGCTACAGTAACTCTTCTACGACCTATAGGATCTACATAAACGAAGGACATCATTTAGAAGTCAGTCGAGATATAATATTTGACGTAAGTATTGCATTCAAGAAATCAAAGGATCTCCCTATGTACTCTGATGATGAAGAACTTTCGGTATCCGAACAAGATGTTTCTAGGGAAGAAGAAGAAGAATCAAACCATGAAGATAAAGGTCCATGTGAACCTATACAAACTGCAATAATCCCCGAAACTAGAAAAAGACCTAACTGGTTGAAGTCTACACTACTAGATGCAGAAGGTCATGGGGCAGCTCAAGGTCCATTCAAGGAAAGCAAGAAGCCCAAATGGTATTTTGGATATGCAACCTACATGACAAAACTAATAGAAGGAGAGCCATCCACTTTTGAGGAAGTTGTCAATCACCAAGAATGGAAGGATGCCATGAATAAAGAATATCAATCTATAATGAAGAATAAAGTTTGGGAGATTGTAGCTAGGGCTGAAGACAAATATGTGGTACCTTCCAAGTGGCTCTACAAGATCAAACATGCAGCAAATGGAAATATTGATAAATATAAGGCAATATTTGTGGCCAGGGGCTTCTATCAACAAGAAGGCATCGACTATGAAGAGACATTTGCTCCAACAGCAAGGTATACTACTATTTGTTTGTTGGTCTCTTTTGTTAAAGAATGTAATTAGGTTCGGTCTTCATAAGATGTATTTGAGTCATTATGTAATGTACTAGTCAAAATAATAATAAAAAAGATTTTTATTATTGTAACAATGGCTTATTAAAGCATGGGTTTCATGCTTGGGTCATCATTATATTAATTAAAGTCCCCATTGAGGACTCTTAGGATTAATATTGAGTCAATAAAGTCATTGTACATTTAAAGAGACCCTTCTTGGGATTTGGAATCATGTAAAAATATTTATTATTGAGTCAAATATGAATTATGTTACCTCCACACCAAGTCATCCTAAAGGAGATCAAGTCGGCCTAAAGGGGATCAATTTGGCCTCACCTGGAGCCTATAAATAGAAGGAGATCGAATACATTTGGAGCATCTTATCTCAAGCTAGTTCGATATCTCTATTGAAGCCGGAAAAAGTGCGAAGTAGGTCAAGGAAGCCAAAAGGAGTGCGAGTTGGGTCAAGGTCAAAGAGAAGAAGAAAAACGAAGTTTTGGTGCTACTCTCTCTCCATTTCGTGCCCTAGTTTGGGAGATCGAAGTCTTTTTGTGTTGTTGCTGCCAATTGCTGCTTGATGACGTAAGTTGATGCATAGTCGAAGTCATTGGGGACAAGTTGATGTTGCTATTGGGTCGAAGATCTGGAATGGCTGACTTGGTGTGGAGGAAAGGTTTGGTCTATGTCTAGGGTGAAGAGTCTCAAAGAAAACTATTTAAGGAAGAGAATTTTGATTGGGTTTTCGCCTAAGGAGGGGTTTTACCCTTGCATAGTGCCTACATCTTGTGTCTTGTGTTTTGTGATATTCATATACACATAATTTGGTAATTGCTTGATGAAAAGATAATCTAATAAAGAAGTAAAAGAAGCCAACATAATTCACAAGTAATTATAACGAAAGAGGAATCAAACCCTAATCAACTTGCATTAATTTCTCAACATAGTATCAGAGCTAAGGTCAAGAAAGGTTGAAAATCACTTTGTTGGCTCAAAAGGAATGTGCATGGATTCTCCCTCTTTGATAAGTTATATGAGAATGAGTATAAACACTGTTGGAAGCTCGATCAAGAAAGTCATCCACTACTTATTCAAAAAAAAGTCAAGGATTCTTGGTTGCTCTTACAGGTTCTCTTTGTGATGAAAATGAATGGATCGTTGACAGTGGAGCATCAAGGCACATGATAGGAGAAAGTAAACAACTTCATACACTATCAAAGGAGCCATCTTCTCATGCAGTGGAATTGGGTGACAACAAAAGCTATGTTGTTAGAAGCTGGGATCAACATTGTTGAAGTTGGAAAATGGATCGAAGTTGCATCTTAACAACATACTATATGTTCCAGGTTTGAAAAAAGAATTTGATTTCTATTTCTTGTTTAGAAGATAAAGGAGATAGAGTTGCTTTTGTTGATGGAAAAGTATTGGTTTGGGGCAAAGACTCTAGCATTGATAAAGCTAGAGTTATTAGGGTTCGTGCAGGAAGCTTATATATAGTCCTCACACCACCTCCTCAAGCTTTGCTTCATATGGAAATTGTTCCTGTTGACCACTGGAGTGGCACCTGATGATTATGTGAAGACTCGATGCCCAAGGATGAACCAGAAGACAATTGTACCATTAGATATCATCAGTTCAACAGAGTTTTTGAACTCTACTTCTATTTTTCAACATCTTTCTTTGATGCACAGATTCCACATCCTAAGGGGAATTGTAATAAGTGATGCTAGTAATGATGAATTTGAATCAGTATTGAGTCAGTAGCAAGCCTAGGATGTTGGGACTTGATCAGCAAGTGAGTACACCTTGGAGTGTTTTTTTTACTTGGTTAATTATTCCTTCTTTTTATCGGCGAATAATTTTCTAGGTTTTTTCACTCATTGCATTGCCCCAAAGCCGAGGTTACGGCTTGAAGGTTGAGCCCCTGACTCATCTAAGAGTCTAGAGTCAATGTATATTACCATACGAGATCACACAAAAAAATTCGTGGAATTTGGTTAAGACTAGGTAGTAATTTTTCATTTTTTTAGATTTCCCGCAGGTAAAAAAAATGCAATTAAATTTGTAATTGGATTGTAATAAGTGTTGTCTAGAGAAGTTGTATGGGGTATGAGTAATCGAAATTACACCTCTCACCCTCAACTTTCTAATATGACATAATTTGAGTGCTTACTAATGAGTTATGAACTCTCAAAACCCGCATTTCCTAAGTTTAGTGGAAATTGTGGCATTTAATTAGGCCATAATTAAATAAAATAGAGAGATAAATTATTCCATGCGACAAAATGACGTGGAAATGACTTGGAAATTATTTTAAGTCAAAGGTTGAGTCAATGGACGTGTGGAGGATGACTAAGCACTATGCATCATTAATTCATCATTTATTTATGTAAAATCGAATTTTCCAGAGACAAAGCAGCACTTGCACTTAAGAAAAATCAAATTTACTAGAGGCAGTTGAGTATAAAAGGAATATTCTACTGGATCGGTTGACTAAAGACCAAGTGGGGACCTCTTCTCACGAGCTATCTGGAGTGCGACAGCACTCAACATTACACTCAAAGGATTTACGCAATTTGGACTATGCAGACACTTAGAGCCACCACGCAGTTCTCAGGGACCTACACAGAAGATCACTGGGGTCAGCTACAGGTACGGTTTCAGTTGGTTCGAGTTTGCGGTCACGGACTCAATGTAGCACGGGACTTCCTCTGGCTTATGGATGAGTTCACTAGATCATATGGGAATTCAATTTCCTCAAGTGTACACAAAGAAATTCGATTTTGCTCTAGATGTCTCAGTCCTCTCCATATGGAACTTGGCTTACCTTTACTCGAGTTTTGCTTCAAGTTCACTTCTCACATGCATTCGTCCTTGGGAATTGCTCTCGAATCTCTATATAACAAAGCCATTAGCTATTGTATTGTATCATGTTATGAGCTATTGGGCTTGAGGAAACTCTGCCATTTTTGTATATCAATAAAATCAAAATTTTGGAGTTATTTAGCGGATGTTCTCTTGGCATTATGAGGTGATTTATTTCCATACTATTGCTATTGTATTTGAATTCATTTACATGCTTGATCAGTATTAGTTTACATTTTCCATCTAGCTTGGATTAATGTGTGCAAGCTATCTTGCATGCATCATTGATTTAGAATATTATTCTAGAAATTAGCTTGCCAAGTCATTTTCGGAGGAATGTTTGGTTTATCTATTTCATTATGATGCTCTAATCCTTTTGCAGAATGATATTTGTTTAAGTGTGTAGGGAAGATCTATTCGTATTGTGTGCAGGAAATCCATTCGGGCGTGGGAGAAGTTTCAAATAGATCAACTCACTCCTAGATTCAAAGCGATCCAAGACTCAGCTACTTTCATCTCCAAGTTTTGCATCAAAGGAAGATAAAGAGGGAGTTTCTCGTTCTCTAGCTACTTGATCATCTATTTTCAATTCTAAAATCTAAAAATTTCCATTTGTAGAGCGTCTTAAAGTCATATTTGTTACTTCAAGAGCGTTCTTCTAGACTTGGCAAGAATAGGGGTTCGCTCTCATTCCTTGGGCTAGTGCCTTTGTATATTAAGTTGTACTTTAAATCCTTTTTATTTCAGCCTAACGTTTGATTTTTTTTCGCAGCCCACAAGCTTGAGCGTGAAAAGCGAGGAGCTTGACGAAAATATGGCAAAAGGCAATTGATTCTTCGTGCATGCGAAGGCTTCCATTAATTCAAAGTCGAATTTTAAGGACGCCGTAAGCACCTTTGGGATAGCAACAAACTTGATCTTTGACGTGGGGCTTAGAGCCTTAAAAAATTAATAGTTTGAAAGTTTTCTCCATAAGTTGTGTTGTCAATTTTCTAGGAGGGGATTGAACCTTTTTCTAAGCTCTTTATTCGTAGAAGGACCTCATTTTGGGTAACCTTCTTAAAGGTTGTTTTCCTCACTTGTAATCAATAATAAAATAACTTTTGTTGCTTGAGGGAGCTTGGGATATTTTTCCCATGGTATCCCCCTTCCTTGGTTGAAGAGGAAGGAAATTTCTTGGGTGGATTGATTCATTTTCTATTTTTTGTTGTATGCATGCTAATAAATTAACAACTAATGCACTCTACATCCATCTAACTAAATTTTGGTTAAATTAAACTTACATGCATAAGCCCCAATGCTACAAACTTGAGCAAAATCTCTTTTTGTGTGAGCAAATTTGCATGGTTGGCAAAATTACATTGATTTAATGTTTATGCTTCATGCATGTTAAGGAACCATTTAAGCACATTTTTTATAAGAACTTATCTCATTCCACTTGCCATTAAATGCTACAACACACATAAGTCTATTGTTTCTCCCAAAGTTTGGTTTATTATTGCATAAAAGCACCATCTCATCTCTTGTGGAAAATTTGCATGCATCATTTAAAAGAGATTAATCAACATTCATTTCACACAAGCATCTTGTAATAAATAAAATAATATAAATAATGATTAATTAATCAATTAGTAATTAGGTTGAAAGGGCATATCTGATGAGACATGCCCTTTCGTAAAGAGACACCTGCCTAGGTGTATAAGCATGCCTAATTTGTAACATTCAATCAATTCATTCATCATACTGTTTATATAATAATATTTGTATCCTCATGGATATTTTTATATTCCAAGTCTTCTGGAGTATTTAACTTGAGAAGGAACTTTGTTCGCTTCATTTGGTATCCGAGCAGTTCGATCTTCTGGCTGCTCACTGCTGCACAGAGCCACGCTCTCTGATCCAGGTCCTTGACCGTCAAATTCGTCAAAGTTGTTGTCGTCGAAGCGTTTTGCTACCAAAATTTGGAGTTTCTCCAGCTTGCCAATAGGCCTTTGGCCATTAAAATTAAAAGAAGAGGAAATAAGTTTAAAAAAAAGAGGGTCGTTGAAGAAAAATAAAATAAAATAAAAGAGAGAAGGAAAGTCTAAAAAAAAAAAAGGTGGAAATAAATTGAAAGGAAAAAGAAAGATTTAAAAGAAATTAGTTCCAAAATAAAGAAAAAAAAATGGTTCTACATTATTGATAAAAATTGCATGATAAAAAACCTATACGTAAGAGAAGGAAGAGTAGATAAGGTTATTTTGATTCTTCTTTAAGTGGTTTACAAGCTCGTGGTTTTAGAAGCCCATGGTATTTTCAAGGTAAAATAAGAACAAAAGGAATAAAAAATCTCTGTGTGAATGGTAAGTTTACTTTTACGTAGAGAAAATTAACTGATTCAAATACATATAAGTGGACATCTATTTTATAGGTGAATATAGGTGAATAGCCACGTTTCACTAGGGTTGTAACTTTCCCCAAAAAAAAAGTTTAATAAAACTAGAATTTACTTATTCAAAGAACTCATCACTAAAAAAAAATAAAAAAATAAAACTATATTTAAGGTTATATAAAGGGAGTATTATAAGGAATTATCAAGGCAATTAATATCAAGGAAAAGTAAAGTTTAAAAAAAAAAAAAAACTATTATGAAAGTCAAACATCTTAGTAATTAAAGAAGATTTCATAAAAAAAAATCAAGCAATTAATAAAAAAACGAAAGGAAAAATATTATTAAGGATTTCTTAAAATATTAAGAAATCATTATTAAAGCTTGAAGGTATATAAAAGGAAAAAGAGGTTATTAAAGGTTTAAATATTGGAAAAGTGGAAAAGGAGATAAATCATTAAATTCTAAAGATTTTATTTAAAAAAGGAATATATACATATATAAAAGAATTTGAGCCTCTTTTAAAAAAAGAATATTAGTCAAGGATTCATTACCAAATATTGAAGGAGTAATAAAAGTTTGAAGGTTATAGCCATTATTTAAAATATAAAAAGGAAAAAGAGAATGCGAGATACATTAAAAAAAAAAAAATGATTCCCACAAATAACCATGGTTTCTTTGCAATATGTCCTTTTTGTTCAAAAGGATATCCTAATTTTCACGAATCATTCAGAAATCAAAACGTTGTTTGCACAAAATGTTACAAAGCTTTTACGTTAGTTGAATTTCTAAGTGATACAGAAAAACAAACATTAGCAAGACAGATGAAAGATTCAATGGCAACAGTTCAGAAACAACATACAGATTTTAATAAGGGAATGAAGAAGACAGATTCCAAATTACAAGATAAACACCCCTCATCACCCCTACAAAACGATGTAACCCCATGTATCGAGAAATTGCAGTTGAAAGATCAAAATAAAGACATAATAGCCGAATTTTGGCAAAACTAGAAAGTGTTACAACAAGAATATGAAAATCTTGCAGATATACATTACAAACAAGTAATGAAAAAGGACGAAGAAATTTCTCGCCTCAAGGACCATGTTGAAAAATTAATTGGACAAGTCAAGAAGACTAAGGTCACAAAGAAGGAACTCAAGAAACACTTAACAAGAAGAGGAAAATTTATGTCTAAAGAACCTTAATAAAAAATTATTAGAAGAAATCAAAAGTTTAAAAGATGAAGAGAAGAATACTAAGGATAAAATCAACAATTCGGAAAACGAAGAGCTTTTATGTTTAAGGAATCATAATCAAAACTTTGTTACGCAAATAAAGAAGCTCAAAAGTGACAAGAAGCTACTTAATGTCGAGTTAGAAAAACTTACTCAAGAAAAAGTATCAAAGTCTTTAGTCCATGTTGAAGAAAAAAATCCAAACCCCAATCTAGTCAATATCCCAACTCAAGAAAAGGACAAACTAGATGAAGTAAATATGTACTCATAAGTTGCAATTCCAACAACAAAAGATTCAAGTGAAGATCCAGAAATTAATCTTTCAATATCCATGATAAAGGAAATCAGGTACTTCAAATAATTCAAAGAGATGACATTGTTGTGAAACCAGCTCCAAAACTAGAAGAAAAGAGATATCAACGCCTTAGAAATAAGCCACTTCGAGGGGGCAACCTCCAATACATTACATGAATGAAAAATTCTTAGATGATACAAATTACAAAACCTCCTTTCTATATATAGGAGTCCATGGGGCCACAATGTAATCCTAGTGGAGCCACAATGTAATCCTATCCGACCTAACAATAATAATGTAAGGGCACAATAATAACAATATGGGGGTTATAGGGGTACAACAATAACAATAAGGGGGGCTATACTAACATAATAAGAGACTATACTAGTAATATAGGGACCTACCATGCCCCTCTCCTTCAAACAAGTGTTGTCCTCAACGCTTGATTATTTCTTGATGCTTCTGTATAAAATTCTCATCCTCCCATGTGGAATCTTCTACAGGAAAGTTCTTCCACTTGTTGAGATACTCTGAAATTGATCGTACTTGTTTTTGTGACTGCTTCAAAACTTCTTTCGATGTTATGTTGATCTTCCTATTGTTTCATTTGATTCTGCACCAAAGTTAGGTTGTCCTTTGAGAGTTGGAGTACCTGTTGTTCATTGTCCATGTGATCTTCCACTACTTTACCATCCATATTAGATTTTATTTGATCCTTCAAACCATCCAACTTAGCTTCCATTTCTGCTTTTAAACCATCTATGTCATCTTCGGTTGCTCTTCGTAAGATCGAAATTTGTTGCACTTGGTACCATAATTTTGATATCTCATACTGCAATTCTTCCTCTTTAGGCGTCATAGTATAGCTTTCTGAGGGCTTAATGGGTATGGAATTATTTTTAAGTGGCATTTTGGAACCCAATACTGATATCTATGCTTAAATATGCCCTTGGAATCACTTCAAACTGATTTTCACACAAGACTTATGCAATTCGAAAAACAAATACACACCTTTTTCTTGCTTTTGAGGAGCTCAATATTGAAACTGAACTATCTCTGTGATTTAGGATTTCAATATCTGAAATTTTTCTCTGAGGTAGCCCTCTGAAACCTCTTTCGAATGCCACAGGCCTAACCTGATTTGGATTCTTCAAGGCAAAGTTATGTCCAATCTCCCACAATGACCTAATTATGGACTGGTTCAGTAGAACGAACTGGTACGACTTGCCACGTGTCACAGTTTCCTCCTTCGACTCTGAAATTGATAGCAAACTACAATCCGTGTACTTGCGGCCACTTTTTACATAATTTCAATCCGATGCTCAGAAAGAGAGTTATGAAGATTTTCCCACAATCACCTCTTTGAGATGAAATTTGGGAGCCTGAAAAAACTCTAACTTCCACAGACCATATCTCTGAAAAATATTGCGAACCAAGATCTGAAATTTTGCGACAATGTTCCTCAGGATTTCGGCTTTACACTCTAAAAATTTCAGCTTCTGAAATTTCGTAGAAAAAATGTTATAGCAAAAATGCCACGATGACCTGTTTGGAGCAGTGAAACCCTAGAATCCAAAGCTCTGATACCAAATGTTGTGAAACCAGGTCCAAAAATAGAAGAAAAGAGATATCAATGCCTTAGAAATAAGCCACTTTGAGGGGGAAACCTCCAATACATTACATGAATGAAAAATTCTTGGATGATACAAATTACAAAACCTCCTTTCTATATATAGGAGTCCATGGGGCCACAATGTAATCCTAGCCGACCCAACAATAATAATGTAAGGGCACAATAACAACAATATGAAGGTTATAGGGGTACAACAATAACAATAAGGGGGGCTATACTAACATAATAAGAGACTACACTAGTAATATAGGGACCTACCATTACAAACAAGTAATGGAAAAGGACGAAGAAATTTCTCGCCTCAAGGACCATGTTGAAAAATTAATTGGACATGTCAAGAAGACTAAGATCACAAAGAAAGAACTCAAGAAACACTTAACAAGAAGAGGAAAATTTACGTCTAAAGAACCTTAATAAAAAATTATTAGAAGAAATCAAAAGTTTAAAAGATGAAGAGAAGAATACTAAGGATAAAGTCAACAATTCAAAAAACGAAGAGCTTTTACGTTTAAGGAATCATAATCAAAACTTTGTTACGCAAATAAAGAAGCTCAAAAGTAACAAGAAGATACTTAATGTCGAGTTAGAAAAACTTACTCAAGAAGAAGTATCAAATTCTTTAGTCCATGTTGAAGAAAAAAATCCAAACCCCAATCTAGTCAATATCCCAACTCAAGAAAAGGACAAACTAGATGAAGTAAATATGTACTCAGAAGTTGCAATTCCAACAACAAAAGATTCAAGTGAAGATCCAGAAATTAACCTTTCAACATCCATAGATAAAGGAAATCAGGTACTTCAAATAAATCAAGGAGATGACATAAACAACAAAAGAGAAAATAAACCAAAAAAGTTCCCTATCGACATCCAAATCACGGGAGCAGACAACTCGACCAAGCTATGTATTCAGAACAGAAACAAGCAGCTGATGTTTTGAAGAATACTAATATCAGTGCAATCCGCTCAAGTGATAATTCATCACAAGTTTCAAGTCACCGTAAGATTCCACAAAAGATTGATTTAGGATGGTCTAATCCATTCTCAGTGCGACAGTTTTGTTTGTCACTTAGAGGATCATAACAACTTGATCGACAAGGATGACTGCCTTGAGACGAGAAGACATTTGTAGCAGGGAAAGAAATCAAGGTCTTTCATCAACAAGTTTTGAGGACAAAGCTTTTTGAGGAGGAAGGAAATGTAATGAAAAAAATAATATAAATAATGATTAATTAGTTAATTAGTAATTAGGTTGAAAGGGCATGTCTGATGAGACATGACCTTTCGTAAAGAGGCACCTGCCTAGGTATATAAGAATGCCTCATTTGTAACATTCAATCAATTCATTCATCATACAGTTTATATAATAATATTTTTATCCTCATGGATAGTTTTATATTAAAAGTCTTCTGGAGTATTTAACTTGAGAAGGAACTTTGTTCGCTTCACAACTCATTAAAACTTACTCCAACATAAGTTGCTTGTATAGACCTCTAGGGACCCTCTACTCCCCTACTGACTCCTCAGTATGAGATACACATAATTTGGGCGAGGGTGGGGTCTAGGGATTGAAGAGTTGATTTGAAATATTTGTTGTAGAGTAAGTTTAACTAAAGTGAACAAAGAGCACTCTTCATCACATTTCCATTTTTATGGTTGTTGATCTCATGCAAGTAGTGTGATGCATACTTTCTATATTTGCGAAGTTTAATTTCATCTTCAGCATCTAAATTTTTGGTGGTTTCTAACTATGACAAGATATGTTTAAATGTTGTGATTTGGTTATCCTGTAATCATTTTTATCCTACAAATATCTTGTGTTGACATCTTTTGTTTCTGTTTCAGGATTATTGTGTTCTCATCTCTTTGAGCATTATTCTTGAGCACGTTATTTAAAGCATTGGTTGAATGGTTTGATATTATTATTTCAAAATTGCTCATAAAATGCTCATAAATCTTTAAAAGTAATCCAATTTCACTCTAACGTTCTCCTAGAAACTCATATCTTCAACTTCATTTTCCATTTAGGGACCACCCCCCTTAGCTAGCATAGGAGACAGCGTAAACAGAGAGAGTTCAGATTAGTGTGACAGTCACATCTCTGAGTTCCTTGCCACCAACCACACCTTGTGGGGTTAAGGGGTTTTTCTCGCTAACTGTAGGTAGGTGTAGGCAGCAAGCGATAGCAGGTCCCATTGAGCTATGGCATAGGAGGTATGGTCATATACACTACAAGGTTATCCCTACCCTTAATAAATTGGTTCATGGCATCCCCAATATCAAGGAAGATCATGAAAGTGCATGCAAGGGATGCTCTTTGGGAAAACATACAAAAAAGCCATTTCCCAATAGTGAAACTAGGTCTAAAGAAATATTAGACCTCATTCACTTTGATGTGTGTGGGCCCATTATCTGACAAATCACTTGGAGGTCATCTCTACTATGTAACATTACAAATGATCATTCTAGATATACATGTCTCTACATTCGCAAGATAAATAATGAAGTATTTGAGAAGTTCAAGGAGTTTCGAGCTGAAGTGGAAACCTTAATCGAAAGAAAGATAAAGACTTTAAGGTCCGACAATGGTGGGGAATACACTTCTAAGGAATTGATTGCATATTGTAAGGAAGCCGGAATTAAGAGGGAGTTCATTCTTCTCTACTATCCCGAACAAAATGGAGTTGTCAAAGAAAGAAGAGGTCAATTGAAGAAGGCAATTAAAAAATGCTTCTTGATCAAGACCTACAAAAATTCTTATGGGGAGAAGTAGCAATGTCAGCCGTCTACATTCAAAATAGAAGTCCTCATAGAATTCTTAAGAATATAACTCCTGAAGAAGTATTCACGGGGAAGAAGCCGAGGGTGGATCACCTCTAAATCTTTGGAAGCCCTGCCTACATCCTGTGAAAATTCCTAAATCTGGATTCCTACTGCAACAAATCTGAATTACATATCCTATTATTTTGATAATTATTTCATTACATTGAAAGACCAAAGTAATCACTGAAGCAGTCTACACAAATAATGTTGCGGAATAAATCTGTGCTGAAACAATCTGAACAAAATGCAATGAAAAACAACCACATTTGACACAATGATTTTTGGACTAAGTCCCCGGAAAAACCCAACTCGGGAAAACCAGTGCAGCAGACCTGAGGGTTTTGTATTATTAAGCAGCACAATATTGAGTACAACTAGGGTGCCAAACTTTGACAAACCCTTTAGAGAAATCTAGACAGAAAATATAATTACGAGATATACCTCACTCTGCAAGTCTCCGGCTGATCTAAACAGCGCTGGTGAAGCCCTTCTCTGCCTCTGCGTGAATGCTTACGCTGGAACTGTGTAAGCCTGCATGGGCAAACTTGAGAAACTACATCACCTCTCTTTGCAACTGATCAAGCTAATCTAAGATTGGAGTTTAGCCCTCCAGGCTCAGAAACCACAGTATCTAGCTATCTCCGGACTGACTCCAAGAGACATTGCGCTGCTTCTGCATAATTTTGTAAATTTTTGTAGATATTCTATGCTAGATGCAACTTTATTTTTTCTCTCAATATCAAATAGCAATCACATAAACAATAAAGTAAAATGTTGATAGAACATACCAGTAGATCGACAGAAGACAAACCAGAAATATATGAGTGTGTTGGTGCGTTACGACGGTCAACAGGATGCTTCAACCAGCAAAGTCTCAATATGGTCAACCAACCACCAATGTCACATAACCCTCTAGGACAGCCAAACAGTCAACTCAAAAGTCAACCAAAAGTCAACTTTGTCAGTCAACAATCAACACAAACAACAGCAACAGCTACGTCAACGCAAAAAAGTCAAAGTCATTGTCTAGCCTCAGGAAAAGTGCCAAAAAATGCGGATTTGGAAAATTGAACTTTTGGAAGAGTTTCAGGTCCGTTTGACCTTGCATTGACAAAAGTCAACGCTGGTCAAAGTTTGCTGCAAAAACCCTAGACCGAAATCCGAAATGTGCTACTGCTGGAATTTTCCCACATGTGGAGAGAAGAGCCTCCAAGGTCATCCAACCAATCAGATGAGGAGAGAGAAATGTGTGAGGATGAGATGAGTGAAAATGTCCTCCAACGTTGACCAATTTATATCCATCTGTGAGGGTATGTGACACAACTGTTGGGGTACAAAACCTTAAGGCCGACCTGCACATATCTTGAATAAATTCAAAATAAATGTTCTGTTCATCGAATCAAGATGATCTTTCGATCGATCTTGCACCTCTCCGAAAGAGGAATCCAATAAAAATATTGGTATCTTCATCTGAACATCACAACATGGAGTTGGGACCTAGTTGTCCTAGATTAACACTCCCTCTAAACTAGGGAGAACTCCATCCACCTATGCAATCCAAAGATCGTGAGTCATCCCACCGTAACTTGCTTTCCTGGCTTCTTTATTTCAGAACAGAAGTTGGTCAGTCAGAAAGACATCATTCCAGGCTGACAGATTCAGCCTAGAGGTCCGAAACCTCTATAGGACTCACAAAGAGTCTCATACCAACCCGAAGTTGGTTTACCTGACCCGAAGTTAGTTGGAGGTCTGAAACCTCACTTGGACTCAAGAGAGTCATATACTAACCTGAAGTTAGGTTCACTAACACAAAGTCAGTTGGAGGTCCGAAACCTCACTAGACTTGATCCCAGATCAAGTGGTTGGACCGTGTCATCCTAGATAGAAAGTACGGAAATCTCTAATGCATCCATTAGTCTTTGCTACTAGTCTCTAGCTTTTCCCACCTCACTGGCCAAATGAGAGGTACTTCCCATGAGTCCAGAACTCAAATGGGTAGGATGCATACAGGGTACTGATCATGAGAGGTAAACCAACTCAATCATCATAACGGTGGGGCAGAAGCACACCAATAAGGTTCGGCAAGCCTAGCCCTATGGTTGCTTATAGCTCCGAGAAGCTATCCCCAAAGCCCCCTAGAGCTCCCAGAGCTCATCGTCCAACAGGACCCACAGAATAGTGTCGTTCCACGATTCCAAGATTCTCACAAAAGGTTAGAAACATGACCTTCCCCAAGGGCATTGTGAGAATATCCAAGACCTGCTCATCAGTTCCTATATGATCGAGCCTTACGGCGCCTCGCTGTACCATATCCTGGATAAAGTGGTACCAGCCATTAACATGCTTGGATCGATCGTGGAACCCGGGATTCTATGACAAACGAATCCCCCTCTGGTTATCACAAAGGATAACGGTGGCATCTAGCACATGCTCGAACAGCTCACTAAAGAGATTTAGCAACCAAGTGACTTCACAACAGGCCATACATGTTGCAATATATTCGACCTCAACGGTGCTCAAGGCTACCGACTTCAATTTCCTGCCCGAAGCAGATCTACATGTGAAGCAGCATCCAGATGTGCTCTTGCGATCCACCACACTGCCAGCCCAATCGACATCAGTATATCCATGGAGTGTCATGCTCTCGGCAGTGTATCTCAACCCATGGTCTATTGTGCCCCAGAGATATCTCAAGAGTTTCTTGGCACCAACCCAGTGAATGTTATGAGGCTCGACCATATGTTGACTCAAAGTGTTCACTGCAAAACATACGTCCGGACGGGTGTTCACTAATAACATCAGGGCCCCTACGAGTTGACAAAACTCAGTAGGATTTGCTAACACGGGCCCAGCAGCGCTGCCACTCAACTACTTAAAGTTGAGCTTCATCGATGTCGACACGAACTTACAGTCCACCATACCAAATCTTTCCAGAAGCTTCACAATCTATTTTCCTTGAGAAAGGAAAATCTCGCCAGGTCTCTGCCAGACCTCCAAGCCTAGGAAGTAGTGCATCACTCCTAGGTCCTTCATTTCGAACTCAGCAGCGAGCTCCCTCTTGCACTGATGAATGAAAGGGTTAGCACCTGTCAAAAAGAGGTCGTCCAAATACAGCACTAGAATGAGAGGCATTTCTCTATCAACCTTGAAGTAAAGGTTTGGATCAGCATTACTACGAGTGAAGCCCAGCTTCATCAGGTAGCTATCTATCCTCTCATACCAAGCTCTGGGTGCTTGCTTCAACCCATAGAGGGCTTTCTTCAACCTGCAAACATGGGTGTCCCGATCCTGGACTTCGAACCCCAGACGTTGCTCCACATACACCTCTCCCTTTATCGCACCATGCAGAAATGCGGTCTTCACATCCATCTGATGAAGACTCCATCCTTACATAGCAGCAAGGGCTATGATAGATCGGATGGTGGTATATTGGGCCACAGGTGCAATTATATCATCATAGTCTATGCCTTCCTTTTGAGAGAAGCCACGGGCAATGAATCTTGCCTTGAACTTTTCAACACTTCCATCAGATCCATGCTTGACCTTGTAGAGCTTTACGACTTCCTCAAAAGTTCCAGGCTCAGATTGTACAATAGTACTCATGGCTGCTAGATACCCTTGGTATCTATTTGGCTTCTTACTTTCACAGAATGTCCCCCTTGGGGCCATATATCCCTCGACATCCTCGAGAGTGTCCCTGAGCCATGATGGTCTCTTCCCTATTGAAGGAGGTGGATGAATCGAGTCCATCGGTCCTTCAGCATCGGGCATCGTCTCATCCTTCGGTTTCTCCTTGATTTCCAAGCCTTGCTTCATGATCTTCCTCAGATCTCGGAAGATTGACTACTTTCCTCAGGGAAGCATCTTCGTCAAAGGTAACATCGTGGTATATCTCCACTTCCCTTTGACCAGGCACATAGACTCTATAGGCCTTCGAAGTTTCACTGTAGCCCACAAACATTGTGGTCTCCCTCTTGATGCCAGCTTCTCTGCAAAAGTTCTTGAATTCGTTTGTCTCATATTCAGTGCCATTATTGGTCCTCAATATCTTGATCTTCTTCCCTGTCAGATTTTCCACCAAGGCTTTGAAGGTACGGAAACACATGAAAGCCTCATCCTTCTTCTTCAAGAAGTATATCCAGGTTTTGCGAGAGAAGTCATCTATGAATGTCATATAATAAGAACATCCTCCCAAGGATGTCATGGGCAGCATCCCAGACAGATCAGAATGTATCAATTGCAAGACATCAGATGTCTTTGTGACACTTGAGGGGAAAGGTCCCCTTGTATGCTTTCCCTAGGTACAACCCTGACATACACCTTCATGATTATTCGGGAAGGGCCTTGTAGTGAAGGTGTCCAAACCTCCAGTAATATAGTTCAGTCTGTCGAATAGTATCACACGTCATCGCTCCTAGTGGACTTCCTTCAACCTAGTAGAGTGTATCAACTCTAAGCCCAATCGCGATAGCTTCCTTGAAGCTCTTCTTCCAGATGCACACATTCCCATCAATGAATGCCACATTGAAACCTTTTTCTTCCATGGCTGAAATAGACACAAGGTTCTTCTTCAAATCAGCTACATAGAGTACCTCCTGCAAGTAGAGGACTTGACCTTGAGACAAGTGGATGGTCATAGTGTCTGTTCCTTTCACAGGATATGTGGCATTATCTCCAAGGATAATTTCCAGATTAGTATCCTTCTCAACCATATCAGAAAGTGTTTCCTTGAACCCAGTGATGTGCCTTGAGGCACCAGTGTCTATCAAAGAGACATCCATAGTGTCGGGTGAAGATGCAGCAGAGAGGGTTGATAAAAGAATGAATTCATTTCTTTTATCAACAACATTTGATTCCTCATACCTGGAATTTTTCGACCTTTTGAAAGGTTGACTATTTCCGCCGGAGGTAGCCTTCCTCTTCCCCTTGAACCTGTTGTTCCTTTGATTGCCATTCCTCCGGTTGTTGCCATCATCATTGGCAGAATCCTTCTTGAAAGGGCATTCTCTAGCATAGTGACCTGGCTTGTGACAAGTGTAACACTTGCCTTTCTTCCCTTGGGCCCCTGCTCTTCCTTTGTTCCTTGGACCACCAAAGTTCTTCTTTCTAGAATGAGCAGCGAAGGCAACATTTCCTTCATTTTCGTATTCCTTCATTCTTGTCTCTTCTTGTACACATCTCGATAGTACTTCGTCAAAGTCAGATATCACATTGTTATTGAGAATAGTAGTGTTGAACACATGCCATTCGGATGAGAGACCTCCAAGTGCAGTGAGTACCATCTCTCGATCAGCTATTGTCTCCCCAATAGCCAGTAGATTGTTCCTGATCTCGATCAACTTCAGAAAGTATGATTGAAATGACTCTTCTCTGCCTTTCTTTAGATTCTTCAATTGATTCTTGAAGAATAGGACTTGATTCACATTGTTGGCCTTTAACATGTGGACCAACTTATCATACATCTCCTTGGATGTGCCCAGCTCAGAGATGTAGGCAACCAGACTCTTATGAATTGAGTCCCTGATCAGCAGCTTTGCTTTGATTTCCCCCTTCTTTTACTTTGTTTTGGCAGCAACAGTTGCAGTGGATGGAGGCTCTTGGATTTTACCCTGCACATAGTCCATGACATCTTGGTCTTCCAAGTTAAGATCCAATGTCATCTTCCAAGCATGGAAGTCATCCTTCCCAGTCAATTTGTCATCAACCTTAAAACCATTGTACTTTGAGGAACCCATCCTCTTCTTCGGTGATTGCTACAAATTAGGGCTTTGTCTTCACCTAAGCTCTGATACCATGTAAATTTTTGTAGATGTTCTATGCTAGATGCAACTTTACTTTTTCTCCCAATATCAGACAGCAATCACATAAGCAATAAAGTAAAATGTTGATAGAACATACCAGTAGATCGACAGAAGACAAGCCAGAAATATATAAGTGTGTTGGTGCGTTACGGCGGTCAACAAGATGCTTCAACCAGCAAAGTCTCAATATAGTCAGCCAACCAACACTGTCACACAACCCTCTAGGACAGCCAAACGGTCAACTCAAAAGTCAACCAAAAGTCAACGATGTCAATCAACGGTCAACGCAAACAGTAGCAACAGCTAGGTCAACGCAGAAAAGTCAAAGTCAACGTCTAGCCTCAGGAATAGTGCCAAAAAATATGGATTTGGAAAATTGAACTTTTGGGAGAGTTTCAGGTCTGTTTGACCTTTTATTGACCAAAGTCAACGCTGGTCAAAGTTTGCTGTAGAAACCCTAGACCGAAATCTGAAATGTGTTGCTGCTGGAATTTTCCCACGTGTGGAGAGAAGAGCCTCCAAGGTCATCGAACCAATCAGATGAGGAGAGAGAAATGTGTGAGGATGAGATGAGTGAAAATGTCCTCCAACGTTGACCAATTTATATCCATCTGTGAGGGTGTAACTGCTGGGGCACAAAACCTTAAGGCCGACCTGCACATATCTTGAATAAATTCAAAATAATGTTTTGCTCATCGGATCAAGATGATCTTTAGATCGATCTTGCACCTCTCCGAAAGAGGAATCCAATAAAAATATTGGTATCTTCATCTGAGCATCACAACATGGAGTTTGAACCTAGTTGTCCTAAATTAACAGATTTCCTGGAAGGATTACGTCACCCCTTCAGAAAACTAAGTTGTCTCTCTCTGCATAAATGTTGCCTCTCTCTGAAATGCACTCCTGGTCCTCCTAACCAATCTCTGCTTCTATCCCTCTTTGGATCTGATCAATAAATCACAATCACTTAGCAAACCCTGCCCTAGTGATTTGAATATGATCAAAAGTTGTGTCTCCACACAAAAACACGAAAGTGCTCTATGGCTCAAGTGTCTCAATGTATTTTCCATAGGCCCCTCACCCTCCTCCTTATATTCTTCTGTTGACTCTTCAACGGCCAAAATTAAAACATAATCAAAGGCTAAGATTAATTTGGAGGTGTTCCATGACTTTTTCTAGAAGATTCACACTTAGTTTAATTAATACCCTTTAATTAATCAGTTTCCCTAAGTTTAGACTTAGGAAAACATTAAAAAACGATTAATTATTTTAATTAAACCATCCCTAAGTGGAATTTTCCAAAACCATTTCTGGGTTTTATGGAATACATGTGTCCTAGCCTATATACAAAGTTACAAGGCTAGAGCACATCTGATGCTACCATAAATCAACACATCCATGTTCCAAAGGACAAGTGAAAGAAGTTGGATTCTACAAGCATCAAAGGAATATTCGTTGGATATAGTCTCTCCTCAAAAGCATATAGAATCTACAACAAGGAAGGAAGACATATTGAAGTAAGCAGGGATGTCATATTTGATGAAAATCAAACGTGCAAGAAATCAAAGGATATCCCCATTGATTCCGATGATCAAGAATCTCCAATATTCGAAGAAGAAGTAGTACACCATGAAAATCTTACTACAAATCAAGAAGACGAAGAAGGACCAAGTGTGCCTATTCAACCTGTGATCATCTCGCCCACAAGGAAAAGGCTAAATTGGTTAAAAGCTACTTCGGAAGATGTTTAAGGATGTGAAGCTGCGAAAATAACTTTTAGAGAAAGCAAAAGACCGAAGAGATATTCTGGATATGCTGCATATATGACGAAGTTAATTGAAGTTGAACCATCTACATTCGAAGAAGCCGCTCATCAAGAAGTTTGGAAGGCGATGCAGGAAGAATATCAATCCAATATGAAGAATGGGGCTTGGGAAATTGTTCCTAAACGTAGTGACAAATCAGTTGTCACATCTAAATGGATCTACAAAATCAAACATGTTGTTGATGGAAGCATAGACAAGTACAAAGCAAGATTCGTTTAAAGGGGTTTCTCTCAAAAAGAAGGCATATATTATGAAGAAACCTTTGCATCCACAGCAAGGTATACTACTATTATATATTTGGTTTCACTGGTTGCTACAATGGGTTGGAATATCCATCAAATGGATATGAAGACCGCATTTTTGAATGGGACCTTTGATGAAGAAGCATACATCGAACAGCCTGATGGCTTTGAAGTGAATAGCAGGGACACTCATGTTTGTAGACACAAGAAGGCCACTATGTTACCGGATCTGGCAGAGGGAGGGGCAGGATCACTGGATCCATGAATCTGATCCGGATCTGGATAAGGATCTTCCAGAATACAACTAAAATACAGCAGGTGGTGGATCTTTTTTTTTCCGGGAAACGGATCCTCGGCACAAGAAACGGATCCAACGAAACTTGCTAGAAACCCACGGAAAATGTACTGCTTGCTGGAAACGCGAAAATTAATCCTTCCAAATCACAGCTATCCTGCGAAAGTCAAAAGGCTTCAAAAATTAGGTTTTTGACTATTTGAACTTAAAGTTAACACGTTGGTGGTCCCTCTTTGTCTCATTGTTTGTGGTCTTTGTCTCATTGTCTACGAAACAAAGGGGTTTGGCATTTGGCGTTTAGTGTTTAGCAGCTCGACTATTCTTCTCGGCGTTCGACTCAGCTCAGCTCGTTTGGCTCAACTCGTTTGGTTCGGTGTTCGACTCAGCTCGTTTGGCATTTTGGGCTAAGGTACCTGTAGTGACTCGTGCATTTTGAAGTTGCAATGTTGCTCCATTCCTTTTGGCAAAATATGTTTCTTTTTTGCTCATTTACTAGCTCCAAGATTGGTATCTTTTTGGCTTCAATATGATTATCGTGCTTTGATATCATATAGGAAAATTATGATGTTTGTATCTAGGATGTGCCCATATCTGTGTCATATTGGATATATATATATATTTTTCCATATGTAATTCTAGTTGTATCCGTATCCATACCTTAATCTTGCTACTATGAATAGAGTTACTACTATGAATAGACATTCCCAACAATGACAGATACATAAATCCAGAGAATGTTTTAATTTTTAATTTTTAGATTAAGTGTTAGCTGAAGTGTATTTTAATTTTTAAATTTTTAAATGTATATTTATGATATATTATAATTTGAATTTTATATGTAGTAATGTAAACTATAGACCATTAGTATTGTGGAACCATCACAGTAGGAGCAGAGTGAAGGGGAAATCATCAAAACAGACCCAAAATCTCCTCTATGGCAGTATGTGGAGATTATTGGAAAAAATCCAGAGAATGTTTTAATTTTTAATTTTTAGATTAAGTGTTAGCTGAAGTGTATTTTAATTTTTAAATTTTTAAATGTATATTGATGATATATCGTAATTTGAATTTTATATGCAGTAAGGTAACCTATAGACCATTAGTATTGTGGAACCATCACAGTAGGAGCAGAGTGAAGGGGAAATCATCAAAACAGACCCAAAATCTCCTCTATGGCAGTATGTGGAGATTATTGGAAAAAATCCCAGAGGTGATTCATTTAAATGGAAGCGCAATGAATACCAACATATCAAAAATGGATCATATATTAAAGTGAAGGCCCATCTCACTGGTCAAACTAACACAAGAGTGCAAGTATGCACCAGGCCAAAAGATGCAAATGGCAAACGTGGCCAAGGCTTGAGTTCTAGAAAAATGAAATTCTATCCATCTTTGCAAGAAGTTGTTGATAGGAAGCTTGCTAAGGGAAAACAACCTCTGCAAAGCTCTACAACTAGGCCTTCATTTCCGTCTAGGCTTGCTGCCACAACTAATAAAAGGCCCACTCTTTGCCCTCTTGAAGCAGCTTTCAATAATCAAGCTAGAGATATAGCCAATGAACATGTAGCTCGTTGTATCTATGCAAATGGGTTAGCATTCAATTTGGTGCGTTCCCCTTATTGGCAACAAATGATTAAGGTTGTTAATGAAGCACCAAAAGGGTACAAAAGCCCTGGATATGAAAAGGTCGGCACTACCTCGTTGGCATCAGAGAGACAATTCGTGGATATACAACTACAGGCAATCCGGGATACATGGGCAAGAATAGGTGTGTCCATCATTTCTGATGGATGGAGAGACCAAAGAGACCGTCCATTAATTAATGTTGTTGCAGTATGCCCCCAAGGGGCAATGTTTTTGAAGGTTGTTGATTGCAGTGGAATAGAGAAAGATGCATCTTTCATATCCACAATTCTTATTGATGCAATACAAAGTGTGGGGCCACATAATGTTGTCCACGATATTACAGACAACGCACAGGTTTGTAAAGTTACAGGTTTGATTATGGAGGGTTGATATGATCACATTTTTTGGACTCCATGTGCAATACATTCATTGAACCTTATGCTTGCCAAGATTGGTGAGATTGAATGGATTAATGAAATATATGTAGCAGCAAAATAAATCCAAATGTTCATAACCAATCATTCAATATCCCAAGTCATATATCGGGGTTTTGCAAAGTTGGAGCTACTGAAGGTAATATTTTTTTAATCAATACTATTTGTATTGGAAATTCTTAATTTTAATTACAAATTTATATATGATTTCTCATTTGAGAATTGACTTTTTGAAACTTGTAGGTTGTTGAAACTTGTTTTTCCTCCCACACTCTTGTCATAAAAAGGCTTATGGGGGTGGGACAAGCATTAGAAGCAATGGTCATTGACCCTCTTTGAGAATCATGGAGGACTTCCACTTCTGATAAGGGGCAAAAAATCATGTCCATCATTCTTGATGATGCATGGTGAGACAAAGTCCAATACCTTCTGCGGTTTACTGAACCAATCTTGACCTTGATCAAGACATTTGACACAGATACACCTTGCATGGGGGAAGTTTATGAAAACATTGATAATATGTTGGAGAAGATTAGTGAAATTATCAGGGCAAGTGAAAATGACCATTTTGAAACATTCTACTATGAGTAAAGGACATAGTTACAGAAAGGTGGAACAAAATGACCACACCATTACACCTTTTGGCCTATGCATTGCACCCTAAATATTATCATTCCAAAATTGTTGTTACCAAGTAGAACAACGTCAAACAAGGATTCTGAAGTGGTACAAGGATACTAGACAACTTTGAGGAAAATTTATAGAGATATGGAAGTTGCAATGGATGTACGCCAAGAATTTGGAGGATTTGTACAATCTACTGGTAGAGTAGCTATGGATGATCGAGGACATCTTGATCTTATTACTTGGTGGGGATTTCATGGTGGGGATAGCATTCATCTCTCCACTCTAGCCATTGGACTGTTATCACAAGCTGTTAGTTCTTCATTAGCTGAGAGGAATTGGAGTACATATGGCTTCATCCATTTAATGAAGTGAAACAAGCTGGGAGCAGTAAAGGCTGGGGATCTTGTGTATGTTCATTCCAACCTCCGTCTTCTATCACATGTTGAACTAGAGTATAAAAAAGTTTTGAGCAGGATATGGGATGTGGAGCCTGAGATCTCTCACTTGAACCTGACACTGAATGTCATGACTCACCTCAACCTACTTGAGGTTATTGTTCCACCACTAATCCAACCTACTAATGCAACTTCCTACATTCAAGGACCCCCATCATCTATTCATGATGTAGAGTTGCAATATGCAAAAGATAATGTAGATCCATTTGAGGATATGTGAATGTACTTACTATTATCATTTATAATATTATCCTTTTTGTTACTTTGTATGAGGGAGGATGCATCATTTCAGTGTTTCAAATCTTCATATTTATAATATATCTAATGGTTTCAGTTCTAAAAGTGTTTGATGGTTTCAGGGAGTATTTGATTTTTGAACTCTAAAGTAGTTTATAAAGTTTAAAAATATTATTATATTTAAATTATTTGTACTTGGCGCATCCTTGTTGTATCTGGATCCTGGATTTTCAAAAAACTAGCGAATCTGAATCCGAATCCGTATCTGTATCTAAAGCAAGCTCCTAGGGCATGGTATGCAAGAATGGATGCACATCTCTTAAGAATCAGATTTGTGAAGAGTACTATTGATCCAAATCTCTACATCAAGGTTGTGATTAATGAACCTGTCATTATTCTATTCTATGTGGATGATCTATTCATTACTGGTGTGGAGCAAAGAATTCAAGAATGCAAGAAGATGTTGGCAGTTGAATTTGAGATGAAGGATCTAAGACTGACGCACTACTACCCGGGTCTAGAAGTATGGCAGAAACCTAGGGATATATATTTGGGGCAAAGAAATACATCATCAAAATGTCGCAGAAATTTGGATGATGGACTCCAAGCCCATGACTACTCCTATGATCACTAATCTCAAGAAGTTGTGGGGTTCTGACTCAAGTCTAATGGATCCTACCTCTTATCGACAGTTGGTGGGCTCTTTAATGTATCCAGTAAACATTAGGCCAGATATATGCTTTGCAGTAAACATTCTTAGTCAGTTTCAGTTGGAGCCTCGTCAGCATCACTGGATAGCTGCCAAACACACATTGAGGTATCTTTGTGGCACTATACATCACTGCCTTAAGTATGATAGTAAGGAAGTCAAGCTAATTGGCTTCACAAATTCTGATTGGGGTTGCAGTGATACCGATGGAAGAAGCACTACAGGAAGATGTTCTTATTTGGGAGTTGTTATGATCTCAAGGATGGGTAGGAAGCAAGATCTCGTTGCTTTGAGTAGTGCTAAGGCAGAATATGTGGCTACATGTGAAGTAGGAAAGGAGGTTAAGGAAGCTTCTAACAGATTTGTTCAAGAAGTCTCTGGGTCCTACTGTGATTAACAGTGATAATCAAATTTGTATCAAGATATCTGGAGATCCTGTGTTTCATGCTAGGAGGAAGAATATCAACAATAAGTTCCATTCTATTAGGAACTTGGTGCAGGTTGGGATAGTGAAGTTGGAGTATGTCTCGACAAATAAACAGGTAGCAGACATACTAACAAAGTCTCTTCCTAATAAGAAGTTTGAATATCTAAGAAACATGCTTCGTTTAGTAGATATTGTTGATTGTATTGATGATAAGAGATCAGAAGAGATTTATTGAAGGTTTGCGAGTGAAGCATTGCCTGGGAGCACACCAGGCCGGCACTTTTTGTTGATGTCTAGGTCCCGAAATAGGGAGGGTGGCATTGACAGATGCACACCTAAATCCCTGGGTTGGTGCTTAGAAAGTAATTCTGATGGTACCCAAAGAGTCTAAAAGCTTTAGTCCACCTTAGTCCTACTTCGACAGATTTCCTTGGTTAGGAATCTAGTCCATGGCATTGCGGTGCCTAAACTGTTGAGAGACCAATGGATAGATTACCCTGGTCAAGAATCTAGTCCATCACATTCTGGTGCCTAAACTCTTCATAGTTCATATAGTTTGAGATCTTCCATTGTATTTGTATATTATGAATACCTCCCTAGTTAAGAGGGAGTGTTGAAGAATGTAACTAGGTTTGATCTTCATAAAATGTATTTGAATCATTATGTAATGTACTTCTCAAAAGAATAAAAAAAAAAAAATTTATTATTGTAACAATGACTTATTAAAGCATGGGTTTCATGCTTGTGTCATCATTATTTTAGTCAAAGTCCCCATTGTCGACTCCTAGGATTAATATCGAGTCAATAGAGTCATTGTACATTTAAAGAGACCCTTTTTGGGCTTTTGAATCATGTAAAAGTGTTTTTTATTGAGTCAAATATGACTGACATTACATACATACTAAGTCGGCCTAAATGAGATCAAGTCGGCCTAAAAGGGACCAATTCGACCTCATCTGGGGCCTATAAATAGAAGGAGATCGAATTCATTTGGTGCATCTCATCTCAAGCAAGTTCAATATCTCTACTGAAGCTGGAAAAAGTGCGAAGTGGGTCAAGGAAGCCAAAAGGAGTGCGAGTTGGGTAAAGGTCAAAGAGAAGAAGAAAATCGAAGATTTGGTGCTACTCTCTCTCCATTTTGTGCCCTAGTTTGGAAGATCTAAGTCTTTTTATGTTGTTGTTGCCTAATGTCGTAAGTTGTTGGGGACAAGTTGTTGCTGCTATTGGGTCAAAGATCTAGAAAGGATGACTTGGTGTGGAGGAAAGGTTTGGCGTATGTCTAGGGTGAAGAGTCCTAAAGAAAAATATTGAAGGTAGAGAATTTTGACTGGGTTTTCCCCTAGAGAGGGGTTTTTCCCTGGCATTGTGCCTACATCTTGTGTCTTGTGTTTTGTGATCTTCATACACATATAATTTGGTAATTGCTTGATGAAAAGATAATCTAATAAAGAAGTATTAGAAGCCAACATAATTCACAAGTAATTATCAAGAAAAAGGAATCACACCCTAATCAACTTCCATTGATTTCTCAGCATCTTTGGCAACATCGATGATATGGAACATCCACCAAATGGATGTCAACACTACATTCTTGAATGGCACAATTGATAAGCAAGTCTATATAGAGCAACCCTTGGCATTTGAAGTGAAAGATAGAAAGGCATATGTTTGCAAATTAAAGAAGGCATTATATGGCCTCAAGCAAGAACCAAGGGAAGGGTATGTTAGGATGGATGCATACCTACAAAATTAGACTTCACAAAGGGTTAAGTTGATTCGAACCTTTATATTAAGGTTGTGAAGGGAGAGCTAGTAATCATTCTTCCATATGAGGATGATCTTCTCTTGACAGGTGTGGAAAGTCGAATTGAAGAATGTAAGAAACAACTAGCAGCAAAATTTCACATGAAGGATCTAGGGTTGATGCACTCCTATTTGGGACTAGAATTCTGGCAAAGACCTGATGAGATCTATCTAGGTCAAGGAAAGTATGTGATCAAGATGTTGAAGAGGTTTGACATTATGGATTGCAAACCAATGACAACCCCAATGATCACAAACTTAAAAATACTAAGGAGCTCCAAATCGAGCCCTGTGGATCCCTCCAAGTATAGACAATTGATTGGCTCACTAATGTACTTGGTGAATACACGTCTAGATACATGTTTTGTAGTAAATATTCTCAATCAATTCCAAGTAAATTGAGGCATGATCATTGGATAGCAGCAAAACATATATTGAGATATCTACAAAGAACAATCCACTACTGCCTAAAATATGATAGAAGGAATGATGCTTGATTGGATATACAGATTCCGACTAGGGAGGCAGTGAGCAGGATGGAAGGAGCAATATAAGAGGATGTTTTAGTTTGGGATCCTCCATGATCTCATGGATGAGCATAAAGCAAGATATGGTTTCTTTTAAGTAGTGATGAGGCTAAGTATATTGCAGTCTGTGAAGTAAGCAGAGAAGTTGTCTGGTTAAGGAAGTTCTTATCCGACCTATTTGAAGGACCAATAGACCCTAGAGTGATACATTGTGATAACACCAGTTGTATATGATTGTCTGAAGAACCAGCATCCCATGGAAAGACAAAGCATATCAACAACAAGTATCACTACAATCAGAAGCGAGTACAAGATGGTGTGTTGCAACTACAATATATCTCCACCGATGAGCAGGTAGTTAACATATTGACAAAATTTCTTCCTAATAAGAAGCTTGTCTATTTGAGAGACAAGTTTGGTTTGGTTGATGTATCCTCCTTAGTTGAGAGGGAGAGATAGGCGCATTGTTCTTGTCTTCACTTGGGAAGGAAAAATGGAGGATTGGGTAAGCATCTGGAATCCGATACTCTTTGAGGATGAGGTAGGGCATCCAAGCTAAGAGTAGTCGTGGGTCAATATTCTTTGAGGACTAGCTATCCAAGATAAGAATAGTCCAAGGAATATCATACTCTGTGAACACCCGAGTGTGGTATGTACCTTGAGAGACAATAATGATGGTGTCCATAAATCATTGGTCTCGCCAACATTGTGCTCTGATCTTGTGGAGGGATAGAGTTGGTATTCAAGGCCTTGCTATATGACAATGTTGGTTGATATGATGCTAAACAGATGGGTTACCAATCTGACTCTTCTTATGAAATCTCTTTAGATTGAGAATGTCCATGTACCATTTATGAATACCTCCCTAGTTAAGAAGGGGCGTTGAAAAATGTGTAACTAGATTCGGTCTTCATAAATATGAAATGCACTTTTAATTCTTGTAAATTGTAAAATAAAAGAAAAATTATTATTATTATTATTGAGCATGGGTTTCATGCTCATGGTCTTTTATTTTATAGGTCAAGCACCCATTGAGTGCTTCTAGAGTTTGTCCTGGGTGAAGAAGTCAACAAAGTCATTGTCATAAGTTGAAAACCCCATTGGGCACATTGTAACTTGTAAAGAAAATTATTTTTGTCCTTAAAAATGTCAAAATTCCCTTCAAGACCAAGCTTGTTTGGTAGCTAGCAAGTCGGCATAATTTGAGGAGCCACTGTGAAAATTTCTGAATTTAAGTTACAGAAATCCTACTGCATAAATCTGATTTACATTACCTACTTCTTTTCATTAATTTAACATGTTATTTTCTAAATGCTTCAAGAAAATATTAATGTAAATACGCTGCAACCTACACAAATATGCAGATCAAGTACTGAAAAATAAATGAGACAATCAGACAAAGGACACTTATTTTCAGAAAAATATCCTCGCAAAAACCCAATGCGGGAAAACCGGTGCAATAGTTCTGAGGGTTTGTATTATTAAGCAGCAGTATTCTGAGTACAATTAGGGTGCCAAAATCCAACTCACCCAACAGAGAAAAATCCTCAGCAGATAGATAAGTTTTACCTCACACTACAAGTCCCGGTGGATCTAGATCAGAAACTGGTGAAACCCCAACTACCTCTGCGCAGTAGATGCGTAGGCCTGCGTGGGTCTGGCTGAGGAATACGTGACCCCCTCTCTACTCTGATCTGCCTCTTAGGAAATCGAGTTCCAGCCATCCCAGCTCAGAAACCCCGATATTCAGCAATTTCCAGACTGTCTCTCGGATGCTTGGTGTGGGCCTACATCAGCCCCTCTGGCAACTAAGTCACCTCTCCTGGTGGCTGCGTTGCTTCCTCTACGTCTCTGCTGCCCTTGCTCTGCTATGTACTCTTGGCCCTCCGACCAACAACTAATTTTGCCCCTCGCTACAACTGAATCACTTAGATCTTATCTTCGTCCAAGCACTCCTCCGTCAGAAGAATTCGATCTCTAGATTCATTGTGTGTGTGTGTTCTCCAACTGACCCTCAAACCTTCCTTTATACTTTTCCAGTCGAGAAATCAACGGCTAAGATTAAAATAGACTTGATCCTCGTCACTTAGAAGCTTCTCACCCACATGTTTAAATTAATTCACTTCAATTATTTAATTCCATAAATTTTAACTTAGGCTCCATTAAAAATAATTAATTATTTGAATAACTTTCACTCTGGGTGGAATTTCTCCAAACGATTTCTGGGTCTTGGAGATCTCATGTGTTCTAGCCTCTCCACAAAATTTCGGAGCTAGAGCACATCTGATGCTACCCAAAAATCAACACTCCCTCTTAGCGACGAATGTGCTCTAGCAATACTTCTTAACCAGAAGCATCAACTTAATCCACGGCATCGATCATCTGCGTTGTTGATGCTCGGCTTGTTGCCCTTCATCCATTGCACTGCTATTATCTGTATTGTTGCCCATGACTCTGCCACTTTCACTGCTACATTTGCACTGCAGCTCCCTCTCAAAATGTTGCATCATGTTGCCCATAACACTGCCACTGCTAACTGTTACACTGCAACTCAGTTGTTGAAACTTGAGAGTTAAGCAACTAAAAAACCTCCCAAAACTGACATACTGGTCAATCTGAACACTCTCGATGCTGGAACTACCTCTGCTACTAATCTGTATTGACCCTCTGATGCCACTATGCTACTGCTGCTCTACACTATGTAAGCGCTGCTCTTCACTGCGTTGCACCACTATGCACTGCGTTGTTGTTGCTATGTTGTTGCTGCCTCTGCTCTGTGTTGCTTCAAACTTGGGCATTCTAGCTCTGCCACTGTTGCTCCATTATCCCTTGCATCAACTGACACACGTCATTCTGCTACAGTCATTAAGGGCTCCCGTAGTTGTATGTGATCCAAAAGTTTGGGCACCTCAAGGATCCTGCCTCTTTTTCATATGTAGCTGATCTACAGCTCCATATCTCCCCACTTCTTAGTTGCATGAGCACTCATGGCGCATCCATCATCATCATCATCCTCATTAGCTTGTGTTGGAGCATCCTTCGAGTCAGATTCTTCCTTGCCCTTCTTCTTCAGAGGGCACTATGTGGCAAAATGTCCTAGTTCCCCACATCTGAAGCATATGACCTTCGAGAGGTCCTTCTTTTTCCTTCTTTCTTGCCCATGTTGTCCCTTAGATGCGAGAGCCACATCTTCCTCTTCCTCCTTGACTTTGATCCCTTTGCTGCTGCTTCCCGCCTTGGTCCACCATCTGAGCTCTTCTTGTTGAAGAGTTGCCCACATCTCTTCCCAACTTGGAAGAGCTGCCCTGCCCAAAATGCCTTGGACAAATGTCTCCCAGTCTTTAGTGACTGCATTTAGGGCAGTCCCGACCATAAGCCCAACATCTGGCATAGCCCCTATGGAAGCTAGCTGAAATCGGATCCCTTGCAATCTAATGAGGAAGGGGTCGATCTCTTCTCCCTTCTGCATCTAAAATAATCTCAGCTGGTTCTCAAGCAACATCTTCTGTTGAACGGAAGATCCCTGGTACATAGTGGTCAAGGCCTCCCACATTTCCCTTGTTGTGTTCTTCTCAGCAATATGTGAGATCACATGATCCTTGACTCCGTCCATGATCATGTGTTTTGTTTTTGCCTGATCCTCCTCGTACTTCTTGACAGGATCAGCATCACGAAACAGCAACAGTGTTCAAGGCATGATCCTTGATGTGATGTTCATCCAAAACTGCCAGGATCCTGGCTTTCCAGATGACAAAGTTATATGCTCTATCCAACCTGTCCTGATCCCTCAATCCATTCACGGCCATCTCTACTCAAGTGTCGAACAAGTCCCTTTCTCCCTCTTTCGTTGTTGCCCCAACAAAAGTCGTATCTGGATTTCTTGGCGCTAGAAACCCTCTATGGAACAAGCTCCCTCTGAGATTAGATTTCCTTCACTTAAATCCTTCTGCCAACAGATGTCGAAACACTCCTCTCTGATCTTGCTATTCTGCTACTCAGCACTAGATCTAGACTTCTTAGCAAGAAATATTCTGAGGAATTGCTTCCCTCTACTTTGCTTCTGCCCCACTATAAATTATTCTACAGCAATAAACACAATGCCCCACCAACAACTCCAGAAGAAAATCGAACTGCACCTCCAGCCATGGCAACCAGAAAGATCTAGGCTCAGAAACCTCTGTGCTAGCCCAACAACTGTTGTGTTGCCTCCTGCAGCTAAAACGTCACCCTACCTGGCTGACGCAGGCTCTTCGTGTGCCTCTCTGGCGACTGTGTGACCCTTCCTTTGCCTCTTTCTGGTTCAGCATTGTCACTCGAGACAGCTACCTTCCTGCAACAAATTTTCCGTCGTCCTTTTGCCGATGGCTTCAACTCTACTTAATCTGCAACAGCTCCAATACCATGTGAAAAAATTTGAATCTAAGTTACAGAATCCTACTGCAGAAATTTGATTTACATTACCTACTTGTTTTCATTAATTTAACTATTTTTTCAATGCTTCGGGAAAATATTAATGTAAATACGCTGTAGGCTACACAAATATGCAAATCAAGTACTGAAAAATAAATGAGACAATCAGACAAAGGACACTTATTTTCGAACAAATGACCCTAGAAACCCCAATGCGGGAAAATTGATGCAACAGTTCTGAGGGTTTGTATTATTAAGCAATAGTACTTTGAGTACAACTAGGGTGCCAAAATCCAGCTTACCCAACAGAGAAAATTACTCGGCAGATAGATAAAATATTGAGTTTTACCTCACACTACAAGTCCCAGCTGATCCGAATTAGAAGCTGGTGAAACCCCAGCTGCCTCTGCTCTGCCTCTACGCAGTAGATGCGTAGGCCTGTGTGGGTTTGGTTGAGGACTGAGTCACCCCCTCACTGCTCTGATCTGCCTATCTGGAAATCGAGTTTCAGTCCTCCCAGCTCAGAAACCCCGATCTTCAACAATTTTCGAACTGTCTCTCAAATGTTTTGCGTTGCCCCCGCATGAGCCCTGCGTGGGTCTGCGTCGGCCCCTTTGGCGACTGCGTCACCTCTCTTGGTGGTTGCGCTACTTCCTCTGCATCTCTGCTGCCCTTGCTTTGCTATGTACTCTTGGTCCTCCAACCAACAATTGCTTCTACCCCTCGTTGCAACTGAATCACTTAGATCTTATCTTTATCCGAGCACTGCTCCGTCAGAAGAATTCAATCTCTAGATTCACTCTGTGTGTGTTCTCCAACTGGCCCTCAAACCTTCCTTTATACTTTTCCAATTGAGAAATCAACGGTTGTGATTTAATCCATAATCAATGGCTAAGATTAAATTCGACTTGATCGTCGTCACTTGGAAGCTTCTCACCCACATGTTTAAATCCCTAAGTTTTAACTTAGGCTCCATTAAAAATAATTAATTATTTGAATAACTTTCACTCCGACTGGAATTTCTCCAAAAAAATTCCGGGTCTTGGAGATCTCATGTGTTCTAGCCCCTCCACAAAATTTCGGAGCTAGAGCACATATGATGCTACCCAAAAATCAACAGCCGCGTCCACCTTGAGAAGCCTATATAAAGGAGGAAACTTGACCTCCTTGAAGCACATTTATAACTCACTCATTCAAGTGAAGGAGGAAGAAGAAGAAGGCAGCAAAGAAGGAAGAGGACGAAGAAGACTAGGTTTTGGGCTATTTCTCCCTCACGTGCTATAAGGAAGGCTAGGGTTTCTGCAACATATCTAGGGTTTTCTTCTACAAGTTCAATCATGAAGAAAGGAAGGAAAGAAGGTCAAGGTCACAAGAAGCCATCCTCAAGCTCCAAAAGGAACAGAAATCCAAGCGAATGTCTAAGGAAGCCCTGAGAGGCTAAAAGAAGCTCACAAGTGTGGCAACAGCAACTGCTGGAGGGTCAAAAATTTCAGGTTTGCAGTGGGGGCCGAAATTTTGCAACTAGAGATTAAAATTGTGCTATTGGAAGAGATTTGACTGGATTTGACTTGGAAAAGGAAAGCACATCATGTTGGACTTGGTCTTGGAGGGTATTGGTCTTGGTCTAAAGGTCATGGAATTCTTCAATTGAAGAATCTATATGGCAGATATGAGATTTGTGAGTTTTCCTCTCAACTGGAGAGTTTTTGGCCCTAACTTGTGGCCTATATTTTGTGTTCTTGTTCTTCTTGTTTTTGGTAGTTGTTTGAGGATATACAAACATAATAATAAAAAAAGAAACTAATAAGTAAGAAAAAGTAAAAAGACATCACAAGCAGCTATCAAGAGAAGAGAAATCACTCTAATCGTTGCCCTTTAGATTTCTCAACATGGTATTAGAGCTAAGGTTGGCTAAGGGCATTATGAAGATCTCTACTACATTGAAGAAATTTCTCAAGAAGTGGTCAAAGGTAGCAAGCCATATCAAGAAAGGTGTCAAGGAAGCATGGAATCTCCTATTTAATCCAAGGAAAGAAGTAACCAAGACAAAGGACGAAGGACTCTTCTCGGCACTCACTAGCACATTTCAAGATGAGAACATTTGGGTGATCAATAGTGGAGCATCAAGACACATAACAGGTCATCACAGGCAATTAAACACATTATCAAAAGGAAAAGTATTCTTACTCCGTAGAACTTGGAGATAATAAGAGCTATTCTGTGAGAGGAATCGGATCAACCTCGATAAAACTAGAGAATAAAGGCAATATTCATCTCAACAACACCCTATTTGTTCCAAATTTGCATAAAAAATTACTCTCCATTTCAAGTTTAGAAGATAAAGGTGATAGAGTGGCTTTCATTGATGGAAAACTTGTAGTATTGGGTAAAAACTCAAGTATAGAAAATGCTACAGTAATTGGAATTCCTGAAGGAAAACTTTACAAGTTGCTATCTCTTCTTGTTGAAGCTTTAGTTCACATTGAAATCAGCCCATGTGAACTTTGGCATAGAATATTTGGTCATCTCCATTTCAAAATCACTCCAACTCTAAGTTCAATAGTAAATGGAATCCTCAAACTAAAAGAAGATCGCGAAGGAGTATGCAAGGGATGTGCATTGGGTAAGAAAACCAAGAGACCAATTGGAAGCAGTGCTTCACGATCAAAAGAAACCTTGGATCTTATTCATTTTGATGTTTTTGGTCCTATGACTCCTAAATCACTTGGATGTCATCTATATTGTGTCACATTTATAAATGATCATTCAAGGAAAACTTGGGTTTACTTAATGAAATTCAAGGATGAAGTATTTACCAAATTTCAAGAATTCAAAGATGAAGTAGAAAACCTTACAGAAAGGAGAATCAAGATATTAAGATCCGATAATGGAGGAGAATACACATCTAAGGAAATCATCGCTGTTTGTAAGGAGTCTAGGATTAAGAGGGAGTTGATAGTCCCATATAATCCCGAACAAAATGAAGTTGCAGAACAAAAGAATCGATCCATTGAAGAAAGTGCAAAAGCAATGTTACATGATCAAGATTTACCAAAATTTTTGTTGCGTGAAGCTACAAAGACAATTGTATACATGCAAAATTGAAGTCCCAGCAGGTCATTAGACAACAAAACTCTCAAAGAAGTGTTCACTAGGAAGAAACCAATCGTGGATCATCTCCTAATTTTTGGTCGTCCTGTCCAGGGTTGCGGGGAAGCTTCACCCCCCCCCCCCTTCATTCCCATTTCCGAAACGTGCTCCGTGTAGGAGCGTTTTGGAAATGTTCGAAAACGCGCTCCCGAAAACGCTTCCTGAGGGGAGCGTTTTCGGGAGCGCGTTTCCGAACCTGTTAAAATGCCCCCTGCCTTTTCGGGAGCGAACACTCCCTGAGCGCTTCCGGCGTTTAAAAAATGCTTCGGGAGCATTTTTTAAATGCCGAAAGCAGTCGAGGAGCATTCGCTCCCGAACGCTCCCCGAAACAAAAAACGCTTCCCACCAAAGGAATTCTTTCGAATGAAAATTCATTACTTACACACAAAAGAAAATTGTTTTGTTTTTATCGTTCATTGATATTATATATATTATTTATTATAGGAACTGAGAGAGCCACGAGAACAAAGTGACAAGGAGAGTAAGTGATAAGTCAGTAAGGCAACAGATAACGAAAAATAGGCCCTAATCCAATTTTGTATTTTCTAGGATGAATTTGTAGGTTGTTTAAAAATGAACACTTGATTTTTTCTTGAATGTTGCATTTTATTGGGTTTAAAACTTAAAAAATGAATTGTTTTTTTCCTATGTTGCATTTCCCATTCCCATTTGGCATTTTTCCATTTGTTTTGCAGGCTAGAAACTTGAAACTTGAAACTTGTTTCCATCATGGCTATATGGCTAGGGATTTTCCTCATGTTGGTTCCTTTCTTTGTGATAATGGTGTTGGAGAGTAGTAGAAGAAAGAGGCAAATCAGAGAAGAGGAGGGTTATGGTGGATTTGAAGAAAATCCTGAAGAGGAGGAGGATTATGTTGAGGAGGAAGTGGGGAGTGGAGAACATGAGGACACAGATTCCCCAACTAGACAAGACCAAACTCAGACACCTTTGTAGAAATATGTTCAGAAACGGGAAGGAGGGAAAGGTGGTGGAACCACTAAATTTATTTGCCCCCAATGCAATAAACAATACCATGGTTCATACACCCATGTGAGAAGGCACCTTTGTGGGAAAATGCCAGGGGATGGAGAAAAAAATATTGGAATCAAAATTTGTACTAGTGTGCCAGCAACACAAAGAGAGAAATATAGGAAGGAAGAGGAGGCTGCCCTATAGAGATCATCTAAAAGATCTAGGGGTTTCATTGATTCTTATTCAGGCCCAACACGTCATGGACAAATAGGTTCAACTTCCACCCATGCCAGTGGTTTTGGAGGCAGTGGCACACCTGGATTAAGGCGTAGAACCATATCCGATTTCCTGGACGAAGGGTGTAGGAATGATGTGGATTCAAAAGTTTACCAGTTTCTATATGCATGTGGGGTGCCATTCAATGTTCTTCACTCACCTTATTGGCATGAAATGGTTTCTGCCATTAATGATGCCCCCAAAGGATACAAAAGCCCTGGGTATGACAAGGCCAGAACTGTGGGTCTTGATCATGAAAAAGCTAAAATAAACCATTCTTTGGCTAGAATGACAAGTTCATGGAATGAGCATGGGATGTCCATCGTCTCTGATGGATGGACCAATGTAAAAGGAAAACCATTGATAAGTGTTTTGGCTGTGTCGGTTAGTGGTGCAATCTTCCTGGCAGCATATGATTATTCAGACAAATTCAAAACCGGCATTAACATTGCAGAACCATTACTTGATATAATTGAAAAGATCAAAACATGTCATTATCACCGATAATAGCGTTGGAATTAAGGTGCTAAGAGTAATTATTGAGAGGAAAATAATTTCAATATTTTTTGTCTAGGTGTTTGTTCATAATAATGAACTTTTGACAAGATGTGATTATCAAAACAAAAGGTCCCTAATTCAAATGGCCCGTGATTCTTTGCGTATATAAAAATGATAAATTTTATTACAAATTGCAGTAATACCTATGATTTTGCGTACTCACTCCGAATGAGTTGTTGAAGATAGCAAAGACTTCCAAAACACCGGAACTGACCACCTTCAGTGACCTTGAAGGTAATATGGAATGTCATTTAATTATGTGCTGTTTTAGATGATCACAAATTATTAACAAATGTACAGTAAATAACAATGATGTAAGCAAGTTTCGAACATGTGGAGGAGACCGCCCTTGACCCTTTGTTTTGGGCACGTGTGAGGGAAATTTCAAATTTCAACAAGCCCATTTATCACATGATTCGGTTTGCAGATACAGATAAATCAGTGATTGGGGAGGTTTATGAGCAAATGGACAGCATGTTGGGGCAAATAAAAGATATTGTTAAGGATAATGATCCCAACTTGTATGCTATGATTCATGACTGTGTGTGTGCATGGTGGAATAAACTCAATGTTCCACTACATGCCTTGGCAGCCCAAAATATTACTCTCCATCTTGGTTGGGCCAACCTACACTTGGAGGTGGGGTTAGGATGAAACCTCACACAGATCTAGAGGTACAAAAGGGGTACCTGAAGGCATTAGACAAGTTGGTACCCGACAGGGAGGAGTGTGCTAGATTGCGCCTTGAATTAGGCAAATACTTCATTTGCACTGCTAACTTTGGTTCTTTCCATGCAATGGAAGACAGGGACAGATTTGATGCTCTCACATGGAGGGAAGCATATGGCGGCATGGGACTTTTGCCAAAGTTGACTAAAAAAGTTCTCTCACAGGTTGTGAACACTTCTTCTGCAGAGAGGTGTTGGAGCACCTACAGCTTCATACACAATGTGAGAAGAAACAAGCTGAATGAAAACCGAGCTGAAAGCTTGGTTTATGTGCATTACAACTTGAGGTTGTTGAGCCATTATTGTGATCGGGCAAATGAGGATCAATCATACAGAGTCTGGGACAACAACCCAGAGGATGATAATTTGGAGGACGGCACGGTACATATGGAAGAATTGGAAGCATAACTTTTTAGGGATGATGATGAAGCATCAGCAGCACCGCCACACACAGGGCCAGTCCCACCATCTATTGGTAGCAGTGTGGGTGCCAGTGCCAGTGCTAGTGCCAGTTCTCGATATCACACTATTGTTCCTTTGCAGATCCAGCCTCCACCTTCTAGTCATGGTCGTGGTACTCCTGAGAGTACTAGAAGACCAACATTTCCTCATGGCTCGCACAAATTAGACATTTCTCGTGGGCGTGGCAAGGAGCCAGCCAGTAGATAAAATAGATTTGTTGTTTACTAGTCTTTTCTATTTGTTGTTGACAATTGAACAGTTGAAACTTGACTCTTTCATATATTTAATGACAATTTAAGTTTGAAGTTTGAATTCGAAAGGTGAAACTTTGAAGTGGGCATTTATAAGTTTACAAGTCATTATGAATTATGAATATGATGCTTCATGAAAGTTATATGGTGATCAATGAATCAATGATGATAAATGTTATATATTGAATTTTGAAATCAATGAATCAATGATGATAAATGATATATATCAATGATGATAAATATTATATATTGAAATTTGAAATCAATGAATCAATGATGATAAATGTTATATATCAATGATGATAAATGTATATTGAATTTTGAAATCAATGAATCAATGATGATAAATGTTATATATTGAATTTTGAAAGCTTGAATCCTTCAGATTGATGATTCGCGAGACTCAAGAGTCAATATGTTGTATGTTTCCAACTCGTGGGCGTGGTTGATGAAGATTATAACTTCTAGATGATTGATGTTATATGATTCAATCTATGTTTTTATGTTTTTTATGTCTAATTCATCATTCTACATGTTTTTGTTGACATATATGCATCAAAATATAAAAAATATAAATAAATAAATATATATATATATATATATATATATAAACACTCCCGGAAACGCTCTGGACCGGAAGCTTCTAAAAATGGCGCTCCGGCTCCTGCTCCGCGTTTTCGCTCCCGCTTCCAAGTAACCTTGGTCCTGTCTATATTCATATACCTAAGGACAAGAGAAAGAAGTTGGATCCATCAAGCATGAAGGGAACATTTGTTGGCTACAATAACTTTTCTAAGGCCTATAGGATCTACATATAAAAAGGACACCATATAGAACTCAGTCGAGATGTGATTTTGACGAAATTATTGCATTCAAGAAATCAAAGGATCTCCTTATGCACTCTCATGATGAAGAACTTCTGGTATTTGAAGAAGTTTCTAGGGAAGAAGAATAATCAAACCATGAAGATGAAGGTCCCTGTGAACCTATACAACCTACAATAATCCTCAAAACTAGAAGAACACCTAACTGGTTGAAGTCTACACTACTAGATGCAGAAGGTCATGGGGATACTCAAGGTACATTCAGGGAAAGAAAGACGCCCAAATGGTATTTTGGATATGCAGCCTACATGAAAAACTAATAGAAGCAGAGTCATCCACTTCTGAGGAAGCTATTAATCACCAAGAATGGAAGGATTCCATGAATAAAGAATATCAATCTATAATGAAGAATGGAGCTTGGGAGATTGTGCCTAGGCCTGAAGACAAATCTTTGGTAACTTTCAAGTGGCTCTACAAGATCAACCATGTAGTAGATGGAAGTATTGATAAATATAAGGAAAAATTTGTGGCTAGGGTCTTCTCTCAAAAAGAAGGCATCGACTATGAAGAGAAATTTAGTCCAACAACAAGGTATACTACTATTCGTTTGTTGGTCTCTTTGGCAACATTGATGGCATGGAACATCCACCAAATGGATGTCAAGACGACATTCCTGAATGGCACAATTGATGAGGAAGTCTATATATAACAACCCTTGGGATTTGAAGTTAAAGATAGAAAGGCATATGTTTGCAGATTAGAGGAGGCATTATATGGCCTCAAGCAAGCACCAAGGGCATGGTATGCTACGATAGATGCATATCTTCAAAATTACGCTTCAAAAAGAGTTTTGTTGATCCGAACCTTTATATTAAGGTTGTGAAGGGAGAGCCAGTAATCATTCTTCTGTTTGAGGATGATCGTCTCTTGACAGGTGTGGAAGGTCAATTTGAAGAATGAAAGAAACAACTAGCAAGAAGAATTTGACATGAAGGATCTAGGGCCGATGCACTACTATTTGGGACTGGAAGTTTGGAAAGGACCTAATGAAATCTATCTAGGTCAAGGAATGTAAGTGATCAAGATGTTGAGGAGGTTTGACATGATGGATTGCAAACCAATGAAAACCCTTATGATCATAAACTTAAAAAGACTAAGGAGTTTTGAATCGAGCCTTGTGGATCCTTTCAAGTATAGACAATTGATTGGATCACTAATGTACTTGGTGAATACTCGATTAAATATATCTTTTGCAGTAATATTCTCAGTTATTTCCAACTGAAGCTGAGGCATGATCATTGAATAGTAGCAAAACATATATTGAGATATCTACAAGGAACAATCCACTACTGCCTAAAATATGATAGGAGGAATGATGTCCACTTGATTGGATATACAGATTCCGATTAGGGAGGCAGTGAGCAGGATGGAAGGAGCACTACAGGAGGATGTTTTAGTTTGAGATCCTCCATGATCTCATGGATGAGCAGAAAGCAACTTACGATTGCTTTGAGTAGTTTTGAGGCTAAGTATATTGCAGCCTGTGAAGTAAGAAGAGAAGTTTTTTGGTTAAGGAATCTATTATCCGACCTATTTGAAGGACCAATGGACCGTGCAGTGATACATTGTGATAACACCAGTAGTATACAATTGTCTGAAGGCCCAGTGTTCCATGGAAAGACAAAGCATATCAACAACAAGTATCACTACATTTGGAAGCTACTACAAGATGGTGTGTTGCAACTACAATATATCTCCACCGATGAGCAAGTAGTTTACATATTGACAAAATCTCTTCTTAATAAGAAGCTTGTGTATTTAAGAGACAAGCTTGGTTTGGTTGATGTATCCTCCCTGGTTGAGAGAAAGAGATAGGCACATCATTCTTGTCTTCACTTGAGAAGATAGAATGGAGGATTAGGTAATTCTGGCATCCGATCCTCTTTGAGGATAAGGTGGGGCATACAAGATAGGAGTAGTCGTGGACCGATATTCTTTTAGGACTAGCTATCCAAGATAAGAATAGTCCAACGAAGGTCATACTGTGTGAACACCTGGGTGGGGTATGTACCTTCAGAGACAATGATGGTGTCTATAAATCATTGGTCTCGCCAGCATTGTGCTCTGATCTTGCGGAGGGATAGAGTTGTTAGTCAAGGCCTTGCTATAAGACAATGTTGGTTGATATGATGCTAAACAGATAGGTTACGAATCTGACTCTTCTTATTAGATCTCTTCAAATTAAGAATTTCCATGTAGCCATTTATGAATACCTCCCTAGTTAAGAGGGAGTGTTAAAAAATGTGTGACTACGTTCGGTCTTCATCAATATGAGTGTACTTTTGATTCTTGTAAATTATAAAATAAAAGAAAATTTATTATTATTATTTTTTAGCATGGGTTTCATGCTCAAGGTCTTTTATTTTATAGGTCAAGCACCCATTTAGTGCTTCTAGGGTTTGTCCTAGGTCAAGAAGTCAAAAGAGTCATTGCCATAAGTTGAAGACCCCATTGGGCACATTGTAACTTGTAAAGAAAAATATTTGTGTCCTTAAAAGTGTCAAAATACCCTTCAAGACCAAGTCAGCCTCGCAGCTGGCAAGTAAGCCTAATTTGAGGAGCCATGTCCACCTTGAGAAGCCTATATAAAGGAAAACCAGACCTCCTTCAAGCACACTTGTCACTCACTCATTCAAGCGAAGGAGGAAGAAGAAGAAGGCAACAAAGAAGGAAGAGGATTAAGAAGGATTGGTTTTGGACTCTTTCTCTCTCACACGAGCGAAGGAAGGCTATGATTTTTGCAGCATATCTAGGGTTTTCTTCTACAGGTTCGATCTTGAAGAAAGGAAGGAAAGAAGGTCAAGCGTGTTGAGAAATCTAGGGCAAAGTTATTAGATGATATCTCTTATAATGATAAATGCTTGTGAGGAATTTTTACTTTTCTTAATTAGGTTCTTGTCCTTGATTATTATTATGTGTTCTTCTTCATTAAATAACTATCAAACCATAAAGAACAATGAGACAAAGGACACAGGATGTAGGCAATCAGCCAGGGCCAAATTCTCTCCAACCTGAGAGGAAAAACCCTCTTCTTGTAGAATCTTCAATTGACGAATTCCAAGACCTAGACCGTTGACCAAGAACCCCTCTAAGACCAAGTCAACGCTTTCTCTTTGATATCCTTCCTCTTCCAGCAACTTCGACCTTCTCAGCAACTGCAACTGCAACTATAACTTCAACTTGCCCAAAACTGCTACTTCAACTTGCCCAGAAACTACAAATTCGACTACAACCAGAAACTGCAATTTCGACTAGAACCAGAAACTACAATTTCGACTGCAACCAGAAACTGCAACTTCGATTTTCCCAAAAACTCCAATTTCTCTTCTCCACTTGGGTAGATTCTCTCTCCTAGAGAATTCGGCTTCCAGAACCACTCTTCTTGGTGACCTAACTTTAATCCTGCAACTAGGCTTCACTGCAATAATATGTGCCCTAATTCCTTCGCACGAGTGGAGAGAAGTAGCCCAAAAACAAATCCAAAACTGACTTTTTCTCCTTCCTTAGACTTCCTCTTTTTCGCACTTCATTTCCTCCTTAAGATCGAACTTGTGTCAGTGAGAGTGTGTTCCCAAATGAGGTCGAAGTCTTCTTTATATAGACTTCTCAATGGGTTGAATCGCTCCTTTAGGCCAACCTGTCTCTTCATGTACGTTGACTTGATCCTTGTGCCATTACGGGGTCTTGGAGTGTCTTTTGACTTGATAATTTTTCTTTTATAATATGTAAAATGCCCAAATGGGTCTTCAATTCATGACAATGACTCAATTGACCTTATGACAAACCTAGAAGCACTCAATGGGTGCTTGACCTAAAAATAAATTTCCCTTGAGCATGAAACCCATGCCTCAAGAATACAAATAATAAATTTATATTTCTCGTTTTCATTAAGTACATAAAATCACGATTACATATGTCATTATGAAGACTGGACCTAGTTACACTCCCTCTTAACTAGGGAGGTATTCATAATCCATGCAAGGTACTTGGACATTCTCAATCTAAAGAATTCTCATAAGAAGAGTTGGATTGGTAACCCATCTGTATAGCATCATATCATCCAACATTGTCACATAGCAAGGCCTTGACTAATATCTCTATCTATTCACAAGACCAGAGCACAATGCTAGCGAGACCAATGATTTATAGACACCCTCATCATTGTCTCTTTCAAAACATACCCCACCCAGGTTCTCTCAGAGTATGCTCCACCAGGACTATTCTTATCGTGGATTCTCAGTCCTCAAGGAATATTGGTCCTCTACATCTACTCTTATCTTGGATGCCCTAACACATCCTCAAAGAGTATCGGATGTCAGATGCTTACCCAATCCTCCATCTATCTATTCACAAGATCAGAGCACAATGCTAGCAAGACCAATGATTTATAGACACCCTCATCATTGTCTCTCTCGAAACATACCCCACCCAGGTTCTCTCAGAGTATGTTCTTCCAGGACTATTATTATCATGGATTCTCAGTCCTCAAGAATATTGGTCCTCTACATCTACTCTTATCTCGGATGCCCTAACACATCCTCAAAGAGTATTGGATGTCAGATGCTTACCCAATCCTCCATTCTATCTTCCCAAGTGAAGAAAATAATGATGTGCCTATCTCTCCCTCTTAACTAGGGAGGATATATCCATTCCAATAAAGGAATGTACCCATTCCTATAAAAGGAATGTTCCCAAGCTCCCTCTTAATCAAGGACTTGACCAAGCTCCCTCTTAATCAGGGACTTGCTTCCAGCAGCTCTTTAGGTGGAGAACATGGGTCAACCAGTTACTTGAAGAGCTCCTCCTTTCAATGTCATGAAGCTTCTTTTTCTTTATTCAGGAGTCTTCATCCTTTTGGGACTTCTTCATAGGGCATCGACCATCCATCACTTTCATCCATGAATCATGTCATTCATGTCATCCTTTCCTTCATTGGAAAGTGATCCGTTAGTCCATATATGGCCTTTCCTTCATGCCTTGCTACCTTCTTTGCATCATGTTTCCTTAAGGACCTTTCATCCTACCACATGAGTGTCAGTTGTAAATGACATCTACAAATCTTCCTTCAGCATCCCTGCATTAGCCCATCCAGATATTATTCAAAAATAGAAAATGAACATTAAATCAAAAATACATTTGTGATGGTCTTTCATCATGACATCTCCTTGTTTGCATCAGCATCATACATATATATTGACACTTCTCCAAAAAGATATACAATGTCAAGGGTCTCTTTCCTTTTTTGACTTTATCAAAATCTTCATATATTTCCCATGGAGATATCAAAGTCAAATCTTCTAGTCTTTGGATGTTGATTGCCTTCATAGTTGCATTTTTCATGATCTCTTCCTATCTTTATTCACACATTTCCTCCCAGGAACTTCCAATCATAGTTCCTTCGTTTTTGTCTACCACCTCATATTTCATATGAGGACATATTATGTTGATTTTATCTAGTCAATGTGTGAACCATGCCTTAATGCATCTTTTCATAGGAGGAGATCCTTTCTTGTAATCATGTCCTTGTGGTAGAGCACTCATTCATGATATCTGCAACCATATGCCATGACTCTATTTTATCAAGTACAGGCATACATACCTCATTTCTTTCTTTTGGTCAGCTAGACTTACTTTGGTTGTTTCCTTGACTAAAAGAACCTCAATCCCTTGACCTGCTTCACTTCTTTTGACATCATGCGATCATCCCATGAATCCCATACAAGTTGGAATTCTCGGCAAGACACTTGCTTCTTCCAGTAGGTGAACCTTCCAATGAAGACTCCAACGGAGGATCTTGATAATCCTCATCCTACAAATGCTCCTTTTGAATGATGTATGATGAACTCTATAGAAGATGACTTTCTTTTTCCCATAAGTACTATGTATGCTTCTAATGAGGTTACCAAGAGCTACATCCTTTTATAGGTGACAGCCATAGGCTTCTATTTTAGCTATCTCTCATGCTTCTTTTATGTTTCTTTTTGCTTTCAATCGTATGCTTCTATGATGCCATCTCCTAACATGATGCATCCTATCATGATTCTAATGATTCCTACCATGATGCATATACTTTACAACAAAAAACTTGAAATAGAACCTTGAAAAGAACTAGGTGAGGAAAACTATCTCCTCATTCATAGTAAGGATCCTTTACTTCCTCCTTGGATTTCTTCTTTTCAGCTTCTTCCACTTCTTCAGTGATATGGGCTTCTTCCCTTCCTCTTTTGATGTTGTCATTCTTGAGTTTAGGACAATCTCTCTTGTAGTGCCCATATTCTTGACATCCATAGCGTTGAACCTTTTACATGTTATTCTTCCTTTTCTGAGGACCAAACTTTCCAAACTTCCCTTTTCTCTTTGCCATGGCAGCATATGCTTAAGTTTGCTCATTTGATCCTAAATCAGATTTTTCCTTCAACCTAGTTTCTTCTATTTTGCATAATGACCATAGTTCAATGAATGGAGTAGCTTCCTTTTTCCCATAGATACTTGATGTGAAGTTGCCTCGTTCTTCTGGTAGTGCATTGAGCACTATAATAGTCATTTCTCTGTCATACATTATCTCTCTGAATTCCTATAGTTGATCTCTTATTTCTGATACCTTCATAAAGTATGAGGTTATTCCTTCTTCTTTTGATATCTTCATCTTGTAGAGTTCTTGCCTTAACGAGATCACTTCTCCTGCAGTGCTTATGGAGAAGAATTCTACAAGTTTGTCTTATATTTCTTTTGATGTTTATAATTTAGATACATAGGGAATGAGGGGATCCTTGATGGATTCTATGAGAATCCTTTGAGCCCTTACTTCCATTCAGGTTTGGTGATTGAGCCTGTAACATGTTCCATGACCTTATTTTCTATTAGATTCAGATCTATCCTTTTCTTCCATGCTAGAAAGTTTGAAGCCCCGAACAGTTTCTTGTTTTCCTTGCAAAAACACATTTTGACAGATTCAGATGTAGACATAAATATATTTACTTGTGAAGATGCTCGTTCAACTTGTTTCCTTCTCGATTTTGATGATGATATGATGAAGAAGATTTTATTCAAAAGTGATCCTTGACTCCAAAGAGAGGGAGAACACCTTAGATCTTTTGATGATGATGACATGTTATATGATCTTGCTTCCCTTGGATGAGTAGACTTTGAGATGCTTTGATCCTTTTATTTGAGTAGAGATAAGATTCTTTTGAGGTCTCCTTCCTTGTGATGATGTGATAAACGAGGATCCCAAAAATGCTTCTAGTGTAGACTTTTCCTTTGATTGATCTAGGGTTTTGACACTACCTTCAAGATAAGAAAGTAGCCTTTATCTTCAAATTGCATTGGAGATGAGAGGATCTTCTTGATTCTTTGATGCCTTTAATATCCTTCTAGAACCTTGATCTTTGAGAGCTTGAGTGTCCCTTGTTGAGTTGCCCTTCCTTGACTTGTTACCTTAGCTCTGATACCATGCTGACAAATCTAGGGCAAAGATATTAGATGCTTTATGTTATAATGATTCTGCTTGTGAGGAATTTTTACTTTTCTTAATTAGGTTCTTCTTGTACTTGATTATTATTATGTGTTCTTCATCAAATAGCTACCAAACCATAAAGAACAATTAGACAAAGGACATAGGATGTAGGCGATCAGCCATGGCCCAAACCTCTCCAACCTGAGAGGAAAAACCCACAATAATTCTTCTTATAGAATCTTCAATTGACGAATTCCATGACTTAGACCCTTGACCAAGAACCCCTCCAAGACCAAGTCAATGCTTCCTCTTTGATATCCTTCTTCTTCGAGTAACTTCGACCTACTTAGCAATTGCAACTATAACTTCGACTTTCCCAGACACTGCAACTTCGACCCCAAAAACTGCAACTTCGACTTGCTCAGAAACTGCAAATTTGACTGCAACCAGAAACTCCAATTTTCACTACAACCAAAAACTGCGATTTCGACTGCAACTTCTCTTCTTCGCTTGGGTAGATTCTCTCTCCTAGAGAATTTGCTTCCATAACAACTCTTCTTGGTGACCTAACTTCAATTTTGCAACTCGGCTTCACTGCAACAATATGTGCCCTAATTCCTTTGCATGTCTGGAGAGAAGTAGCCCAAAAACAAATCCAAATCATTGACTTTTTCTCCTTCCTTAGACTTCCTCTTTTTCACACTTCGTTTCGTCCTTAAGATCAAACTTGTGTGAGTGAGAGTGTGTTCCCCAAATGAGGTCGAAGTCTTCTTTATATAGGCTTCTCAATGGGTCGAATTGCTCCTTTAGGCCGACTTGTTTCTTCATGTAGGTCGACCTAATCTTTGTGTCGTGACAAGGTCTTGAAGGGTCTTTTGACTCAATAAATTTTCTTTTGCAATATCTAACATGCCCAAATGGGTCTTCAATTCATGACAATGACTCAACTGACTTTATGACAAACCTAAAAGCACTTAATGGGTGCTTGACCTAAAAATAACCCTTCGGCATGAAATGTAACGACCCATTCCCACGTATATACAAAACGATATTAGCATGTGAACGATATAGGCAATTGATAGCTACACTTGCCTATACCGCCCACATCGCACTAGTACACCTACCTACTAATATCAAGAATTCATAGATTGGGAACTTAATATTAAGATTTCAGATTTTATATTTACAAAGAAATTTAGACCATTCCAGTTAAACCTGATACTTAAGTTAGGGAAGCTCGGGGTTATACCGTTAAAAACACTGAAAGGTCTGCGCCATATCTATCGGTAAGACGCCCTTCCCAACTAAACATATTCGTTCAGTCTGAAACTTTCAAATAAATTCTAGCTTCAAAATTCACCTTTCTGTTCATGCTTTTGAATTAAGCTTTTGTTTTATTATGTCTCCCGGTGGGCAGAGACGATTCTTTTGTGTTTGTACTTGATCAAAATAACCATGCTCGAATTTTATATTTGCATGCGGGTGGTGATAAACCGTTGAAACGCTATGCATAATTGAAATACGGTAGTTTATCCTTGAAGACAGAAAGAAGACCGAGTCCATGCTTGCTCTATTAGCTGATTTATTATCCTCAGAATCTACAGAGTGAACAGTTTTTGGTTCCCTAGGTGTTTACTATTTAGGGCATATGCATTAGGTTTGTAACCTATGGGGATTTATTTCTTGTATAGAGTGTAGATAAAAGGTTGTTTTCACTGAGCATGGCATGAAAAACAGGGCATCACTTTGCGGGCTCTTTTGAACAAAACTATATACTTTGTAAATGCCTTGTGATTCCTCTATGGATTGTGGATGCTATCTATGTGATGTCTATAATGACAAGCCATCTTCTTATAGCGGCATTTCTATATGATAGGGTTTCACTCCACTCTATTACTCTCCCTCCTCTTCCTCTCGGAGAAGCAGTGGGAGACTATGTTTTGCTGTCGAGGAATTTCTAGACCATTATTATGGATGTCTTCAGGAAAACATTTCCTTGGTACAACAAGAGGGAAATAACACCTCATTGATATACAATAGACCATTCTCAACAGACTAAGACTCCACAACTGATGTGAGGCAATGTGTTTTAAAATTATGGAGAAAGTTGGTGTTGTCACAGAATCTTGATACTAGAATGCTAACGCTACTTTTACACTTCAGAGTCCAGACCAAGCTACTTCTACATAATAGAAAATACATAACATGATTGCCGGTTTGAATTGATGTAATACCTTTTTTGAACTTAGTCTTGGATAACAGTACATGTAAATTACTGCAAGAGTAGATAATTGATGGATACTTAATTTTGTAGGCAGTTTTATTGTAGGCTTGGAAAGTTCATGTAGCTCATAGGATGACTGTTTAAGTTCAGATGCACCATTTATTGTGTAAGTGTTCCTCCTGTAAGAACTTATCTGTTTCCTTTATGTATGTTAACTTGGAGATATGTCCTTCTGTGTAGGCATTTGCATTCATCTTCGTCCAATAAAGTTAATTTCTCCAATACAAAACTCCTCTATGTTTCATCATCTCCCTAAGGATCCTTAATCTGTCCGAGGGTTCACTCATTAACTCCTATCAGAAGTTGCATATGAATTAGCAGAAAATGTAGACCGACAAAAGTAAGAGAGTCGTATATCTGAAATATATGAGTTGATACCTATAAATAGGCAAGGAGTATGAAGAAATAACACAACAAATGAGTTGTTGGCCCAATAACAGATTGTAGGATAGGAAATAAAAGGAAAAGAGTTGTTCATATTTTTTTGATATTGTTGACATGGTGATGACGTTTTAGCGAGTGAGATGACGGGGACTGTCAACTGATGGGTGATGTATTTGAGAGTTGACACTAACAGGGTGGGCCCTGGGCCATGTAATACTGTCAGCGTGTAATCATGGAAGAGGAGTTGGATGATCGCTCTTATTATTATTTGCCAATATATTATCTCCATGTAATTATTACATATTAATCTATACTCCAAGTTGGTAATAAATCTATTTCTTTTGGATATGAAAAACGTTCCGAGCTTCATGTTTAAGTTTCCAACTTTCACTCATTGTACATACTATATATTAGTTTGTGGGCAGTTTCATTGCGGGCATGTTGTTAGCAGAGTGAAGGAAATAGTACCTCCAAAAGACGCTATAAAGCTGCTTCCATTTTTTTCATTTACAAACAAAAGCAAAGAATCTCTTGACTAAAGAAGATCTAAGTGCCAGGAGTAGGGTTGGAGGCAACCAGGATTTCCAAAGATTTCCTCACTGAAGATGCATACTTTAAATTAGCAAATATATTTAGCAGATTAAAGCAATGATATACTCTATTGGAGTTGGTAATCTATTGGAGTTGATATACTCACTAGGATATCTGCCCATTTAAAAATTCACTTCGAAGCAGCCACACTAACTTGTAATATAACATAGACAAATTTCCTTTAATGCCTCGGGAGGGAAGGTGTTTTTAGGCTGACAGTAAAGCTAATCAAACCATCCAGAAATCGCAGTTGTCTCAAATGCAAGGTTAAAATATAAAAATTGAAGGAAACTAAAGTTAAGAGTAAAGACCTGCAAGTAATGCGGATCCCGGATACCTTAATCACCTTGGAGAAAAGATTAAGAATGCCATATAATTAATAGTAAGATATTAAAATGTAGGCTTATTTACAGGTTCTTAATTCTCAGGAAGAGAGAGAAGGACAATTTCGAGTTTAGGCACTACGTATATGAGACGCTTCTACTTTGGCAAGGCAGTGCAGCAAAGGAAGAGCTTGTGATAGCATTAAATCAACATATAGCAGCGAATCTAGGAAGGAAACTCAAAATTAATAATAAATAAGGTTATGAACTCAATAATGAGCGATATAAAGCTAATTTTAAGTTTGACAATGTGATTCATCAAAAGAATTAACAAAACTATTTTCCATTTTGAATGTTGAAGAGAGACATACTAGGACGCAGGAAAGAAAATCTATGAGTGCATTTATCATGATAAAGCACTCAAGGATCAAGCTAGGACAAGAGGAGAACAAAAGAAGAAATATTCAGCAATTTTGTAGCTTTATCATGAACCTGAACATCGACCAGCTTTTTGAGTAAACTGCTTGTAGTGGCTATCTCTTTTAGGCATTATCTTTTAGAGAGAAATTTTATGATAGTCGTGCTTGGTATTGTAGAACCAATGTTTTAAAAACCGGAACCGGTGACCGGACCGGTGGCCTAATGAACCGGGTTTCTAACCGGAACCGGTCTAACCGGGAGCGGTCAGATGCCAATGAACCGGTTTTAAAAAAATACATTAAATAATTATTTTTTTAATAAAAAAACTATTTTTAAGATTTGCAACCATGATTCCAAGCCAATAGAGACAAAATATGCAAAGTTTTTTCATTTATATACCATGCAAAGGTGAATATATCAAAATGGCACCGAGTGCAATACATATCATCGAAAAATACATAAGAAATGAGGCTCCAAATGGCCCATAAAGTCCAAAAACAATGCTACAAGCTATGAGGCCATTGGCATAATACAAGACTACATATTAGTGATCAACAACATGATCACTCCTCATCATGATCAAAATCATCACCACTACTAGACAAGGGATCATCAACATGAGCTACATAAATAATATGGCTCAAAGTTTGAGGACTCCTAAAACTCCTCTACAACTTTAGTAGTAGTAGTAGTAGCAAAAATAGACATCAAAACTACAAATCACTCAGCAACATGGTCTCTCATGAAACTCATCATTGATTCATCGCTACTACGCTACTAGAAATGGGATCATCAACAAGAGATACATAAACATCATCTAGCTCAAAGTCTTCAAACTTGGATTGCTCAACCTTATAACATGATAGAAATTGAAAAAGTTTAACATGCCTAACCAATGATTTTGGTTTGAGTGAAGGGTTCATTTCCTCAACCTTAAAATTGGATAGAAAAAGATTAGCATGTCTAACTAGTTGTTTAAATGTTTTCCTTTGATTGAGGGGTACATCAAGGTTCTTAAAGGACTTCATGCTCTTGATCAAATGACAATATCATACCCTTACACATGATAGAATCAAATGGGAACATTGCAAATTCCCAAACCATGAAACCCTGAAAACCATTAAGTCTGCTGAATTTTGAGTGAAACCTAAAATTCTAGTTTCTCCATATGAAATCCAATGAGGTCGAAACCACTCTTAAACATCCCGAGTCATTTCATGGTAATATTAAAAATTTAAGTAAAAGGATGAAAATGAAAAATAAAGGAAATGTCACTTTTACTTTAAGAATTTAACATTACCATGAAATGTCAATGCTTCCCTTACCTCCACATCAGCCCTAAAACTCATTTCTGGCCGTGCGTGGGTCCACATAGGGAAAGAGTAGCTAAATGAACCCTCCCATTAGCTCCAAATCAGCCCTAAAACATAACTGTCGCCGAAAATGTGGGTCCACGGATGAGTTAGCACCTAACCGGCCGGTTTATGCATAAACCGGCCGATTCCGTTCCTAACCGGCCGGTTAGGTCCGGTTTTTCTCAAAAATTGGCGAAGGGTGGTGTTTGGCCGGGTTTTTTGGCCGGTTTCAACCGCCGAGCAGTCTAACCGGCCGGTTTGGCCGGTTTCCGGTTCAAACCGGCCGGTTTTTAAAACACTGTGTAGAACTACTCAAAAATCAAAACATTAACAGAAAGTCTATCAATTCTGTACAAAAGTTATCTATTTCAGGTGCAAGGATGAATGGTGCAGAGATCAGGCCTAAGAGGTGTTGATATCAACTCTACTTGATGAAAATGAACTATTCTATGCGTGGTGATATAATAATTATTTTACTTACAAGCAGAAAGAAAACAATAAACAGCGTGCAGAGAGATATCAATGATGCGAAAAGTGCCGACACAAGTTTTGATGAAGTCAAAGAATCAAGTATAAGATTGAATTGCTCACCGATGAAGCACAAAATTGCCCTTTCTTGATATTGACAATTTTTCCTGTCTTTGCACTCATTGTATCTCAGGTAACAAATAAGGATATAAGCTCATGCTCCTGGAATAGTGGTGACTCTATTCTCTTAATGACCTTAGTACTACCTATCTCTACCATTGACCGAGTTCCATATCACAGATTGATCGAACGATTCTATGCTCATATAGGAGTAGTTAGGCATGTATGGATACTAAGTGCATAGTAATTCTGATTTCATGGGATTTTCTCATAGTAGAGCTTATCATAACGGTGTAATGGGTTACTACTACATATATATAAGTGATAAGATTGGGATAACATAGTCATTTCCATTACTTGGTGGTTATACTATCTGCCCATTTGTCCAGTACCATTATGAAATTAACTATGATTCCATGTCTATGGGAACAAAAGGGAAGCGATAGGATGGATACTCACAAATGGCACTCATTATCTGAAATACAGGTATTCTAATAACATACATATCTGCTTATTACTAGTACAAAAATTGTGATCTACTTGACTCTGTTAATTACAGTTGTGATTATAACAATAGTTATAATTAATAAGAATCCATAATAAATAGTGATCAATAAGCTTAAAGTAACACGTATACTTAGTAATAACAAGGAGTGTATAACCATAATCAGAATAAGGGCAAGATTTGAGTGACAGTGAACCATATGATCTTCATAGCTTACTGAGTGTACCATTCTCTAGTTAAGTAGGAATAAGGATAGAAGTATTGGCAATCATAGGCTTGATAAAGGTTGAACCCTATCTGATATAGCATCTACTCGTATATAAGAGAGACCTTCTTGCTTCACCTATTTCACATAGTGATACTCGGCCTTGCTATAAGATTCTAGTAGTCTACATGTTCGTAAGGTCAGTATTATATAAGCTATACTATTCAATGGATTCACACTGGTTAACCTGTTGTAATGGTAATAAAAGCTCTTTTAGTATAGAGGTTCATCTCTCACCATGTTACATAATAAACAAGATAGTATTGTACTAATATGGAGTTAAGGGTAAAGGTTCAATATTCTTTATTAACATATCACTATCTTCACTGATTCCCATTGATTTTATTAGCTATGAAGAGTATGACATAATCACATACTAACCTAACTTACCGCTTTGTAATCATAATCACACAGCTTACTGGTCATGTATAAAGAGTGGTCATAGCTTATCCATGAAATTATAAAACTTATTTTGAATTATCTCGTAAGAATGAATTTTACTCACTGATACATGGATACCCATAGAGATAGAATGCTACTTCAATTTAGGGATATAAGATATATGCTGTTTGTTTAAATTTACTAAGGCATGGACACCAGAATGCAATATGACATTTAAATTAACATTGCAAGAATGTGAAATTATAGATTAGACATTATAGATGAAAATATCTCTCGAATTATTTCATTGCATTTCAAATATGATTCAAGGAAAGGGAATAAAAGTGTAACTACATTGTGAATATGAAAAGTGAAAAATAGGGGTATATAGAATGAAAATGGTTAAAGCAGAGCGTCATAAATAGAACATGAATAAACTAAACCGAAGCAGCATCTGAAATGAGAAATTTATTGAACATATTGATACCTATGTGAACAAATTTTCTTTCTATAAATTCTAGGATTGATATCATACGTATCAAAGTATTTTGAATGTGTAGAGGTTGTTATATGGGTAACAATTGGTTATGAGCAATATAGATGCATATGCTGTAATATGTGTACGAGTGTTTACATTGCAGATTATGTACCAGTGAGTATCATGCAGAAAAACAGATTACTGGAACAATTTACGTGATGACAGATTTCCAAGAACAATTGAGACTCCATGTGATCCCACGATAGGGTGTTGACCCTGGTCCTACTGGGAGGAGTGGAGGTGTTGCCCACTGTTTATCCTCCAATACCTGGAGTCATGGGAGGACTGTGCGAGTCACGCTCCCCTAAACGTGTGATGATGACTGCCGGATGCCTACAAGCATGTCAGGTCGACGTAATCGACTCTGACATCATTGAGGTCTATGAATGGATCAGTAAAACTGATGCCATGGCATATTCCTGTAGAGGACGGATAGGATGGGAGTGGAAGAGATTAGGAAGGATAGGATGATTTTAGAATAGCTTGGAGATTCGGTGAAGATGGGAAGTAACAATTAAATTACGGATACATACTTATTTAAACGAAAATTCAATCTTGAAATACATGCATTCTACAATCACCCTAATCTCTAAAAAAAAAAAAAAAAACACAATATTGTTATGAATATATAAAACCATAAACTTCGGGACGAAGTTTTCTGAAGGGAGGAAGTATGTAACGACCCATTCCCACGTATATACAAAACGATATTAGCATGTGAACGATATAGGCAATTGATAGCTACACTTGCCTATACCGCCCACATCGCACTAGTACACCTACCTACTAATATCAAGAATTCATAGATTGGGAACTTAATATTAATATTTCAGATTTTATATTAACTTCAACTAAGTATAAAATTTTATGAAACAAGGTAATAAAAGAAATGAAGTAATAAAGTTAAAATCCTTAAGTTAATGAATCTTTAAGTTAAAAATGAGTATGCAATATTAAAGATTTATATTAAAAGGTACTTAAATAAAATCCCACCTTTATAAATGAGTATATGTACGCACATTAATGGGGATCACCCCACCATAACAACATTTAATGTAAACATAAGGTTGGGTAAGGCCTCGGGAAGTTTGAGGCGGTGGAGGAAGATTGTTTAGATTATATTCATATCCAAACATAATGAAAAGTATACCACCATAAATACATAAAAATATCATCATTAATAAGGATAAGACTTCGGGAAGTTAGAGGCGGTGGAAGGAGATTATTTAAAGGAGGTGGTATGGAGGAGAAGGGGGGAATGTTTTGGGGAGTAAAAGAAAGAGTTTCTGCTGAAGTGAGAAGGAAATGCCGGCTTGCAGTGTTTGGGAAGGAGTCTCTTGTTCTTGGAAATCTGGGCACGGGGGCAGAGGAGACATCCTCTGGGTCTGGGATTAGTCCCAGATTTGGCTGGGAGGATTCGATTGTCCCAGTAATCTGTTCTGTTCACGACATCACCAGCAAATCTTCAGCCGCTTCAGGATTCGTAAGTTTGTGCTGATTTTCAGGTACTCTTCTACATATAGATTAATTATGCAAGCTGAAATTTCAATTTATACCATTACAATGTCTTATTAGATCTGTTTTACTTAAACAGAAGTTCAAATAGGTACAAATTCTAGAACTCTGGGAGCAGGGTTATTACATGAAACCCATGCCTTAAGAATACAAATAATAATTTATTTTTCTCTTTTTCATTAAATGCATAAAATCATGATTACATATGTCATTATCAAGACCAAACCAAGTTACATATTTCAACAAAGCAAAGGTCACAAGAAGCCATCCTCAAGCTCCAAAAGGAAGAGGAAGCCAAATGAAGGTCTAAGGAAACCCTGAGAGGCTAAAAGAAGCTCACACATGTGACAACAACAACTGCTGGAGGGGCAAAATTTTCAGTTCTACAATGGGGGCTGAAATTCTGCAGTTGGAGGTCGAAATTGTGCTACTGGAAGAGATTTGATTAGGTTTGACTTGGACAAGCAAAGCACATCATCTGGAAAGGTTGGACTTGGTCTTGGAGGGTATTGGCCTTGGTCTAAAGGCCTTGGAATTCGTCAATTGAAGAATCTATAAGGAAGAGAAGATATTTGTTGGTTTTCCTCTCAAGTGGAGAGGTTTTGGACCTGGCTTGCAACCTATATTATATGTTCGTGTTCTTGTTTTTGGTAGCTATTTGATGATATACAAACATAATAATAAGCAAAGAAGCTAATAAGTAGGAAAAAGTAAAAAGACATCACAAGCAGTTATCAAGAGAAAAGAAATCACTCTAATCATTACCCTTTAGATTTCTCAACATGGTATCATTGCTAAGGTTGGCTAAGGGCATTATGAAGATCTCTACCACATTGAAGAAGTTTCTCAAGAAGTGTTCAAAGGTAGCAAGCCATCTCAAGAAAGATGTCAAGGAAGCATGGAATCTCCTATTTACTCCAAGGAAAGAAGTAACCAAGACAAAGGATAAGGGACTCTTCTCAGCACTCACTGGCACATTTCAAGATGAGAACATTTGAGTGATCGATAGTGGAGCATGAGGACACATGACAGGTCATCACAGGCAATTAAAGACATATCAAAAGGAAAAGTCTTCTTACTCTATAGAACTTGGAGATGATAAGAGCTATCCTGTAAGAGGAATCGAATCAACCTCGATAGAACTAGAGAATGGAGGCAATATCCATCTCAACAACATGCTATTTGTTCCAGATTTAAAAACTTACTCTCCATTTCAAGTTTAGAATATAAAGGTGATAGAGTTACTTTCATTGTTGGAAAAGTTGCAGTATGGGGTAAAAGCTCAAGTATAGAAAATGCAAGAATAATTGGAATTCGAGAAGGAAGACTTTACAAGTTGCTATCTCCTATTGCTCAAGCTTTAGTTCACATTGAAATCAGCCTATGTGAACTTTGGCATAAAAGATTTGGTCATCTCCATTTCCAAATCCTTCCAACTCTAAGTTCAATAGTAGATGGAATCCCCGAAATGAAAGAAGATCACGAAGGAGTATGCAAGGGATGTGCATTGGGTAAGAACACCAAGAGACCAATTGGAAGCAATGCTTCACGGTCAGAAATCTTGGATCTTATTCATTTCGATGTTTATGGTCCTATGACTCCTAAATCACTTGGAGGTTATATATATTATGTCACATTTATAGATGATCATTCAAGGAAAACTTGGGTTTACTTAGTGAAATCCAAGGATGAACTATTTACCAAATTTCAAGAATTCAAAGCTGGAGTAGAGAACCTTACATAAAGGAGAATCAAGATATTAAGATCTGATAATGGAGGAGAATAAACATCTAAGGAAATCATCGCTTTCTGTAAGGAGTCTGGGATTAAGAGGGAACTGATAGTCCCATATAATCCCGAATAAAATGGAGTTGCAGAACGAAATAATCGATACATTGAAAAAAGTGGAAAAGCAATATTACATGATCAAGATTTACCGAAATTTCTGTGGGGTGAACCTACAAAGACATACAAAATCGAAGTCCCCACAAGTCACTAGATAAGAAAACTCTCGAAGAAGTGTTCACCAAGAAGAAACCAACTATGGATCATGTCCGAATTTTTAGTCGCCCTGTCTATATTCATATACCTAAGGACAAGAGAAAGAAGTTGGATCCATCAGGAATGAAGGGAACATTTGTTGGCTACAGTAACTCTTCTAAGGCCTATAGGATCCACATAAAAGAGGGACATCATATAAAAGTCAATTTAAATGTGATATTTGACGAAAGTATTGCATTCAAGAAATCGAAGGATCTCCATATGGACTCTGGTGATGAAGAACTTCCAGTATTCGAAGAAGAAGTTTCTAGGGAGGAAGAAGAATCAAACCATGAAGATTAAGGTCCCTGTGAACCTATACAACCTGCAGTAATCCCCAAAACTAGAAAAAGACCTAATTGGCTAAAGTCCACACTACTAGATGCAGAAGGTCATGGGGCATCTCAAGGTACATTCAGGGAAAGCAAGAAGCCCAAACGGTATTCGGATATGCATCCTACATGACAAAACTAATAGAAGCAAAGCCATCTACTTTTGAGGAAGTTGTCAATCACCAAGAATGGAAGGATGCCATGAATAAATAATATCAATCTATAATGAACAATGGAGTTTGGGAGATTGTACCTAGGCCTGAAGACAGATTTGAAGTAGCTTCCAAGTAGCTCCACAAGATCAAACATGCAGCGAATGGAAGTATTGATAAATATAAGGCAAGATTTGTGGTCAGGAGCTTCTCTCAATAAGAAGGCATCGACTATGAAGAGACATTGGCTCCAACAGCAAGGTATACTACTATTCGTTTATTGGTCACTTTGGAAAAACACCGATCGGATGGAACATCCACCAAACTGACTGCAAGACTGCATTCCCAAATGGCACAATTGATGAGGAAGTCTATATATAGCAACCCTTGGGATTTGAAGTTAAAGATAGAAAGGAATATGTTTGCAAATTAAAGAAGGAATTATATGGCCTCAAACAAGCACCAAGGGCATGGTATGTTAAGATGGATGCATACCTACAAATATTAGGATTCACAAAGAGTTATGTTTATCTTAACCTTTATATTAAGGTTGTGAAGGGAGAGCCAGTAATCATTAATTTGTACGAGGACGATCTTCTCCACATGTGTGGAAGGTCGAATTGAAGAATGTAATTTGACATGACATTAGGGGAATTTTTAGGTCTAAAATGGGCCTCCTAAGGAAATTATAAAATAATAGTGGAAAAAATCAAATAAGATTTGATGACATCATCAAATTTTAGAGGGAAAAATGAAAAAACTATTTTTTCAACTCATATTTTCAACTTATCTCCCAAATTTTTTACTCAAATTTTGAGCGGGAGTACTCCTTGGATGCGAAATTTAATTCCTCATCCAAAGAGTACCCATGTTGCATACTTTTGATGGGTCCTACTACACGAAAAATGAGAAATACATGAAAAACGTGATTGTAATCATGTTTTTTTATGTATTTCTCATTTTTCATGTAGCAAGGTTCATCGAAAGTATGCAACATGGGTACTCCTTGGATGAGGAATTCAATTTTGCATCCAACGAGTACTCCCACTCGAAATTTGAGTAAAAATTTTGGGAGATAAGTTGAAAATACGAGTTGAAAAAGTAGTTTTATTATTTTATTATTTTTTAATATTTTTACCCTTTTATTTAAAAAATGGTAAATCATCCCCCATCGTTGACATCATCATCTTGAATCCTATTGGTTGTTATAAAGTTTATTTTTGTTGTACATTTTTCTTAGGAGGCCCATTTTAGACCTCAAAATTCCCCTAATGAGGATCTAGGGTTGATGCACTACTATTTGGCACTGAAAGTATGGCAAGGCCCTGATGAAATCTATCTAGGTCAAGGAAAGTATATGATCAAGATGTTGAAGAGGTTTGACATGATGGATTGCAAACCAATGAAGACCCCGATGATCACAAACTTAAAAAGACTACGGAGTTTTGAATCCAGCCCTATGGATCCTTCCAAGTATAGACAATTGATTGGCTCACTAATGTACTTGGTGAATACTCATCCAAATATATGTTTTCCAGTAAATATTCTCAATCAATTCCAAGTGGAGCCGAGGCATGATCATTGGATAGCAGCAAAACATATACTGAGATATCTACAAGGAACAATCCACTACAACCTAAAATATGATAGGAGGAATGATGTCCACTTGATTGGATATCTAGATTCCGACTGGGGAGGCAGTGAGTAGGATGGAAGCAGCACTACAGGAGGATGTTTTAGTTTGGGATCCTCCATGATCTCATGGACGAGTAGAAAGCAAGATACGGTTGCTTTGAGTAGTGTTGAGGCTAAGTATTGCAGCTTGTGAAGTAAGAAGAGAAGTTGTCTGGTTAAGGAAGCTCTTATTTGACCTATTTGAAGGACCAATGGACCCTACAATGACACATTGTGATAACACCCATTGTATACAATTTTCTGAAGACCCAATATTCCTTGGAAAGACAAATCATATCAACAACAAATAAGTCACCTAACACTGGGACACGAGACACGAGGACTTGAGTGTGGGACACAGACACATTGACCCGCCAGAATAGGACACATTATATATTATTTTAATAAAATATATATATATATATATATATATATTAAAAATTAGATATTTCTTACACAAATTCATTGATTCAGACATAAATCTTCATCTAGATGTAAGTTTTACAAAGATACAAAGTAACATTATGCATACAAATACAATTGTGACATATTCATCAATGATCCAATAGGAGAAAGACAAGATACTGTAGTTTTCTCATTAAGTCATCAAAATCAAAATGTGTTGCATAGGTAGTAGCAATGCCAATGGAAAACAGAAATAGCAAATACAAAATGAAAACAACTACAAGCCTCAAGGCCGTAGGTAGCTCATGAGTCATCAATCCTCATCATCAAAATCAGCATCACTGTACTCATCATCATGGTCACCACTGCTCTCCTCTGCTGCATTCACTTCCTCTGTATCTATTGTCATCCCTGCATCTGTTGATGTGGAGGATGACCCCTCTACAGTATCACCATCATCAAAAGTGACAGGCTCTAGCACTGACTCATTAAGATCCAAGTTGGCCAATGCCAACTCAGTACTGTTGTCCAAACCCATATCATTAGGAAAGACATCCCACAGCTTTGTCTTTCCCTTCAACCACTCATCCCTCTGCCTGTAAATAAGACGAAGGTTGGTTTGCACATACACCATTGTCTCTACCCTGGACTGCTCAAGCCTGCTCTTCTTGACACTAGACAAATGTGCTCCAATTCCTCTGGCAACAAGAGGATGAAGTCACCTGAGAGAGGAGCCTCATGGCCAACTGCTTTAGAGGAGGGCTTGTTGTCTTATGAGTTACCCACCAAGAATAGGTCTTCTTAGCCCCCCTGTCTCTAATCACATCATATCCTTCAAATCGACCAGTGCGAGTGGAAAACTCTGCAAAGGCATCCTCCACCTCATCAAGGGATGCTCTATCCTGAAAAAACCGCCTGAATCCATCTTTCCTCCCTTGTGAAATTTCACCATCCATGTGAGGAGGGAATCTGCAGGAAGGTCCACCATTCAGCGACTCATGGCTATAGTAATTTGGGTTCAATGAGTGAGCCAAACAATGTAAAGGTGTGCAATTCTTGTCCCATTTGCCGATAAGAATATCCTGTATGGTGGTGAAGAAGGCCTCTGATGATGTCTCATACTCGGGGCACTCCCTCTGTAAAATAATGCTCCTCACATACTCAATCATGGAATCCCATCCCTCATAAACCTCTCCTAGGATGGGTTCGTCTATATCTGCAAATCAAAGAAAAAAAATTATAGGGTCCATGACCTGAATAAGTAGATCTACCCTCTCCCACCAAGCATCATCTAACATCGTGTCCTTCACTCTTTCTAGGGCTACTTGATTTGTCTTTCTCCAAAAAGACCAAAACTCTGACATAACCATGGCCCCAAGAGAAGTCTTGACCTCCCTCAACCTCTTCAACATCATGAATGAAGAGGAAAACCGTATATCTGCAATCTTCTACAATGATAGATTGGTGTACTCAATGTAGATAGTGAGGGTATTTGTATGATTTTGTACAAAGTTGCGGATATGTCGTGCATCCTTAATAATGCTTCCAATCCAAAGCACATCAAAACCAATAGATTTAAGTGCTAAATTCAATGAATGGACAATGCAAGGTGTCCAAAATACTTGTGGATATTTAGCTTCCACAATCATGCCAGCAACCTTGCAAACAAGGGCATTATCTGTAATGATTTTCACATAAGAATCAACACCTACATCTTCAACAACTTTAATAAATAACTAACCTGTATATTGTGCATCCTTGTATTGTCCAAGTGCATCCACTGATTTCAAGAAAACTGGATCATTCAAGGAAGACACCATTGTAGTGCCCTCAATTTCTAAATTTAATACTAGGAAGCCCTAAAATTCGGATTTTAACAGGTTTTAAAATACTGATACTCTAATTCAATTTTTGAAATTCACAATAAGGAATTTAGCAGGCATAATTAACATTTACCTTCATAAACAAACAAATTTATGAAATTAATGCTTAAATACTAACCCGGTTCGGTGTTTGAAGATGATTCTTCTATGCTATAACTCTTGCTCCGCTGTAATTCTCGCTTTTGTTTCTGTTCTTGTTACCAAATTACAAAAAACCACCCAACCAATTGAATACAACTTCAATACTCAGTTCCAAAGTACTCAAATTGAAATACTTTGGCCCTCGTGCCCAAAATCTCAAAACAATTAAGACTCTGTATCCCCTGATCTCTCAACATACAGTTTTCCCTTCAATCTCTCAACACAACTTGTCACTCCTTCATTTCGAAATTCTCTTCTCCTTCAATTTCTTGCCCTCGTCACTCCTTCATTCCGAAATTCTCTTCCCCTTATATCTCCAAAACCCCACCATCTCAATGTCGTCGCCTCTCTGTTTTCCTTACACTTGTCTTGTTATGTGGAACCTAAATGATTTTTGGAGGCGGTCACCTTTCATTTAAATAACGTTATTCAATATAATTAAGTTGACTTGATTTATTTCATTTTAAGAGATATGCTTTGTTAACTAGTTTCGTCGATACATTTTATTTAAGAACTTATTCAATGTTTTTGTCTATGCCTTTTGATTATATTACTTATTTCCTTTTCTTGATATAGTTTATGTATTGTATTTCTTTTAGTAAAATAAAATGTATGGTTCTTTTAGTTAATATAAAAATGTTATATAATTTAATTTCATGTTTATATCATACAACCCTTTGTATTTATTAATATATATATGGATATATTGGAATAGTACTTTAATTTGTTTCATATTATGGGGTGGTATAGCAAGTACCCCATTCTACATCTTCATTATGTTCTAGTAAGTAGGCATTTACTTAGTATTGAATAATTGGTTCATTACTCTATACTTAGACAATTTCTAATATCAGCTAGTATGTATACTAGTGCGATATATGTGATGCATGTATATGTAGCTATCATATGCATGCCTTTTATGTATGCTAATATTCACATTTTGTTGTAATTATAGGTGGGTCATTACATTCACTTCCCCTTAAGAAAACTTCGTCCTGAAATTAGGCTTTATGTAGTATGTCAGTAATTATTAAGTGATTAGTATAATCACGTAAGAATTGTGTTTTATCATTGAAATATTTATTTATTTATTTATTTATTTATATATACATTATTATTATTAATATTATTATTATTTTTTAAATATCGTGAAGGCACTTAAAATTTGTGTTCTGGACATTTAGAATTTTACAACTATAATAGTCATGCCCTGCTCCAGTCAGGTTCCCAAGCTATTCTATAATCATCCTATCCTTCTTAATCTCTTCCGCTCCCATCCTATCCATCCTCTACTGGGGTATGCAATGGTGTCATATACACTGACCTAACCATTCATAGATAGTGTCGACTCTATCGACCTGATTTTCCAATACACATCCAGCAATCATCATCACATCTAGGGGAGCGTGACTCATACAATCCTCACATGACTCTAGGTTCTTGGAGGATAAACGATGGGAAGTACCTCCACCCCTCCTAATAGGACCAAGGTTAACACCTTATCATGGAATCTCATTGAGTCTCAATTGTTCTGAAATTTTGTCATCACGTGGTCATTTTGGTAGCGATCTTATTTGCAATTTAAACACTTGTCCATACATTATAACATATGCATCAATATATTCAAAACAATTTGCATTCATATAACAGTTTTTGTATAATTCATACATGTTGCTATCAATGATATAACGTATTTAGCATTTCATATTAAAAAACAGTTACTTTGTTATTTCTATTTCTTCAATCATATCAATATGCAAAATGAAATAAATTTATAGATATCTTTATTTATAACAAAATCCATGATCTAAATTTCATATTCCCGCAATGTTAATTAAATGACATATTTCACATTGATATCCATGCACCAACAAAGTTAAACAAATAGCATATATCATGTATCAATAGAGTCAAGTATACATCATATCTTTATGGGTATCCATGTACCAGCAAAGTAAAATTCATTTTTATGTAATATTTCAAAATAAAATCTCAAGTGTCCAAAATAGAGTAGTTATCAACAATAAGATTTTCAATTTCTCGAGTGTCCAAAATAGATTAGTTATATACAAATAAGATTTTCAATTTCTCAAGATTTAGCACAAGTTGGGGTATTTTTGACATATGGCTTCTATATCTTCCCAGGTAGCCGATCCAGGACTATATTTGTCCCACTGAACTTAAACTTGGTCTACCAGTCGGTTCCTAAATTGTCGAACCCTATGTTCTAGTATACGTAATGGTTCGACCGTGACGGTTTCCTCGTCCGATACCTGCAGTTCCTTCCATTGAAGATTATGAGATTTGTTAGCAATATAGTGTCGTAAGATAGATACATGAAATACATTATGAATTTTGTGCAAGTGGGGTGGCAGTGCAAGACGATAAGCGACAGGTCCAACTTTTTCCAGGACTTTGAATGGCCCAATAAATCGGGGTGATAATTTTGTCCCTTTTCCAAATCGTATGGTGTTTTTATTTGGCCTGATGTAGACGAAAACCTGATCTCCTACTTCACAGTTTCTGTCTGTCCTGTGAGTATCAACATAACTTTTTTGTCTATCATGTGCCTCTTTCAGTCGTTGTCTTATTTGCTTTACTTGTTCCTCCATCTCTTGGATTGATTCTATCTCCACTATTACCTGGTCTTCTAATCTGTTCCAACTCAACGGTGTCCTGCAGAATCTTCTGTATAATGCTTCAAATGGCGACATCCCGATTGAACTGTGATAACTATTATTGTATGCAAATTTGAATAAGGGTAAATAATTTTTCCAGTGCGATTGTTAGTCCATAACATACATTCTTAGCATATCTTCTACTATTTGGTTTACCCTTTATATTTTCTCGTCGGTCTCAGGATGATAAGTTGTACTTAAATTTAATTGAGTTCCTAACGCTGATATGATAAGTTCTCTATCTGATATGATTTTCTTAGGTACTCCATGAAATCTAATATTTCATTTATGAATACCCGAGCTACATCAGCAACTTCGTAAGTATCTCTTATAGGAATAAAATGGGTGATTTTTGTTAATTTATCTACCACAACTCAAAATGGCATTATCCTTTTGTTGTGTAAGTGGTAGCCCAACGATAAAATCCATAAAAATTATTTTCCATTTGATCATAGGGATGTCGTGAGGTTGTAAGAGACTGGCTTGGTGACAATGGTCAACCTTTACTTGCTGACATTCAAGACACTTAGCAATGAATTGAACAATGTCGCATTTTATGCCTGCCCAGAAGAACAATTTCTTTGTGTCAGCATAAATTTTCTTTACACCAGAATGTGCACAATACACTACCCTGTGGGCTTCCTTCAGGATGGTGTTTCGAAGATCTCCACTATCTGGTATATACATCCTTCGAAGAAATCGTAAAATTCCGTCATCTTCCAGACTGTATCCTTCAAAATTAGGTTCCTTTGAATGGTTACTATCAAGCCCAGATCTTACTTTTAAGTGCCAACTATCTCTCACGAGATGTTCTAGTACCCGCTTTCTTAATTCTAACTTGATAGGTATGAGGGAAAATATTCGTGGTCTTCTACTTAGAGCATCTGCTACTACATTCTCTTTCTCTTTTATATATGAAATTCCAAAATCATATTCACTTAGGAATTCACTCAATCGTCTTTCTCTCTAGGTGAACAAATATTGTAGATTATGATGGTCACTTTTGAGCATAAAGTTTCTCCCTACCAAGTAATGTCTCCATATCTTTAACGTTAGTACCACAGCGGCTAACTCTAAATCATGTGTAGCGTAAAGTTATTCATGTGGCTTTAATTTTCTTGAAGCATATGCTATTACGCCTCTATCCTGAATTAATATTGCACCTAATCCTTGTTTAGATGCATCAGTACAAAGTAAAATCTTTGTCCATACTAGGCACTCGCAAAATTGGTGCACTAGTAAATAATCTTTTAAGTTTGGAGAATGCTTTATGACATTCCTCAGTCCATTCATACCTAACACCTTTGCATTGGAGGGTTGTGATAGGCTTCGCAATTTTGCAAAATCCTTCTACAAACTTTCAATAGTAACCTGCTAAACCCATAAAACTTCACACTTCTTGTGCATTATTAGGTATCGGCCATTCCATGATTTCTTTCACCTTTTCAGAACCTACTGAGATTCCTTCACTAGAGATAATATACCCCAAGTAATGAATCTCCTTTTGAAAGAAAGAACACTTGGATAATTTTCCATATAATTGGTGTTCCCTAAGGCAAGATAATACTATCTGTAGATGTTCTTCATGTTCTTTCTCATTCTTAGAGTAGATGCGAATATCATCTAAGAAGACTTGTACAAATTGATCGAGGTATTTGCAGAAAACGTTGTTCATAAGGTTCATGAATATTGTTGGTGCATTGGTAAACCCAAATGGTACCACAATGAATTCATAATGCCCAAAACGAGTTCGGAATGCAGTCTTAGAAACATCACTTTCTTCAATCCTTATATGATGATAACCTGATCGTAGATCGATCTTTGAAAAGACTACAGCTCCTTTCATTTGGTCGAAAAGGTCGTCAATTTGAGGCATTGGATACCTATTCTTTACTGTGGCTCGATTTAAATCTCGATAGTCTATACACAATCGCAAGGTATCATCTTTCTTCTTGACAAAGACTACAGGTGCACCCCAAAGTGAAATACATGGTCGAATGTGTCCTATATCCTATAGTTCCTTCAATTGAATTTGTAATTCTTGAAGTTCTGGGGTTGTCATTCTATATTCTGTAAAGTGTTTTAGAAATTGGTTCTGTACCAGGTTTTAATTCTATTGTGAGATCCAACTCTCTTTTAGGAGGTAGTCCTGGTAGTTCCTTCGAAAAAACATCCGAAAATTCGGATAACACCAAATATTGTTCTAAGGATGGTCCTTTCTCCTTGCTTATGTCTTGAACTGCATATACCTAATAACATTTTCTTAAGCAACGTTTCATTTGCATTGTTGAGATGAAGCGTAAGGACACTTTCCTTTTAATACCTTGGATTTGGCTTGTCTCTCCTTCATCATTTATACAAAGCATTGTTTTTCCGTAACAGTCTACCCATGCTAGATGAAATTCTAACCAATCCATCCCTATAACGAAGTCGTAAGTTCCTAGGGTTGTGACATATAGTTTAAACTTAGTCAAAAAGGCTCCTAGATCAACTTTGCATTCCTCAACAATTAAATCTACGGATTGAAGTTCTCCTGAAGCCATTTCTACCTATCTAAAATCATTTTGCTTGCAGGATACCAACCCACATTTATTTAATGCATATGATGAAATAAAACTATCAACAGCACCAGTGTCAAATAAAATTTTGAGTTTTATTACATTGATAGTACCTGAAGATTCTACTACAGTGGACTGATGCGTTGCCTGGTTATTGTATACTACAGCATGGATTCTATGATTGCCTTGAGTATTTGATGATAGTTCTTTTCCTGCTCTGTGTATTACATTTAACAAGACTTCCCGACAATCACGCTGAAAATGCAATCCTCCACATCCCCAACAATTAACTTAGGGTGGTACCCTTGAATCAGATTGTGAATTTCGTTGGAAATGTTGTCATTGATGGCAAAGAAGATGGCAAAGGAGGAGCACCTGAAACATCATTCAAGGAGCAGAGGAGGCAAAAAGAGAGGTAGCAATGACAACAAAAAGAGAAGTAAGGAGCAGCATCAGTCAAGGAGCAGAGGATAGCAAAGAAGCAGAGAGCTATTCAAGGTGCAGAGTAGTGAGGACAAAATGAGGGTCGTTGGATTTTGAAAAAAGGGGCAGAGTTAAGAGAAGAAGATAATTGGGAGTATAAATGGCTCCTATGTGCAATTGACTGTGCATGGATGATTGTGAGTACCTGAACCAGCAACAAGGCAATGGAGGCAGAAAAGACAGAGACAGAAAAAGGAGGCAGCAAAGAAACGAACAAAGGAAGCAAAGGAGACAGGCGGAAGAAGACTGTCGAAATGTAACAGTCAAACAGCAGAGCGAAAGCAACGGCAGAGACAGAGAAAAAAAAGCACAGCTAAGGCAGAGGCAGAGCCGTTATCAGAGGCAAAGGCAGAGGCAGAGCCATTATCGTAGCAGAGGCAGAGCCATTTTTTATGGAATGGAACCATGTGCAAACCTACATAATATTCCGAGAATCATAACCCAAGCTAGAGGATACATAGACGCAATTCCGAGAATCTTAACCCAAGTGGAAAACCTATATATACGCGCAGTGCATTACATACACAAGGGTCCAAGCATATATATATATATATATATATATATATATATATATATATACATATACGTTATATGTTGCGCTTCATATTCAAAGGAACGAATCATACTGTATACATATATGAAAGGCGCCCTATTCTTCGGCCTTAATACAAACAAAGTCGTATACGGTGGGACCCTCATCAATCGCATCGGAAAAAGGTTGGCAGCGGATCATATAAACAGAAAGTTGCGATTGTGATTGAAGCCCAAACCCGATGGGCGTATAAACTATGATCAATATGGGTTTGAGTTCCAATCTAATCGCATCGGCACATTTTAATGAACAGTGACCAATCGCATCAGAGTTAAAGCGGAGAATCAGAACATCTCAATGGAAGTTGCGATTGCGATTGAAGCCCGGACCCGATGGGTCTATAAATTATGATTTGATAGGTTTAAGTTCCGGTCCAATCACATCGGCACATTTAAATGAACAGTGGTCAATCGCATCGGAGTGAAAGCAGGGCAGCGGAACTTACAACTAAAAGTTGCGATTGCGATTAATCGCAATCAGAGTAATCGCATCGCATCAGAGTAATTGCAATCGGAGCAGGATCGGAGTAATCGCAATTGAAACAAGCCGACATAGCGGAACAAGTTAACAAAGCTTGCGATTGCGATCAATCGCAATCGGAATTCATTGGAGGAGGCTCATCGCATCGGAGAATAGAAAGAGTTCGGCAAGTAGGGTCCAACTTCTTATATATATATATTGAACTCTGCATTTTAACCAAAGTCGGGATTGATAAAGCATTGGTTAAATCAAAGTCGAAATTGATAAATAAAATTAAAGTGTCGTGGGTCAGATATGATATTTGGCGCAATATAAAGTCTCGACATAGGTTAACATATGCAGAAAAACGAGTTATACTTCAAGTTCTAAATGCAAGCCAAACCTTGTATAAATGAAACTGTTTGCTGAGCATATTATTGTTATATGCAAAGGATAAGCTTTGGGCTTATGATATATTGAGTTGTAATCCAAAGTTGAAATATTCATTTGATGGCTTATGAAGTGGGTTGGACTATGGTTTAACCATAGATTTGAAACAGGTAAAGTTTCCGTATATGAAGAATGTGAATTGGGGATTGATTGTAAATCAAAGATGTCAAAAGATAAGCTACCGCATACACTTATTCAAATTGCTAGCGCAGGGAAAGAAAATGGAGAGACATTTTTATATGCACCAGAATCTGATTTTATTTGGGGTATTTAATTAGATTTCCAGATCAGCAGTTATATATATACAACAGACACACAATCACAGTTACATATGTATGGCATATGGCCGTTACCCTGCGACAGTGAACAAGGAAACAAACAGAGCCGAAAGGGACAAAGACACAGTCAAAGAAAAGACAAATGCGTAGCGAGCCAAGAGGCTGAATGAGTAAGCTGGAGTTTTCATTGTAATTGAATGTAAATGATTTTGATTTTTATTGTTTGTGATGCATTGGCAAGTCTCCGGAAGAGAACAAATATCCCACTGTAATGATAAATTGGTACCTACAGTTATGTTTTCTGAATGAGCGGATAAAAGAGATGAGAAGGCAGAAGGCAAAGAGACATGGCTGTCCATTTCGAATTCCCAGTAGAATACAAACAACCATGAAGCTATTTTGTATAAAACAGGGTAATATCCAAGGGGAGAAAGTGGACGAAAACAGAGTGAGAGAAGAAGAGAGTGTGCAGCAGAATTGAAGAGAGTTGAAGAAAATAAGAAAGATGCAAGAGGTTAGAGAGAGTGAGTGTAGAGAATGCAGAGTATGGAATTGAGGCAGAGAAGATAAGAAGAAGGAGAAGCATAACGAGATGTTGTGAAAATTCAGAGAATTCATAAATGAAGCAGTGAGGCAGAGTAGAAGGAGGAGATGAGCTAAGAAGAAGGAGAAGATGATAGTGAATCTGAGAAGATGTAGAAATGATATAAGGACAGATATGAGGATTGTTGGACAGTATAAGAGAAGGTACAGAACAGAGATGATATCCAAGGTAAATCAGCAATTGTTTTTCTTTTGAAAGAGTAATGAAGTTGGAGCTTCCCTATCAAGTTGTAGCTTGATATATGTCAGTTGTAGCTGACTGAGGTAGGAGCCTCCTGTAGGTTGGTGCCTGCAGAAAATAGATGGGAGTTGGTGCTTCCGCATCAAGTTGTAGCTTGATAAAATTTCAGTTGTAGCTGACTTAGGTTGGAGCCTCCTGTAGGTTGGTGCCTACAGAAAATTGATGGGAGTTGGAGCTTCCTTGCAAGTTGTAGCTTGCAGAATTGAGGTTGGAGCCTCTTGTAGGTTGGTGCCTAAAGAAAATCAGTGGTGAGAGGGAGTTGGAGCTTGCCTTTGCATCACAACAATAATAAGATGTGGTTTTCTCCCTTTATGGGTTTCCACTTATATCTGGTGTCTCTGTGCATGATGTTTATGTGTTGATCTAGTTTATATCATCCTGCTTAATACTCGCTGATCTCATATTAAGTCTATTGTTACTTTATATTAATGCTTGCTGCTCACATTCTAAGATTACTCACATGTTAAGTTGAACATGAAATGAAGGTGTAAACAAGTGTTAATGAAAAAGTTTTAAAAGTCCATGAATGTGTTAAACTGATTCACCCCCCCTCTCAGTTTAACTAAGGGTTCAACAATTGGTATCGGAGCTGGTTCCTTTGGTGTAATATTAATAGCTTGAAGGAGATCTGGTTGAGTCATGGACTAGCAAAATATACCTTGTGCTAAATACAACAAACTTTCTTGAATGGAGAGATAAGGTTAAAACAGGTTTAATGGCTGATGAACCTGAGGTATGGAAGCTTGTTTGTGATGGTTACTGCACAGACTCCCCCACAGTGAAAGAACAACAGAGGAATGCCAAGGCAAAATGTGTGATATATAACAGTCTTCATAACAAGGACTTTGAGTTGATAATGGATCTAGACTCTGTAAAAGAAATTTGGGACAGATTGCATTTCATGCATGGAGTAGACACTGAGGATTGCATTGTCAAGAAGGAGAAGAAAATTAAGAAGAAGAAAAATTCATGTCAAAAGGAAAATGTTCAAACACATGAGGTACCTGCTAGTGTGAATGGTAGTAAGAAACATGAAGAAATTGCAGCTGAAGAAAAGGCCAAACTAGACACAGCCTTGACTGAAATAGAAAGACTAAAGAATGAAAACAAAGACCTTAAGACATTGGTGCAAATATGTGATGAGAGAGAATATGAAGATAAGAAAGAAATTATTGGCCTGAAGACACAGCTTGAAGAAGCAAAGAAAGTAGAAGACACTCTGATGCAACAAATGAGAGAGAAAAGTCAGGATTGTGAAAGATTGGAAGAAGAAGTAGTGAGTCTGAGAAAGAATTTAGAAAAAGCCCAAAGAGAACTATTAATGAATACACCTCTAATGAAAAGCACTGGACAATTGGACAAGATGCTAAATGCTCAAAGATCACCTCTCATAAACGCAGGCTTAGGACATGTAGGAGAAACCAGTAAGTCCAAAACAGAAGATAACAAGAAAATCATCTTTGTAAAAGCTGTAAAGGATAGTGAAGCAGCCCAGCAGATTACTACAAAAATAGAAACCAGCAAGAACAGGATTTGTAAAGAAACAAACAGAATCAAGCAGCAACATGGAAGAACAGAGAATGAGAGGATGAAACAATCAGTTGCTAAAGGCTCATATGCTCCTGAAGATGAATTGAATAAATTTGGAAGATGTCAAAGGAGGTTCTTTCCTCCTATGAGAAATATCACATGTTTTACCTACCACAAACAAGGACATACTGCAACATGTTGTAAGAGAAAGCAAACCCAGTCCAACCAGCAAAAGATGCTGCAAACAAGAAGAACACCTCAAGCAAGCAAAGGGAAAAGACAATCTTCCACCAGGTACACAAATCATTTCCATGGCTATTGTTATGCATGCAATAATTTTGGACATAAAATTGTTGATTGTAAAATGTATTCAAGAAGAGGAACAAAATATTATACATAGCTCAAATGCGCCTTGGTCAAATAAGATGTTATGTATGCCTCAATCGTGGTCACAAAGAAAAAAGACTGTAACCTGCCATATATATTAAAGAACTCCAGACAGATGATGAAATCCAATCCAATCAAACAAAACTATGAATCGGAAAGGAGTGCAGATATTATGATGAACCCCAATAGAGTATGGAAAGAAAAGAGAAAAGGGGAGCCTATCATCTCAATAACATAATAAATCTAGCATAGTCTCAGGGGGAGCTGCTCTAGGAAACAAAGCAAATATCCAACCAGTGATAGATATGAAGCAGCATCTCAGGGGGAGAGCAGTTCATATGTAGTCCCCACAAAAAGCAGTCTAAGAAGAGCTCCTTGGAATAAGGACAGCTATAAGATCAAGAATGCACAGGACAATTTTATCCAACAGAGAACTATAGAGGAAGAAGAGCACCTAAAGCACACAATAGCCAAACAGGTTGATGGAAGGAGAGAAAGCAGCAAGAAGCCTTGGGAGTAGAGAGAACATCGGCCATGAACATGTAAGCTAAGGAAAAATCAGCACATTAAGTGATGATCACATTGTGCATCATACTGCTAGAATTAACAAATGAATCACATTAAGAAGGACTAGTAAGAGAAGTGCCTATCATCATTATGTCATGACATCATTCATATATGAAAATTCCCCTTGGAGGTAGGCAGTTAAGTGAGTGATTAATCTCTGAGTAATCTGTCCATGAAGATTCATAGTATAGAAATTGAAGATGTCCTTCTAAAGATCACTATGTTAGAACAGTTGAATTGTATGTAAAGCAGCAATGGTTCTGGAACAGTCCTAGAAAAGAAAATGTTGTGACTTCCTCTGAATAAAATGACAGAAAAAGCAAAAGATTAATGATGCCAAGATCAAATTCAGTATATTGATGATTGTTGTTGAAAACAGTGGAGCGCTCAATAATAGAATTTATGAAGGATGTCTTAATTATGGGTAAATGTGCAAGCTGCAGTAAAATCTTTGCATGGTTTATCAAAGTAATATCAATGGGTGTTTAGGTACAAGCAGCATGCTTATCAACAGATTACCAAGCATTATCAGTGGAGCAGTAGTATGATACAGGTCCACAGGATCAAAGAACTATGGCAAAAGAACCTCAAGGTAATATTCCCAGTATTATCTGCATTCAGCGTGAAAAGGTCAGTAGCAGAGCAAAAATAACATTATCTTGCTTACACTTGAAGTAGTATATTGAGCACTGAAGCAATATCTTCTTCTGTATATATAATTGCATGCCTTCCTGAATTTGGTACATGTATATCTTCAAGGCCTCTTTCTTAAGATCAGTTACAAAACAGTGTGAAGTTTGTTTGCTAAGTTTTCAATTAAACATCTTGAATATGCTCGTGTGGAAGTTCATCCTGATAGAACAGTCAAAGTATCTGAAGAATAAAGGACTAGCTGTGATTACCATCTGAAGCTCAAAAGTTTTTTTTTTTCATCTAAATACTACTCCAGCACAAAGGATTTGCTGATAATTCACCTTTAAATGAGAGATTGATCATAGACATACATACCTCCTTATGTCATAAATGAATTGCATGGTTGATAAGTGAGATTGACAAATACATTGAATGCATCCTACCTCAAGGTTTTGTTTTGAAAGTACATTATGCAAGCAGTAAAGGCATTTGATCTGCTAGATCAAATTCTGGTTAATTCATTGATCACAGCTGTAACAAGAACCTTCAGCTATTAAGGATAATATCAATATCCTAGCTCATATCATCACCAACAGGCAGGAAAGGTGTACCACAGCTATAAAAAACATATTGACATCATCACAATTGAACAAGTGTGGCACTGCAGATGTGTATAACAGAAGAAGACATACTCCAACAACAACTTCCTCAACAGATGTGGATTTCTGATGAAGATAATACTAGAAACTGAAGTATATTTGAAGCATGCTCAGTATTTTAGGATTAATCCAATGATGCATCTCTGATTAGATAAAGATGATACAATGTGTTCTATGAAGTGTCATTATCTTCACTTTCAGCTTTATACAGGTGAAAGGAGTCAGTGCTTTGGATTGTATCAATTTACAGTGTTTATTCAAGTCCAATAATCCTCAAAGTGTTCTCTCAACAAGTCTTGTACACCAGTCTGGAGCAGCAGGGTACACAGCCAGAAGAAGGTGGTCTAAACACAAATCAGAGAGAGGAAATGCAAAGATAGAATCAACACTGAGAATGTTCAACCCTTTTCCATTGATGTCAAAGGGGGAGGAAAAGCAGGTAATAGAATAAAGGGTTTTCTAAAAGAAGCCAGCCAGAGAAAGACTTGGAGGAAGCATTGGATTATCGGTGGATGTGTTGCCATCAATGTCAAAGGGGGAGACTGTTGGAAATGTTGTCATTGATGGCAAAGGAGATGGCAAAGGAGGAGCACCTGAAACATCATTCAAGGAGCAGAAGAGGCAAAAAGAGAGGTAGCAAAGACAACAAAAAGAGAAGTAAGGAGCAACATCAGTCAAGGAGCAGAGGATAGCAAAGAAGCAGAGAGTTATTCAAGGTGCGGAGTAGTGAGGACAAAATGAAGGCCGTTGGATTTTGAAAAAAGGGGCAGAGTTAAGAGAAGAAGATAATTGGGAGTATAAATGGCTCCTATGTGCATGGATGATTGTGAGTACTTGAATCGGCAACAAGGCAATGGAGGCAGAAAAGACAGAGACAGACAAAGGAGGCAGCAAAGAAGCGAACAAAGGAAGCAAAGGAGACAGGCGGAAGAACTCTGTCGAAATGTAACAGTCAAACCGCAGAGCAGAAGCAACGGCAGAGACAGAGAAAAAAAAGCATAGCTAAGGCAGAGGCAGAGCTGTTATCACAGCAGAGGCAGAGCCATTTTTTATGGAATGGAACCATGTGCAAACCTACATAATATTCCGAGAATCATAACCCACGCTGGAGGATACATAGACGCAATTTCGAGAATCTTAACCCAAACGGAAAACCTATATATACGCGCAGTGCATTACATACACAAGGGTCCAAAGCATATATATATATATATATATATACATATACGTTATATGTTGCGCTTCATATTCAAAGGAACGAATCATACTATATACATATATGAAAGGCGCCCTATTGTTCGGCCTTAATACAAACAAAGTCGTATACGGTGGGACCCTCATCAATCGCATCGGAAAAAGGTTGGCAGCGGATCATATGAACAGAAAGTTGAGATTGCGATTGAAGCCCAGACCCGATGGGCGTATAAACTATGATCAATATGGGTTTGAGTTCCAGTCTAATCGCATCGGCACATTTTAATAAACAGTGACCAATCGCATCGGAGTTAAAGCGGAGCATCGGAACATCTCAATGGAAGTTGCGATTGCGACTGAAGCCCGGACCCGATGGGTCTATAAATTATGATTTTATAGGTTTAAGTTCCGATCCAATCGCATCGGCACATTTAAATGAGCAGTGGTCAATCGCATCGGAGTGAAAGCAGGGCAGCGAAACTTGCAACTAAAAGTTGCGATTGTGATTAATCGCAATCGGAGTAATCGCATCGCATCAGAGTAATCGCAATCGAAGCAAGATCGGAGTAATCGCAATCGGAACAAGCCGACATAGCGGAACAAGTTAATAAAGCTTGCGATTGCGATCAATCGCAATCGAAATTCATTGGAGGAGGCTCATCGCATCGGGGAATAGAAAGAGTTCGGCAAGTGGGGTCCAACTTCTTATATATATATTGAAGTTTGTGTTTTAAACAAAGTCGGAATTGATAAAGCGTTGGTTAAATCAAAGTCGAAATTGATAAATAAAATTAAAGTGTCGTGGGTCAGATATGATATTTGGCGCAATATAAAGTCTCGACAAAGGTTAACATATGCGGAAAAAAGAGTTATACTTCAAGTTCTAAAAGCAAGTCGAACCTTGTATAAATGAAACTGTTTGCTAACCATATTATTGTTATATGCAAAGGATAAGCTTTGGGCTTATGATATATTGAGTTGTAATCCAAAGTTGAAATATTCATTTGATGGCTTATGAAGTGGGTTGGACTATGGTTTAACCATAGATTTGAAACAGGTAAAGTTTCCGTATATGAAGAATGTGAACTAGGGATTGATTGTAAATCAAAGATGTCAAAAGATAAGCTACCACATACACTTATTCAAATTGCCAGCACAGGGAAAGAAAATGGAGAGACATTTTTATATGCGCCAGACTCTGATTTTATTTGGGGTATTTAATTAGATTGCCGGATCAGCAATTATATATATACAGCAAACACATAATCACAATTACATATGTATGGCATATGGGCGTTACCCTGCGACAGTGAACAAGGAAACAAACAGAGCCAAAAGGGACAAAGACACAGTCAAAGAAAAGACAAATGCGCAGCGAGCCAAGAGGTTGAATGAGTAAGATGGAGTTTTCATTGTAATTGAATGTAAATGATTTTGATTTTTATTGTTTGTGATGCATTGGCAAGTCTCCAGAAGAGAACAAATATCCCACTATAATGATAAATTGGAACCTACAGTTATGTTTTCTGAATGAGCGGATAAAAGAGATGAGAAGGCAGAAGGCAAAGAGACATGGCTGTCCATTTCGAATTCCCAGTAGAATTCCCAGTGGATGGTCTTATTTTGTATAAAACAGGGTAATATCCAAGGGGAGAAAGTAGACAAAAACAGAGTGAGAGAAGAAGAGAGTGTGCAGCAGAATTGAAGAGAGTTGAAGAAAATAAGAAAGCTGCAAAAGGTTAGAAAGAGTGAGTGTAGAGAATGCAGAGTATGGAATTGAGGCAGAGAAGATAAGAAGGAGGAGCAGAACGAGATGTTGTGAAAAGTCAGAGAATGCAGAAATGAAGCAGTGAGGCAGAGTAGAAGGAGGAGCTGAGCTAAGAAGAAGGAGAAGCTGATAGTGAATCTGAGAAGATGCAGAAATGATATAAGGACAGATATGAGGACGAGCATTGAAGAGAAGGTACGAGCAGTGATATCAAGGTAAATCGGCATCAAGTGTTTTGCTGCTTTTTTGAAAGATCGGAAGTTGGAGCTTCCCTATCAAGTTGTAGCTTGATAGATGTCGGTTATGGTAGTAGGGGTTGGAGTCTCTGTGGGTTGGTGCTTGCAGAAAATAGATGGATGTTGGTGCTCACATCAAGTTGTAGCTTGATAGATGTCGGTTGTAGCTGACTGAGGTTGGAGCCTCCTGTAGGTTGGTGCCTGCAGAAAATTGATGGGAGTTGGAGCTTCCTTGCAAGTTGTAGCTTGCAGAATTGAGGTTGGAGCCTCCTGTAGGTTGGTGCCTACAGAAAGTCAGTGGTGAGAGGGATTTGGAGCTTGCCTTTGCATCACAACAATAATAAGATGTGGTTTTCTCCCTTTATGGGTTTCCACTTATAGCTAGTGTCTCTGTGCATGATGTTTATGTGTTGATCTGGTTTATTTCATTTGCTTAATACTTGTTGCTCTCATATTAATTCTACTGTTACATTATATTAATGCTTGCTGCTCTCATATTCTAATATTACTCACATGTTAAGTTGAACATGAAATGAAGGTGTAAACAAGTGTTAATGAAAAAGTTTTAAAAGTCCATGAATGTGTTAAACTGATTCACCACCCCCGCCCCCCCCCCTCTCAGTTTAACTAAGGGTTCAACAAATTTCTAGACAAGGAACTATGTCCCCTTGTGCCATTTCCTCTCCTATTTCTTCCTCTATTAACAGTCCCTCGAGATTGCCATGGATTAGTATTTGATTATTCAGTAGCTATAGTATTAACTGTCATGGGAGTTCTTGTTCCCATACTCCTTGGATAAAACATGTTACCATAAGGAGGTGGTCTAGAGCTACTTCCCGTAAAGAAGTTCCAAGGAGTCTTTCTTGTAAATCCTGGTTGTGAGGGTTTTGTTGGCCTGATATCCCTTTTAATCCCTAAATGTTCCTCTACATACCATGCGCATTCAACTGTCTCTGTTAATGATGACGGCATCCACATTCTAACCATGGCCTTGATTCGAGGATTTAATCCATATACATTATTACTAGGCAAAGAGTGCAGCGTTAAATGGGTATCTAGATAAGGAACATATTTCACCAGCTCCATAAACCTTATCTCATATTCTTCCATTGTTTTATTACCTTGGACTAACATATGGAAGGCTCCAACGTGTTGTTCTTGAAAGAAAGGTGGTAAGTATTTTGCACGGAATTTTTCCTCAAACAACTCCCATGGAACGTTACCAGATGTGAGATGTAGTTGTTTTTCTAAATAGCACTTCCTCTGAGTTGAAATATAGTGATCTTTGTTTTAGAGGTAGAAGAATATTCTCTTAATGCAAAGCATCTTATCATTCCTTCTAACCATGCTTCAATACGTTCTCCCGCTCGTCCTCCTGAGAACTCTAGGAGTTTAATCTTTTGTAATTCTCTGGAAATATCTTCCTTTGGTGGCTTATAATCACAATCTTTAGGTTTTTCTGAAGGTCTTTCTTCAAGATGAGGTCATTCTTCTTTGGTATTGGCTGGTTGCGACCCTTTTAATGTTTCCAAAATGGCTTCTAATGAGCTCATTATAGTAGTTAGCTCAAGTGTTGTCGCGACAGGTGCTGGACCGATTGGTGTTGATGATGATCTCGGAGGTGGCGATGGTGATGATGTTGGTGGTGGTGTTAGTGATGGCGATGCATCTTGATGGCATTATCGCCGTTGAAACGTCCTTACCATCGTGGCTTTTCCTGAGACATATAATAAGATTTATGAGGATTAGATAAATGAATATAATTTTCGTAAATTCAAGCTCGCGGGTATAGTTATTTTGCTATTATTACCTACAGGTGGGTCTTACTGATACTGAGATCAAGGAGGGTGGTATCGCTAGCTCCTTATCCTAATGCAGGATAATCTATACTCAGAATCATATCTCTATGTCTCTGATCTATATGGACGAGCTACTTTATGCTATAATCGATGCACTAAGCAATACTATGAGATGCACTAAGCAATACTATGAGAAGGGGGCCTATCTATCGGTAAAAAGCTAGCAGATAAGATAGACTCAATTCTAGCTCATTCATCGTACTTCCTTCTTCTGTTACGAAGATTCAAGACTTTATGATCCCGTTCTTATCTTTTGTATTTTACATTTATTACTTATTATCTTCACACTACATGCAATTATCCTAACTTTTATTATATATACATATATATATCCTACTTAAAGTAGAGACTTAATCTCATAATAGATTAATGTGTACTCACACTAAAAACAAACCTATATGTTGGTTGCCACTTCTATCGTATCATGTATTATTTCAAAAATAAAAATATAAGAAAATAATAATAAATAATTGAAGGCTTTGAGTATTCAATGTAATTACACTATGAAATAAACATCACGCATAAGTGACATATTTGGGAATAAGTCCTCACACGGTCCCTCTCGATTTAAATAAAGGTTTGATTAATATCCCTCTCAATTTAAGTAAAGGTTTCTTTATTAATAAAAGAAAATTATTTTAAATTCAATATTATTATGTAAAGGGAGGTTTGAGTCCTCATTTCAATCACCAAATCCATTTCCACATAATACGCTCAATTCATACCACGAAGATATTAAAATATGTATATTTAGATTTAATGATTTAAATTTGATTACTAAATTATGTAATATAAAATAATTTGTTATTATGTTTTAATTTTCTGCCTTTACTACTATTGTGTATCCGCTTAATAATTATTTAAAATTATGGAAATTCTATACATTAATTAAAAACTATTACCCACATGAACATAGAAATTTAATTAAAAGAGTGCCACATCTATTCGTAAAACAAACTGTGTTGTCCATAAAAAAAATCATAAAATCTTTTCTTTACCGACAAAAATCAAAATTTAACCTTTCGAATCTGATTGACCAATTTGTTATGTATATATGAAACAATACTAAGCGCAGAAGACGCAGAATACATGCAGTGGATGGTCTAATAGATTTGGGTCATGTCGACACTATGAATGTGAAGTATGGTTGTCATAGTAATCGCTTCATTAATACTTCAATTTGAATGGTTACACATATATATGAGGTCTAGGCATGGTGAATCGAATTTTTATTCACTCACTAACTAACCCTTCCAAAATTTGTTACTGCTCTATACTATACGTTGGTTTTCAGACGAAGTCATTAACTTAACTTCCTCCATGTACCCACTATTCCCTTTCGTAAAACCAATAAATTGTGTTATGAATATAATTCTAAGAATCTTTAAAATTTAATAGAATAGTAAAACAGATCTAAAGCTTATATGGATAAATAATGTGAAAATAATGAGGGAATCTGAAAGTTGTTGGAGGTGACATATGCATCCATTGACTTGCGAAAATAACTTCATCTCTTGAAGTAAACTATGTTAAATCATTAACTCATGCTAACGCATTCATCAAATATTGATTTCAAACCCAACCCAATTGCTGGAAAGGAAGCAGCGACCCATTGTTTTGAGTTTCAAAAAATCAGCAACGTGGGTTAATGGTGAGAAAGGGTCGACGGTAAAAAAATGGAGGACAACCACAAACGCATACTGTCGTCCCTTCTCACGCGCTCAATACGGCAGTGCATTCAGTAATTTCCAATAAGCGAATACTGAAATTTATACGGGTAAACATTAGCACTGTCATAGTCCTATGAACGGAATGTAAATTCAATTCCTGGCAAAACACAAACGAAGAAGGGCATAATTAATCTACGAGAGATAGATTACCTGCGCTACACAATCCCTCACAAATTCGTTGGCCTTACTATAATAGGGAAACAACTAGTGGCAGTGAAGTACCAATTTAATAAAACAAAAGGGATAAGACAGTATACTGATAATTCCAGAGTTTGTAACCTAAGGTCCGAGAGTTAACTTAGCTTTGATACCAAAGTGTAGTGCCCTCAATTTCTAAATTTAACTAGGAAGCCCTAAAATTCGGATTTTAACAAGTTTTAAAAAACTGACACTGCAATTCAATTTCTAAAATTCACAATAAGGAATTTAGCAGGCATATTTAACATTTACCTTCATAACGAAACAGATTTATGAAATTAATGCTTAAATACTAACCTGGTTCGGTGTTTGAAGATGATTCTTCTCTGTTGTAACTCTCGCTCCGCTGTAATTCTCGCTCTTGTTCCCGTTCTTGTTACCAAATGACCAAAAACCACACAACCAACTGACTATAGCTTCAGTACTCAGTTCCAAAGTACTCAAATTGAGATACTTTGGCCCCTGTGCCCAAAATCTCAGAAGAATTAAGACTTTGTATCTCCTGATCCCTCAATATACAATTTTCCCTTCAATCTCTCAACACAACTCGTCACTCTTTCATTCTGAAATTCTTTTCTCCTTCAATTTCTTGCCCCCATCTACCTCCTTTTCTTCTCCTTATATCTCCAAAACCCCACCGTCTCAATGTCGTCGCCTCTCTGTTTTCCTTGCACCTGTCTTGTTACGTGGAAACTAAATGATTTTTGGAGGCGGTCACCTTTCATTTAAATAACGTTATTCAATATAATTATGTTGACTTGATTTATTTCATTTTAAGAGATAGGCTTTGTTAACTAGTTTCGTCGATACATTTTATTTAAGAACTTATTCAACGTTTATGTCATATGCCTTTTGATTATATTACTTAGTTCCTTTTCTTCATATAGTTTATGTATTGTATTTCTTTTAGTAAAATAAAATGTATAGTTCTTTTAGTTAATATAAAAATGTTATATAATTTAATTTCACTTTTATATTATACAACCCTTTGTATATATATATATATATATATATATATATATATATATATATATATATATATATTTGAATAGTACTTTAACTTGTTTCATATTATGGGGTGGTATAGCAAGTACCCCATTCTACATATTCATTATGTTGTAGTAAGTAGGTATTTACTTAGTATTTAATAATTGGTTCATTACTCTCTACTTAGACATTTTCTAATATCAGCTAGTATGTATACTACTATAATATATGTGATGCATGCATATGTAGCTATCATATGCATGCCTCGTATGTATGCTAATATTCACATTCTGTTTGTAATTATAGGTGGGTCATTACAACCATGAAGTTGATGAGTGGGTATCGTGTTGGATATGTCCATCCATCAGAAACAATGCTAACCCTGGATGTTGACCATGCTCATTTAATAGGCTCAAGAATTTTGTCCACCTCTTTCTTTGCCTTCGTCAACAATGTTGTTCTAAACTTCTCTGACCCAAGAGGCACATACCCTGATGGAGCCCCTTGAGTTAGAGCTTGGCACATATCAATAAACAAAGGTGAGCGTGCAACATTAAAGGATATGAAGTTCTGATAGAAAAAAAATGCAACGGTGAGATCAAGCTCTTCCTATTTCTCTTTATGAAAAATCTCGTGCATTGGACCAAGTGCAATTGCCTTTCTTTTTGCTGCTTGCCCCCACCAGAACTCTCAAATGGAAATTTGTTGTTGCTTTTTCTCAAGAATGGAAGGGGATCACCATTCTTGTTTTTTAAAGATGTTGCAGCCACATTTTCCATACCAACATTGGCCTCTTTTTCCATTTCTTTCCTCTTTGCTAAAGACACCTATGTACAAGCTGCAATTCCACAACTTGGTAAAGCCAAAAAATGAGCTTTCACACGATAATATGTGCTCATGAATGACTGTTGCAATAGTTACATTTCCAAGGAACATTGCCTCCTCCCTTCATCTTGTTGGCTGGCCCTTGCTCTCTTGTGACATGTTTCCACAAGGTATATTTGTTACCTTGAGGTTCTTGTCTTCCCTCAACATTTGAAATTGTTGTTGCAGCCCCACTTCCAATAGAGGGTACACTTGCAAACCCTGATGAAATTGGAACAAGAGGGGCATCTCCAATGGGGAAATGCTTCCCCTTCCATTTCCCCTTCCCTGCTACCCTTGATTGAGCCATGAATGTTGTAAAAAAATAAACAAAAAATGCACAAATTTGTAAAAGAAATGCACATGCAAAGTGTTGTAAAAAAAAATAGAGACGAAATGCACTTTCCTATTTCTTAAATCACCTCGAAAATGCTCCCACACCCTTTGCTCTTTGCTCTCAAACACCCACAGCAAACCCACAACCAAGAGAAAAGGTAAAATGGCGAAATCGGCCTTCTAACGTTGAGCGAGAGTCCCTTTTTTGGGATTCGTGTCCCAGAATCGGGACGCGATCAAACACGATCGGAATGACATGAATCCAACCGAATCATGCATGATACGCCCGATTCGGGACACGAGAGGGCAAGGGAGTGAATCCGGTTTCTTAAAACAACAAGTATCACTACATTCGGAAGCTAGTATAAGACGGTGTGTTGCAGCTACAATATATCTCCACCAATGAGCTGGTAGTTAGCATATTGATGAAATATCTTCCTAATAAGAAACTTGTGTATTTGGGAGACAACTTTGGTTTGGTTGATGTATCCTCCCTGGTTGAGAGAGAGAGATAGTCACATCGTTCTTGTCTTCACTTGGGAAGGAAAAATGGAGGAATGAGTAAGCATCTGGCATTTCATACTCTTTGAGGAATGGACCGATATTCAATGAGGACTAGCTATCCAATATAAGAATATTCCAAGGAAGGACATACTCGTGAACACCCGGGTGTGGTATGTACCTTGAGAGACAATAATGATGGTGTCTATAAATCATTGGTCTCACCAGCATTATGCTCTGATCTTGTGGAGGGATAGAGTTGTTATTCAATGCCTTCCTATATCACAATGTTGGTTGATATGATGCTAAACAGATGGGTTACCAATCTGACTCTTCTTATGAAATCTCCTTAGATTGAGAATGTCCATGTACCAATTATGAATACCTCCCTAGTTAAGAGGGAGTGTTGAAAAATATCGAGAGGACCAAAATCGACCTAAAGATCATCAAATTTGGTTAAGGAAAAATATATTTTTGAAAGCAAGCCCACCCATGTTTATCTCATCAAGGTAAACTAGGGGTTAATTAACCAAGCTAAACCCTTCTCCATCTCCTATAAAAGGAATTGCCCTCCGCCATCATTAGACACATCTTCATCACATTATTTTCTCTCTGAAATGGTCACAGATGAAAGAATGGCTCCAGCAAAGGAGGAAGGGCAACCTTGTCACCATTGAAGGGTTGTTTGATGGGCCGAGTACCTTGGGCAGAAGGTCAAGCCTCTTAGAGGCAAGTATGGGTTTATTTATGAATGGTTTTGGGTATACTTGTCTTTTGTTGCAGGTCTGAATTCTCTCTGAGGTATCACAGGAATAAGGGAAGAGTTGGAGTGGTTGGATTTATTTTTATGGTGTGAAAACCAATGTTCCACGGGGTCGCGTCCCCCAGGGTCGGGTGCACGCACCCCTCGCACCCGGGACGGGGAGTCTCCTGGGGGTGCGTTTCCCCGCGACTCCCCAAAAAGGGTGCTTCTAGCTCTTCGACCTCCAGCTGACCTCTGCTACTTTGACCTTGACCTCTCTGTGTCCTTGATGTTGATTTTATTTTCAGTGCTAATTAATAAATTATCTATTTTTACTTTTCAGTTGTTGACCTCACACTGATTCCTAACTCTTGACTCTTAACTATTTTTGAGTTTGAAAATTTGAGTTATATAAATTTACTATTTACTATTTACTATTTAGTGTTCAAAGTTCAAACTTAGTATCTACTATCTACTATCTACTTCTAGTATGTTTTGCTTTCAATTTCGATTCTAGAATGATGAATGATGAAATTAATTTTTAAATCAATGTACATTGTAGATTGTAGAATGATGAATGATGAATGATATGGAATCATGGATCAATGTATTTGAAGATTTCATTATTGAATTTATTTATTGAATGATCAATGATTATGGATGAATATTAGAATAATGAGTATGTCATATGAATGATGTATGTATAAAAATGAAAGATGAGGATGGATCAATGTATGTCATTATTCAATTCAATTATGAATTTAAATTTTATCATGTGTAGATCAAATTTCAATTTTCAATGTATTTACTATTGGTATTCATATTAGTATATAGTATGTAGTATATTATTATTAGTCTATTTAATATTTATGCTTTCATTATTTATTATTTAACAATGAATATGAACTTAAATTATATATATATAGTAAAAAATTATATACCCCGACGACTCCCCGCACCCCCGAAATTTCCCTAAAATTTCAGGGTACTCCCACACGTCCCCCCTGTGCGTCTCCTCGCACCCGCGTCTCCCCGCACCGGAGTCTTGGTGGAACATTGGTGAAAACCCTCTCCTAGGTGGGTCGCACCTTCTAGAAGTATTTTTCAAGCAGGATATGGACCCTATTCTGCTAAACAGTGAGTCAAGAAGGTAAGTATCTACCCAGGTGGACTGCAAACTTATTTGTGTTGAGAATTTTGCAGAGGAGCTAAGACACACATCACCTCAAAAACCCAGAAAGCGTTTAGAAAAATTTCATATAATGTGTGAGATATTAAAATAATTAATTTTTTTAATGAGGGCCCTAAGTCTAACTTAGGGAATTAGAAAAATTAAAGTGAATTAATTAAACACATGTGATGAAATTTTCTAAGTGAAGCGGATCAAGCGGTCTTTTAATCTTAGCCGTCGATAAGAGAATAAATCACGGTCGTTGATGTGTCAACGAAAAAGTATAAGAGAAAGGCTTGAGGGTCAGTTGGAGATACACACACGGAGGCAGAGCTGAGAACTGAGCTGGAATTCTAGGGCGGGTTTGCTAAGAATATCCAGAAGAGTTTTCTGCAGCGAGGGGTAGTATTGGTTAAGGGGATGACCTGATCCTGAAGCCAGGGGTCAGCGAGAGGCAGAGGAGCAGTACAGAGGAACAGGGGCAGCAGCAGCAGTGGCGCAACGCAGAGGGCTTCAGCCGCTATGTAGCCCCAGAAAGGGCAGCGCTGAGCTAGCAGGAGACCTCCAGGGTTACGCAGAGGACATCTAGGGCAGCGTAGGGACTGCGTCACCCAATCTAGGGTTACGCAACCCTCTCCAGGCCAGTGCAGAGGCTAGCAGGGTTGACGCAGGGGCTTCAAGGGAAGCGTTGGGGTTTCTAGAGGCAGAAAGTGGCTGATTCTTGTAAATACCGTTTGAGGATGTGGATCAGTCAAGTTTTCAGTCTCCAAAACAGCAGGTATTACTGCAGATCTATTTTTCTCTGTTGTGTTAACTAGAAAGGTGCCCAAATTTGTTGAACTCAGATTCTACTTAATAATAATAAACCCTCATATCTGTCGCACCGGTTTTCCTGCATTGGGTTTTTCTAGGGACAATTGTCCGAAAAATTTGTGTCACTTTGTTGAATGAGCGTAATATTCAGTAAATGATCTGTATGTGTGTAGGTTGTTAGTTGTGTTTACTTCGGTATTTTCTGAAAATTTTATGAAGATAACTTGTATAATTTAATCACAAGTACGAGAAGTAAACCAAGATACTGCAGTAGGATTTTTGTATTATTGTATTCAGAAATTTTCACAGTTTGGTTGGCATAGAGGCTTGTTTGGGTATAACCCCAGATTTGTAGCAGGGGAAGGACAGATTCTCATGAAAAGAGGCCGCAGTTGCAGAAGCCTGTTTTGAGTGAGTTTGTGAGGACTATAGAAGTTTGACACATGCCCTAACCAAAAGCAACAAGCAACAGCAGTATACTCCAGCACTTGTGATCACAAGGTATGTGCACAGATGATGGATTTGCATTGTTTTCGATGCTAGTTGGATGGTTGTCTAGAATGGACAGTCTGTAGCAGCTCCTTGATGGACTATAAGTACCATTAACCTGATCAAGCTACTACAGTTGCATTACACCTACTTGAGACGACACATTTTGACTACTTCAGGAAAGCAAGTTTTGTTTGGGCAGTGATACTAGATCTTCAAATTGGCAAGTCAATTTTTTACTCCAAATTATTCTACACTCTCTCTCTGAACATTAGATAATAGTAGTAAGAAGAATTGATCAAGGGTTTTCCCCATCTTGGGGTTTTTCCTTGGCTTGATCCAATCCCTATTTCTCTTGTCTTGGCTTGTCTTCTGCATTTATATGTAATGTTCTTTCATCAGTTACTGTCATATGATAATGGTTATTGTGATTGCTAATGGATTAATGGGTAAATGGATAAATGAAGTCACTAACCTAAGCAAAGAACATGTTAATTCAAAATTAACAGTTAGCCTCCACTCCCATTGTCCACATTTTGGGTCAAGCCTAGAATGATGCCCCAGAGGTTGATGCAGCTGAAAAGAAAGTTAGAAGCATAATTTGGCCACTCTTAACATGCAAAGTACCATCAAATGCAAAAGATGGTCGGGACATACAAATTTAGCACGTGGGCAAAAGCCATCATGAGCTCTACCCCTATCATCATGGCCATCACCCTGGTTCCTAGGGCACTTCATGTTGGCCCCCTACATCATCAAGGAATCTATGATTTTCCCAACCCCTAGTGGGCGATGAACTGTCGAACCTTATGGGGGTATTCACTGCTATATCATGCACTTCATGCTCTCATCCCCTAGAACCCCGAGCAGTTACAAAAGAAAAATCAATAAAAGGCAAAAGGCATATGAAGAAGGGTAGAAAAACAAAGGTCGGGGTAACTCATGTACCACGATTACTCTCTCCTACATTCATATCATAGCTAATCTTGTACCATGGCATGTGGCTTGGAGCCTTCCCCGATGCCCCACTCTATTCCATCATTATATCACATGACACCTGCCACATGACGGATGTACCATGGACCTATCACTCCCTTAGAGGTTGAAAACACTTGGCCGGGTCTTTGATTAACCCCCTTCTTGAACTTGGATTCACATGTACAGTCTAAAGCCCAATTATGGAAGGGCATGCCACTATGAAGTGCCCACATGGTTCCATGACTTGTAAGCTCATCTACTCAATTACACTAATGATTTGTTGTACTGGAAGATGAAGAGACGCATTGGATCTTATGCAGGATTGCAAGTGGGTCTTCATCTTGGGGTTTGGTCTCCCTATATGGGGTCCAATCCCTCCAGAGGGTCATATTGGCATTTGTAGGGTGTGTGTTAAGAGCCATGGGCCTCCACTATAGCAGAAAGAAGATAGCCATGCCATGAGATCCTTCAACATGATTCATTTCTCGCTCATGTCCCACTTATTTGATGATGATGATGCACCTAGACCACATTGCCCAACCGGCTACACTCTTGCACTACACACTTGGCAGTTGATCCAGGGCCCAGATGGTGTTATGTCTCAGCATGGGAGATAAAGGGAGGGTTTGCATCATTTTCAAGCCCTTACAGATGGGATACATGCTTGTTCGATTCAGTGGGAGACCCATGAGGATGATTTTGTGCCCGCACAACCACTTAGGGGCACCACAGGTCATTTGCTTGGAGATCAAGGGGCCACCTCCTTCATCACTATTATTGGAGCCCTCCTAATCATTTTGGCGAATGAGGGACTTAATTTGGCCTTCAAACAACCCTTTTAGCTATCTTTCTATCATTTCCTCCCTCTTGAGAGGCTAATTATTCTTATTATGGAGCTATTTAGTGGGCTTGTCAGCAAAAGTATTGTTATTTTGCAAATTATTTTATTATAGGGGCATAATTAGGCTAAATTAGGCTATTCAGACCACTTAGAGGATTGTATAAATATAAGAGAGGTGTTCTCTCTCATTCATCGTCACTTGGATTTGGGATATCTCTCGCTAAAGAATTTAGACCTGCAATTGTGGAATGATTTTGGATCATTAGATGCATTTTAAAGTGTGGAATGTTTTCATTATCTCTCTTGGAGCTTCTCTTTGGCAAGATTGTGGATGGATACATTCTTCTATCTTGCAAGTGCAATATAATGTTACATTTATGTTTTAATGGATGTCTAATGCATGGAATTATTTTTTTATGGTGAAATAATGTTCCCTAATTAATACGAATTAGTGGAACCATTGAAACTATTGGAGATTTTTGCATGTGTTTTTCATTGGACAAGGAATGAATGAATGTTCCTAGGGAATAATTTGCATTTGCATCCTTGAAACTCCATAATAATTGTCATCGGAGTGTAAAAGTCTAAAGTTGTCATGTAGTTGCATCAATAGATAGTGAAGTTGCTTCTTTAGGCCTCCTTGAAGAGCGAAGTTCCTAAATCTTGATCATTTTGACTCCAATTTTCCCAAGATCCTAGATTCTTGGTGATCACATTAACTTAACGAAATATCAGTCTTTCACTTCTTTTCTTCATCTTTTCTTCGTCCCTCTAAGGATAAGGAGATTTTCTAAGGCTTGTTGCGTAATTTTAAGGAGGAGGAATTTTAGGATTCCATCCAGACAAGTTTCTTCATTTATGTCTCCTCTAGGCATCCTCCATCTTTAAATGAATTCCGACAGAGGAATTTCAAATAAATTGATGCCCTAGCTATCACACCAATTGGGAACCCTAGAAGTTGCTTTGACTTGGGAATTTCTTGAAGGTTTGCATTTTGTAGTTCATCATTCAAAACCTTTTCTCTTAGCTATAGGTGATCATTAGATGAGCCTTTACCATAGTATATCCCTCAACCCTTGGTCTCTTATAGTATTTCTCTCAAGGGGTTTTTCGTGGAAAAACACCCTAGCTTCTCCCAAGGCTCACACTTTAATTGAAGTTTTCCATTGAATGACCCATCCTTTCCTCACTTTGAACCCTAGTATAGACACATCAATCACAAGTGAGGGATTTTGGAACTTTTGATCTTAGGCATTCATCCTTATTGAAAATTCTTAAGCCCAAGGTCGTCCTTCATAGGTCTTTCTTGGGGAGCCTTTCAGCTTTTCTTTAAGCATTTGAACCATTAATTGAGCCTCCCCTTTGAATGGGCCTTGGAAATCACGTTATACCTTGCCATTGATCCTATCATTCAAGTGACTTCCTTTATACCGGGACTCCTCCCATCGGCGAAAGTCCGTAAAGACTAGGGGACATTGACTAAGGTGACAGCGGCCCTTTGCCCCATTGTTGTCACTTAGTCTAGTAGTAGTCCCTTAGGAACCCCACCTAGGACCTATTGTGTGGTAATAGTGCCCTCTAGCTTTAGCCTATTTACCAATGTTGTGAACATCGACATCGAGATAAAATCGGAAAGGGTCTTGAAAACCAAAAAATCGTAAAAATCGAGAAAATATCAGTAAAAATCGGCAAACATCGGCAAAATTAAGATACCATAAAAATATATGTAAAAAATAGTAAACATCAACTATGCCAAAAAATCGTGATTTCGAGATAAAATCGGGATGTTATCGAGATGTTCGCAACACTAAAATTTACTAGGCATGCTAGTTTGTGCAGCAACATTTTTAGCGTCGTTTTTGGGGAACGAGACGTGTCTTGTTCCCTTACGACAATATTGACATATCATTTTGGTGACTCCATTGGAAGAACAAAGCCCTAGTTATTCAGTAAACTTTAAGGTCAATGTTGGTAGGGTGAAGCAAGCATCTCTCTAGGCATCTCTAATTCACCCTATCGACACCCTTATCATTGGTATATAGAGGCCAGTTGTTGAAAATTGTAACTAGGTTCGGTCTTCATTATGATGTAATTGTAATCATGACATCGTATATTCTTTATAAAGAAAGAGAAATTATATTTATTTTTGAAGTATGGGTTTCATACTCAAGTTTGTGTCAAAAGCATGTTCTTCGTGCTTTTAGGTCTCCTATGTCTTTCTAGGTCTTTCTAGGATAAAGAATAACATTGGCCATGTGTCATAGTCCCATTTGGACTCATTGTAATGAAGAAAAATATTTATTTTATCATGTAAAAGCCATGGATAAGCCCAAGACCAAGTCGGACCAAGAGCAAGGACAAATCAGCCTAAGGGAGGGCAATTCAACCCTCAAGAAAAGTTATAAATAGAAGCGAGCTCGATCTCATTTGGACACACATCTCACTCAAGATGGATCTGCAACAACAAAGGTGAAAAGAGTAGCTAGAGGATGAAGAAGAGGAGTAGAAGTCGAATTTTGTCAAGGGTTTTCTTTCTCTTTGTCTCGTCGGGGTATGTGAAGTTTCCGACTTCAAGAGGACGAAATTATGGGACAGTTGTTAGGGGTCGAAATTGCAGGGCCAAAATTCTGTTGTTGAGGCCGAAGTTACAGTAGTTGGGTTGCAGTATCGAAGTTCTGGAAGTTTTTCAAAAGCAAATTTTGTTGGGGGCTGACTTGGGTCTTGAAGGGTTTGTTGGCTTGGGTCTTTGGATCTTGGAAGTCTCTTTTGTAAGCAGATTCTATAGAAGAAGAGAAGCAATTTCTGGGTTTTCCCCTAGGAGGGATTTTTCCCTGGCTTGGAGCCTATATCTGGTGTACTTAGTCTCTTTGCGATCTTCTTGTTTTGATAATTACTTGATGAACATAATTAAAGAAGTAATAGACGAACATCTAACATCTAACATCTAAAGTAATTATCAAGTTAAGGTAAAAAAGTTATAATTATCAAGTCTCCATATTTTCCATATGGTATCAAAGCTAAGGTGCAAGAAGGAGACTGAAGATCACAAGTTCACTGGCACAATTCAAGAATCATGAAGGGTTTCAAGTTTCTTGGAAATCTTGCTATCTCAGTCAAGAACTACATATTGAAGATCATCTCCAAGATAGTAAAAAAAGCAATAGAAGTAAATATGTTCTCCACTCTATTCGGCACCTTTAAAGATGAGAATGTATGTGTTATCGACAGTGATGCCTCCAAACACATGACGGGAGAATGCAGTCAACTTCAGACCTTGTCAAAACGAAATTCATCTCACTATATCGAACTTGGAGACAACAAATGTTATCCAGTGAAATGCATTGAGTGTACATCAATGGAGCTTGACTCAAGTGGAAACATTCACCTCAACATCTTATATGTTCCAAGAGCTCGTATGAGAGTCGGTTTAACTACTCTAACCATGGTCGAATATTTCCAAGATGTCAATGAGCAAGACGTACTATTATTTATTGATAACATCTTCCGTTTTGTCCAAGCGGGATCAGAGGTATCCACCCTATTAGGCAGAATGCCTTCCGCCGTGGGTTATCAGCCAACTCTTAGTACGGAAATGGGTTCTTTGCAAGAAAGAATTACTTCCACAAAAAAGGGATCCATAACCTCGATTCAAGCAGTTTATGTACCTGCTGACGACTTGACCGACCCTGCTCCTGCTACGACATTTGCACATTTAGATGCTACTATCGTACTATCGAGAGGATTAGCTGCGAAGGGTATCTATCCAGCAGTGGATCCTTTAGATTCAACATCGACTATGCTCCAACCTTGGATCGTAGGCGAAGAACATTACGAAACTGCACAAGGGGTTAAGCAAACTTTACAACGTTATAAAGAACTTCAAGACATTATAGCTATTCCTGGACTGGATGAATTATCGAAGGAAGATCGTTTAATCGTGGCAAGAGCAAGAAAAATTGAACGTTTCAGTGGAAACATTCACCTCAACATCTTATATGTTCTAAATTTGAAGAAAAATCTACTTTCTATTTCTTGTCTAGAGGATAAGGGTAATAGAGTTGCTTTTGTTGATGGCAAGGTTTTGGTTTGAGATAAGTGCTCTAGTACCAATGAAGCAAGAATGATTGGGGTTCGTGAGGGAACATTGTATAGACTATATACACCTCTAGCTCAAGCCCTAATTCACTTGGGAGTGATTCCTTCTTAACTATGGCATAGAAGGTAACGACACCTTCACTATAAAAAAATTCCATCTGAGTCAAATGGTCAATGACATCCCCGAAAAAAAGGAAGATCATGAAGGAACTTGTAAGGGATGTACTCTGGAAAAGAATGTAAAGAAAGCATTTGCAAGTAGTGAAACTAAATCTAAAGAAATTTTGGATCTCATAGACTCAAATATATATGGACCTATGGCAGTTAAGTCTCTTGGTGGGTATCAGTATTATGTAACCTTCATTGATGATTACTCAAGGAAGACTTGGTTATACCTTCTTAAGGACAAGGATGAGGTATTCAAAAAGTTTCAGGAGTTCAAGAATGAAGTGGAAAACCTAGCCAAGAAGAAGATCAAAATTCTAAGGTCAGATAATGGTGGAGAATACACCTCTAAAGAATTAATAGCTTTCTACAAGGAAGCAGGAATCAAGAGGGAGCTCATTGTCACCTATAATTTTGAGAAGTATGGAGTGGCAAAAAGGAAGAATTGTACTATTGAAGAATGTGTCAGAGTTATGCTACATGATTAGGATATCCCTCAATTCCTGTGGGGAGAGGCATGAATGACATTTGTTTACTTGCAAAACTTAAGTCCTCATAAGATCCTCAACAACATGACAACGGAAGAAGGATTTACAGGAAAGAAGCCAAGTATGGATCATCTTCGTATATTTCGGTGTCCTGTGTACATGTTGAAAAGTGTAACTAGGATCGATCTTCATATTGACTATGTAATTAGGTATTTATGTAAAGAAGAAGACAAAGATAATAAAATGTATTTTTGTCGTACTTGCTTCATGGGTTTCATGAGCAAGATTTTTATTATAGGTCAATAGACTTCTTCTTGATGTCTATTAGGGTTGTCTTCTGGTTACAAGAATAACTAAGTGTCATGTATATGAAGAGTCTACTCATCAATATATGATCCAAGACCTTGTCATGAATCCTTGAAAGAATGGCTTAAGGCATACCTCAGCAAACAATGGAAAATATACTCTCTCATGTCAGCCTATATACACAGTGATCTAGTCGGCCTCCAATCAGCTTGAAGGGTCGGCCTAAAAACAGTGACATGATGCCTATATATACAATCCACTCTGCAGTCATTTGCACCAAGGAATAGCGAATCTGAGGGCAGAAAACAGTGCGGATACATCTATGATTTCAGGAAGGATATAACTTCGGACAAGTACAGGGTTTAGTGTGGATATATCTGAGATAGATATGTCATGATAAAGTTTGGTTTAAATGTGAATTGAAGACAATGTTCTAAATATGGTGTGGAACTGTTGTGAAGCACTCTGAAGCAGAGGATGTGGATCAGAATGAAGGGGTTGCGGTCAAATGGAGTAAACCTGTAATAAAAACACTTATATACACCTAAGGTCTGTGTTCTATTCGAATGTCATGTCATGCAAAGAATTAAGGTTGATGATCATGTTGTGATGTGAAGTTTAAGGGTTATTACAGTATGGGGAAAAAGAGGAAGGTAAATCTATGATTTACCTTCCTACTCTCAAATGAAAGGTTCTACAAAATTTCTAGTATATGAAAAATGAAGAACAAGATCTTGAATGATCATGCATCTAATATTTGAATCAGCAAGAAGAAGTGTTTGAACATATACTCAGAGACTGAGCTCTCTAGTGTTGGTGCAGGATAGTGCAGGTTGGTGCAAAAAAGAAGGATCAGTATTGAAGGCAGTCAAAGAATCATTGACAAGGTCTTGGAGGCATTTCTAGGTCAAGGTTTTGTGTCTTGGTCATGGTACTTTTCATTTGAAGATCTATAAGAAGAATTCCTTACGATTTTTCCTCTCCGAGAGGGAGAAGTTTTGCCCTGGATCTACGAGCCAAATTTTATGTCTCGTGTATTTTGATAATTGACTTGATCAAAGACTAAATAATCTAAAGAAGAGAAGACATAAGTAACTCAAGTAAGCTCACAAGTAATTATCAAAAGGAGAATTTGAATTAATCATTAGCCCTCTAAATTCTCAACAGTACATTCATCTACCCAAGGATAAAAGAAAGAAGCTAGATCCTTCCAATTTAAGGGGCATCTTTATGGGGTATAGTGCTTCATCTAAAGCCTACAAAATCTACATCAAGGAGGACCATTGAATTGAGGTAAGCAGAGATGTCATCTTTGATGAGAATATAGCTTACAAGAAATCGAAGGAGATTCCAATTGACTTTGATGAAGAAGAAGTTCCTATCTTTGAGGATATATCTAGGGACAATGATGGTCAAGAACCAGGACCTACAAGAAGATGTTGAAGGTCCTTGTGAGCCTATATAATAAGTAATTATTCTAGAAAATAGAAAGAGGCCTGTTTGTTTGAAAACTACTTTTCAAGAGGTAGAAGGACATACAACATCAGGGACATTTAGGGAAAGTAAGAGACCAAAGAGGTATTCTGGATATGCTGCATATATGACAAAGCTAATTGAGGCAGAACCTTCCTCCTATGAGGATGCTACTAAGCATCAAGAATGGAGTAATGCAATGCAAGAAGAATACCAGTCCATAATGAAGAACGATTTATGGGAGATTGTCCCTAGGCCGAGTGACAAATCGATAGTCGCTTCAAAATGGATTTATAAGATAAAGCATGTTACAGATGGGAGCATCAAGAAATATAAAGCAATATTTTTAGCAAGGGGCTTCTCACAGAAAGAAGGGTTTGATTATGAAGAAACCTTTGCTCCTGTAGCTAGGCATACGACAATAAGATCACTTGTTTCGTTGGATGCTTCTAAGGGATGGAGCATTCATCAAACGGATGTCAAGATAGCTTTCCTGAATGGAACCATTGATGAGGAAGTCTATATTGAACAACCTCAAGGATTTGAAATAAATTAGAGGGAAACTCATGTATGCAGGTTGAAGAAGGCCCTATATGGCTTGAAGCAAGCTCCGAGAGCGTGGCAAGCAAGAAAAAATGCAGACCTCTGGAGACTTGGTTTTACCAAGATTTTTGCAGATCCAAATCTATATATCAGAGTTAAATAAATTCAAATGCAGACTTCACCATATAATTACTGAGCAAAACAATAAGGAAAATACTAGCACATGAATGACAGATATTTTGGACAATTGTCCTCGAAAAAACCCAATGCAGGAAAACCGGTGTAGCACATGAGGGTTTCTATTATTCAGCAGTAATCTTCTTGTACAATTTACAATCAGCAGTAACGAAGAGAAACTTTCTATGATAACACTAGAGAACCTTCTCAACAAAAATAGTTTGATGAGAAATGACATCAAAAGGACCCTCCTGGATCTCCTACGCACCATTTTGCTGGATCTGCGTGGGCATTGCGCAGAACTGTGTCACCCTTCTGCGTTGTTCCCTTCCTGCCCCTGCGCTGTCTCTTCCACCAACTGCGTCACTTGCTCCTGCACCTCGAACTGTTGTTGAACCCTCTCTACCTCTCCTCCACCTGCAACTCTCCCTCTGGATTGATTTTCTCTTGCTAAACTTTAGCCACTGAGAAAAATCAATTTATTCGGGCAACTGAGTATCTGCACTAGTATGTTTTCCAAATGACCCTCAAGTCCTCCTTTATAATCTTCTCGTTGAGATATCAACGGTCGAGATTAGATCTTTAATCAACGGCTAAGATCATAACTTGACTTGATCCGTGTTTTCTAGAAAATTCACACTCTATTTTATTAATGCCCTTTAATTATTTAATTTCCCTAAGTTTAGACTTAAGGTCTGAATTAAATTAATTAACTATTTTAATAAAACATGTTCTAAGTGGAATTTCCACAAACGAATTTTGGGTTATTTAGAATACATGTGTCTAAGCCTCTCCACAAATTTTGAGACTTTGGGCACTTCCAATGCTACCAAAAATCAACAATGTGGACTCATTGATGAGTTGAACGAGATTGATTGGACCCAAGAACACTAGAGTCAAGAGGAAGTTGACACACTCTCAAGAGATAAGTATGTTCTTGATTGTTTCTATTATAGTTTCAGTATGAGTCTCTCGTCTTTGTATATCTTGCTTGGTTGTATTTGTATTGGATTGTAGGTGCATAATGAAGACTGCCAGGGTTGTGGCAGTAGATGAAGAAGGATGGAAGAACAAAAACAAGAAGACTTGTCATTGGATGAGATTTTGCACTCAGAGGGAGCAAACAAGATCAACCTGATTAAAGCATGTCTTAATGTATGACGAAGAGAAGTCAATTGTCACTTCCAAGATGAAAATGGCTAGAAGTTTTGAAGAATAATTTGATCTGAATTTGTAGAAGACGAGCCTGCTATGTGTTGTTGATATGTTTCTAACAAAAGCTGAGGACCTCTATGCCCGATGTAAGAGGGATTTGAATCATGAAAGTGTGACATCTTTGTTGGAGATTTAGTATGATTTGAAGAAGCTAGAAGACTTTGTTGACTTGATGAATCCTTCTAGTCAAAATTATTTGATGCATGAATTTGTTGACTCTAAAGATGGAAGAACTCTTTTGAGTGTTGTGGTAGCCAGGATGACATGGATGTTTTTGTTGCATAGCTGATTTGTGAAGCAGTTGAAGCTATTTGTTAGCGTGTGGAATATGGTATTGGAATCAATCATGCACTGAGGTATGTCTCTGGTAATGATAGGAGACTACATGGGTATATAGATACAGAATGGGTGTTACAGATAGAAAGAGCACATTAGGTTGTTGCTTTAGCTTGGGATCTGCCATGATTTCTTTGATGAGTAGGAAGCAAAGATATGTCACTCTTAGTACAATTAAGGCATAGTATATTGCAGCTAGTATGGCTAGCTCCGAGGTTGTGTGGCTACAGAAGCTCCTTGCAGAGTTGTTTGATCATGTGTCGGATACGACCGTAATATACTATTACAATCAAAGCTGGAAATGTAGTTGATTTGTGAAGTTGGATGATGATGCTTCATTCTATAAGAAGCCATTTATTGTCTCTTGGATTCAACCGTGGTTGTTGATATTTGCTTCTGTGAGAAGCCACTTGTTATATGTTGGATTGTTTACTACAATGGGAAGCCCTAGCTAAAGTTGAAAGAATGGTTGGATGTCGTTGTCTGTTGGAATGTTTGATAAAGTGTTGAAGTCCGCCATGGCCAGTTTTCTACTATTGAGCTAGTTGTTGATGATTATATGAATGACTGAGAATGCCTCCTTGAGAGGGAACACTGCTAATTGAGAATACTGAGCATGTGCTCTACCCCTTGTCTTTCGACTAACCATGGACTTGGTGGTGAGAGGGATGAGTAGTGAGGCTCTTGGGTGTGAGGGTACTCCTTGAAGCCATGGACTTGGCTAAGTACATATGCCAATATGCATCCTACCCACAAGTCACCTTTGTATCATTATTGACCAAGGACCATGTTGAGATGGTTAAGCTTGCCAAGTTTACCACCCATCTGGCCAGTGGCTGAGGAGACTTAGGTGTGTGTGATCTTTACCAAAGTCAGACACAACTTCCATGGACTTGCTTGTGGTAAATTGATCTCCCTTAAGTGTTGGATATAGGTGTTCTACCACTTGATTGTTGAGGATCAAATTGAGTGAGAATCAGTTAGTGGATATAAGGTGTGTGTGATCTTTACCAAGGTCATATATGAATGCCATGAACTTGGTTGGGGTATATTCATCTCCCCTATCGTCAGTTGTGGATTATTCTTCCGAGATGAGATGAGATAAGATGAGATATATGATATACTCCTTTAGGTCATGGAGCTTGACCTGGAGACTAGTAAGGTGTGTGTGATCTTTACCAAGGTCAAATGTGAATACCATGGACTTGGTTGTGGGAAATCGATCTCCCCTATCATCAATTGTGGGTCGAGACATCATTGTATAGCCAAGATGAGATCTATGGTGTAGTAGGAAGTATGCATTTGTGCCTGAGAGGGAGTCTTGAAATTGGATTGTGATGCTTTCCTCATGATGAGACATATGAGAGGGAATGAAATTACCTTCCTAGCTAAGAGGGAGTGTTGAGAATTGTAGCCGTGGTTGGTATTTCCATCAATGAAAAAAATAATTGAGAAGTTGAATTTTATTTTTTCATCCAAAATCTACGAGTCGGCCTGATAATATTTCAAGTCAATTGGGCCCACCAATGAAAAAAAAATTTGAGAAGTTGAATTTTATTTTTTCCTCCAAAATCTACAAGTCAGCCTGATAATATTTCAAGTCAATTGGGCCCCAATAAAACACCCATTCGACCCCCCGTGGAAGTCTATAAAAAGGATAGGTTTCCTCCTCATTTGACACATCAATTTTTGTCTTGTCCATCTCTGATCCAGCAAATTCCCAAAGGAGAAAGGAGGGCCGAAATTTCAAGAGGAGGGTTTGGGATTTCTTCTTTTTCTTGGGTATTGGTTTGGCTATTCTCTTGATGTTGCTTCTGATGTATTGAAGAACTATGAACTCTCTCTCTCACATAAGGAAAGCTTTCTGGGTTTTCCCCCTTCTGGGTTTTTTCCTAGCCTCAGACCTAATTTCTGAGTCTCTTGTCTCATTGTTGCACTGTTATCTTTACTGCTCTTTATAATGTGTTAATGGTTGAATTTTCTTTTGTATAACTGGTTAATGATAGTGGATAATGTGTATGTAATTAATGCTAATTAATCATAGAAAGTAGTTATTTGTGGAATTTAAATGCTTATCAACAGGTTTCTCGCTCGTCAGGGTTGAGACATTCAAGGATTCCTTTATTTCAATAGAGTACGAAATGTTGAGAAACTGAGTGACAGCTAATGAAGGGGATAGGGCCCATGCTAGGCTTTTACCAAGTGCTTACCATGTCCCAACCATCTTTTGCATTTTTCTTTTCTTTATTTGTGGCTTCATGTGCTTTTATGTTTCTTTCAGCTGCATCAACCACTTAGGGCAAATTTCCTGACCTCTAACCTAGAGAAAAGGATAAAGGGTTCCAATCCCAATGACAAATGACAAACAACCCAAAGAATGGATGTCGATAATAAGGGAAATATGGAAAGTCTCAAGTACAGACTACCTTGGGCACGCTAGTTCAATCAGTGCTTCCTATTAGTGCCTCTTCTGAAGGAAGGACCACAAGGGAGGTCACACTAGACTAAGGGCAAAGGATAACCTCCTAGGCAAAGCATGGGATCAAGGGTACAACCTAGACTGGTCAATCATCCAGCTTGCCTTATGATCCACATTAGCATGCCCAAAACATTAAATGAAAGCACGTGATTACAGCAATGGTTAATGTACCTTCTGATGTATGACCTACCTTCCTTCAAGAAGCATGCCAAATGGAAGAGAGAACTGACTGGAGCATAGGTAGAGAGCTCTAATATAAAGCTATCAGTGGGTCATCACAGGGCTGCTCGCTGGATGGCTGAAAAATGGGGAGAAATATTTTCTCCTATGGATTACTCACATTTTGTGGTAACAGTAAACTCATATTGCAACAACCTTATATCATCAGGACAGAATGTATGATCACTCCTTGCAGAGTTTACAATCCCTAATCTTGAGTAATAATAACCAGGTAAGCATGTAGTTGACTGGTGTAAATATTGTAGATTATATCACCATCTTTTTCATATTGCAATGAACTCCCAGGGATGCAGAATTTTTTAATCACTTCTTTTTCCAATCACAAAAAAAAACCTATATAATCAAGAGCCAGTTTTCCAACCGTATGTAAATAAACAAACCAAGTCAGTCCAAAGCTTCACCTCATTAAAGCAAAAAGACAGACTCCAATTATCACTTCACTTCTCAATATCTGACTTAGAACTGAAAAATAATCAGCATGAAGGACACAGATGACTTTTGTGCTTCTTGTTATCTCAAATGCATCAATAGCTGGTAGAAAGGCATATCATTATTTAGAAATCAGCTTCCACTCGGAACCATCTTTCATGTTTATAGCAAAAGTTGTAAACAAGACTCTTTTACTAATATTCAACCTGAATAGATAGTAAAAAGAAAACCCTAAGATATGGGAAAAAAAGAATACCAAGAACACTTGCAGAGTATGGTTAAGGAATAAAACTGCTGAAGAAATGTATGAAAGCAAAGGGATAGCTGAATGGAACATACAGCTGATAACTTGTTAAGTGTACTATCAATCTGGACAAAGTAAGCCTCTAAAAGCATCTCCAGTTCCTCCACATCAAGAGACTTAGTACCACTGTGGCTGCTGCTACAAGCGCTGCCGTACTCATTTCTACTTGGTGCTTTAGTTGCAGCTAACGGGCCTTCAACAGGGTTACCAGAAGAGCTTAGTAGATTGTGTGGATCAGTATGTCTCTCATGCAGTGATCTGGGAAAAAAAATGATTTGTATCAGTGCTTATATGTAAGACAATGTAAGGTAGGATAAATTTAGTAATGTCTGTGAATGACCCAAAAGTAGGTCAATGAGACTCAAAAGTATGATCCAGTATATGCAAAAGGAGTGTCAAAACATCTACTATAAGCTGAAGGTAAAGCATAAAATGAGAGAAACTAAACTAATACATGAGAACAATAACCCAAATCAAGACCATAACCCTAGAATAAAAAGTGTTGACATTTCCCTCCTCTGTTGCAGTAGTCTATTACTTTCAAGAAGAACCAAGACAGCAATATCTGACCTTTCCTCCTCTGCATCAGACTGAGTTGGTTCATACTCCACTCCATCTCTTCCCCCATAAAAGGAAGAGGGTGAGGTATTTCCATCCAGATAATGCTGCCTCAGCTTATCAGTTAAATACATCTCAGCCATATCTTCGTCGTCATCAAGTAAGTGCTCTAGTTCATCTCTTACCTGTATAACCAAACACCACTAGCATTATTTGGAATTATTTTACATAAATTTATATATACAAAGCTACACATAGAGAGAGAGTAAAAAATAGTGAAATAATCAAGCAGAGAAAAGAGAAAACTCAATAGATTTGAATAAGTAAAACAACACAGAGAACATACATGAAAGCTTATTGGCTGAAAAAAATTGAATTTTAGTGAGCAGATAATTAGGCACAAACTATAATATTATATATGTGAGTCACAGCTATTTTGGGATCAATCCATATGCAATTTAGGACGCTGCTAATGCATAGCCACTAAAACCAAGCATGTTGATTTTTTCTGTAGCAAAGGTGGTATTCCCGCATGACTAAAGGGTCTCCAAGTTGGCCCTAGATGAATTTTTATTTTATTGAGAAAACTCGGCCCAGAAAGAAGTCAAGTTGGCCAGCTAGTGAAGAGATGTGTCCCTTGGGTTGTCACACCCCTTGGACATGTATAAGTAGATGACGTGACATCTCATTTTGTTGAAATTCAATTGTAATGTAGAATTTCTGATCTTGATAAATACTTGTAATGAAATTATTGTTCCTTTTTAGTTTTTCTTTGTCATTCATCAAGCAATTATCAACTTAACCATTCAAGTACAAGAAAATAAAGATCACAGTGGACAAGGGACACCACAACTTAGGCAAAGGCCAGGGAAAACCCAGTGTTGAAAAACGTAACTAGTGTCGGTATTCATAATTGTAATTGAGTCACAATAAAATGTATTTCAAAAGATAGAAAAAGAAATTTTATTATTAATTATTAAATAAATTGACTTATTAAAGCATGGGTGTCATGATTGGGTCAATTGTTTTTAGGTCAAAGCCTTCATTGAAGGCTTCTAGGGTTTATGTCAAGTGTCCTTGTCCATGTCATATTGTAAAGAACCCTTCTTGGGATTTATTTGTCAAAGAAAAAGATTATTTTATTGTAAAATAGGTCAATTAGGCCTCCTCCACCAAGTCGACCTCAAAATGGACATGTTGGCCTAAACTAGGCAGCAAAATCACTATATAAACGCAGCAACTCGACCTCATTTGTCACTCACTCTCAACAAGTTTGATATGCAACTTGGCCAGAAAAAGTGTGAATTCCAAGGAAAGAAGGAGAAAAGGATAGTAGAGAAGAAAGAGGTCTCTCGCAAGCATAAGAAGTCGAAATTCTCCTTTTTTCCCACACGTGTGAAGTTGTGAAGCCGCTGGAGTAGCCAAAATTCTGCAGTTGCTAGGGAGGCAGAAATTCTGAAGTTGCTAGTGACGCTGGGGCCAAAATTTTTGGGTTGACGTTGGGTTGTAGCTGTTGAAAAAAAGAGACTATTGAAGGTTGCTGTATCTCATTGGAAAGTTGACTTGGTGGAGAAGGAAGGTTTGTTGGTCTAGGGTCTTGGTTTATCTCATTTAAATCACTAAAGGAAGAGTTTTGACGGGGTTTTCCCCTATATAGGGGATTTTCCCTGGCTGTGCGCCTACATCTGGTGTCCTTGATCTTCGTGTTTTGGTTTTGGTAATTGCTTGAAGAACTAAAATAAAAGAAGAACAAAAAAAAGATAATAATAACTCGAGAAAATCACAAGTAATTATCAACAAGAGAAAATATTTCTGCCTTTCCGATTTTCCAACATGGTATTAGAGCTAAGGTGAAGAAGGAAGAAAAAGACAGCCTGAAGATCTATTGAAGGAAAAAGGAGATTGAAGGAAGATCATTAAAGAGATCATATAAGGGGATAAGCCTACTATCTACAAGAACTATGTCTAACTCAATGAAGGGAGAAAACAAACGAGAAGCCTCCAACTACAGGGCATGGAAAAAGAGGATAGATCCCATCCTTGAGAAGAATAAAGTTTTGGATCTACTTCGAGGAAAAGTCAAGAAACCTACAGATGAATCAAGTGAAGCAAAGAAAACAAAGTTCAAAGAAATCGAAATATTGGCCATGAACCTAATAGTAGATGGAGTAAAGGACAACCTTGCTCCATATATATTCAGAATAGATTTCGCTCAAGAAATATATGAGGTTCTATCCAAATTATTCACAATCAAGAATATTGATCAAATAGCAAGTCTCAAGAATGAATTAAGAACTATTACGATGACGAAGGACAATATTGTGGCATCCTTCTTAAAAGGATATCTAGAATCAGAGACAAACTTCAAGCAATAGATGAAATTGTATCTGAAAAAGAGCTCATGATTACTGCCCTTCTAGGACTACCAACATCTTGGAGTGTCTTCGCATCAAGAATCAACAGATGGAAGGATACTCCAACATTCGAACAAATGTGGAATGCATGTAGTCAAGAAGAAGCCACAATATTGTTAGTAAGCAACAAGGAGGATGAAGAGGATAACATCTCAAATGCCTATTCTGCTCATCACAAGAAAAAGGGAACCTTCAAGAAGTACAAAGGATCAAAGAATAAAGTGGACCTATCAAAGATTGAATGTTACAATTGTCACAAGACAGGTCACTACAAAATCCATTGTCCAAAGAATCCAAGGAATATGAAGAGAGAAAGAGAACATGCAAATGTTGTTGATGAAGGTCCACCAAAGAACAAAAAGAAAGAGGAATTCAACGTCAAAGAATTATTTGCTAAAGACTCTTAGGGACACTATACCTTACATATCCTTCTACTCTTTGCAATATTCTTCTTTACCTTTTGGTTTCTAGAATTTGTAAGTCTAACATGTAATGTTAAGAACATTTTTTAATTGTTTTGATAAAGTTATATGTATCCCTCAAGATTGGATTAAGAGGGAGCCCTCACCATTTTACCAAAGATAAGTATCTTACTCCTTGTATTATCTTTTATGTTTGGTTTCCTCCCTTGTCAAGATGTGTTTGTATTATATGTTGATAACCTTTCTCTTTATATTTTCCTTGTTTAGGAAAGCTTGCTAAATACTCTAAGGGTATGGAGGAGACCTCAAATGATGGACTTTCGGCTGCAAAGAAAGCTCTTCAAGAATTGATGTCCTACAAGGTTTGTTAAGAAACGACTCAAAGGTATGTCTTAGACTATAAGCTTTGTTCTCTTCATAATAAAGGTATGTTCATTCTCTTTTAAAATTTGCTTTACATTACTAACATCGTTATGTCTAGGGTTTTGAATCTCAAAAGATTCTTGTTAGGGTGATTAATCATTAGATTGAATCTACCCTCATTATATTATCATTCTTGTGGAACCCTAAAAAGGTTCATCGTAAAACGCTAACCTAAGGGTATGTTGATGCTAATATGGAAAACCTAGTTTACTTAGGGTTGATGAAATCTAGAATTCCTATTCTTTTGATGTTTTGGTATTGTTATGATATATTCCCTAGTCCTTTAGGGTTTGTTATCTAAAGTTATGTATTGAATCCCTAGATCTTAAAGGTTTGATGAATTAGGGTTTATGAGCAAAACCCTTATAATATCTATAGTAAGCTCTTAGGAATGAAACCCTAGGTATATGTTCATATGTTTGATCGAAGCCCTAGCCTAGAGAAAATTAATCGTATTTCTAACTTTGATGTTTGTCTTAGGTTTATTGATGAGAAATGTTAATGCATGAAATCCTATATATATATATATATGAGTATGCTAACCTAATTGTCGATGCTCATAGTTTTTGAATTATAGTATTTGTAACAAACCCCGGTAGAAGATTGATATTCTAAGATGTGATGATAGTGTTTCTGATATAATGATAAAATCTAGGGTTTGCAACAAACCCTAGTAAAATCTAACATGTATAGTAGAATTGTTATTTGATTAAATTAAGGATATATAAGGCTTTGTGTCTCGAAGTTAGAATTTAAATCATAGTAGAGTCTATCATAGAGGCCCTAGATATAATGAGATTGATATCTTGATTGAGTTGCTTTAAGTTTTAATGATGTGGTCTAGGGTTTATGACAATAACCCTAGCAAAAGGTATGTGTCTCTTACTTATTATGAACCTAACTAGGTTTAGATATTTGATGTCTAAAGTATTTGATTGTTTTGATGCTTCCATTATATTGGCATAACTTTGATACTGTTAACTTCATATTTCTATATATGTATTGGGTTGTACTTGTTATTAAAGTTTTGCAGGTACACAATCCTCAGGATAAAGAAGATGTTTGTATGAGCATGATGAAGAAGGTTATAAGGATTATGATGATCATGATTACCTTCATACCATAAGAAGGAATGGAGACATGAAAGACTCTCCAATGTTATAGAAAAAGGAAGTAGTTGATCAACTTAAGTTGAGAGGGAGTCTGGATAGAAGAAAGGGTATATCTCCCCAGTTAAGAGGTAGGGCATATTATGATAGTCATGATGGATACCTTGAAGAAGAAATCGAAGAATAAATTAATGCACTACAAAGTATTGAGGATGTCTTGGTGCTGTTGATGAAATCAAAGAAGAAAATCTTTTGACTAATTGAATATGAATAACTTAATATAAGTGGCATTTGTTGGAAAATCGGAAAGGCAGAAAGATTTTCTCTTGTTGATAATTACTTGTGATTTTCTTGAGTTATTATTATCTTTCTTATGTTCTTCTTTTATCTCAGTTCATTAAGCAATTACCAAAACCAAAACTCGAAGATCAAGGACACCAGATGTAGGCGCACAGCCAAGGAAAAACCCCTTTTAGGGGAAAACCCAGTCAAGAACTCTTCATTCAAATGAGATAGACCAAGACCTTAGACTAACTGACCTTCATCCTCCACCAAGTCAGCTTTCCAATGAGATACTGTTAAATTCTGAAGATGTTATATCCTAGATGCAAATGTACATTAAACTTCTAGGGCTTAATGAAAGTAAGATGCAGATAGAACATACCAATAGATCGATCGAAGACAAGCCAAAACAGAGATAAAGAATGGTGGCGTTACGGCAGTCCGCAGGATGCTTCAACCAGCAAAGTCTCCATAACGTCAGCCAAGCGAATGTGTCACACAACCCCAAGATGTCTCATCAAGAACGCTCCACCAAGAAACCCTAAACGCAGAATCAAGAACGTTGCTCCAACACCATCCAAGAAGGAAGAGAATGCCTCCACAAAAAATATGTGTGTGTAAAATGAACTCCAAGTCCCTCCAATATATAGTCATCTGTGGGGGTGTGTGACACATCTCTTATGCATGTGGGATAAATCAGGCCAACCTTGCACATGCGGAATAAATTCAAAATACATGTTCTAATCATCCGATCAAGATGATCTTTAGATCGATATTGCACCTCTCCGAAAGAGGAATCCAATAAAAATATTGGCATCGTCATCTGAGCATCACAACATGGAGTTTGGATCTAGTTGCCCAAAATTAACACTCCCTCTCAACTAGGGAGAACTCCATCCACCAGTGCCATCCAAACATCGTGCGTCATCCCGCCATAACTTGCTTTGCTAGCTTCTTTATTTCAGAACAAAAGGTGAGTCACAAAGACATCACTCCCGACTGAAAAATTAAGCTCAGAGGTCTGAAACCTCTATAGGACTCAAAGGAGCCACATACCAACCCGAAGTTGGTTTAACTGACCTGAAGTCAGTTGGAGGTCCGAAATCTCACTTGGACTCAAGAGAGTCATATACTAACCTGAAGTCAGTTGGAGGTCTGAAACCTCACTAGACTTGATCCCAGATCAAGTGGTTGGACACGTGCCATCCTAGACATAGAGAGGACGGCAATCTCCGATGCGTCCATCGGTCTTTGTTATGGTCTCTATTCACATTTCCCACCTCATTGGCCAAATGAGAGGTACTTCCCATGAGTCTGAAACTCCATGGGTAGGTATAGATCAGAGAGAGGTCAACCAACTCAGTATCATGATGGTGGGGCAGAAACACACCAACAAGGTTCGGCAAGCCTAGCCCTGTGGTTGCTTATAGTTCCAAGAAGCTATCCCCAAAGCCCCCTGGAGCTCCCAGAGCTCATCGTCCAACAAGACCCTCAGAATAGGGTCGTTCCACGATTCCAAGATTCTCACAGAAGGTTAGGAACATGACCTTCCCCAAAGGCTTTGTGAGAATATCCGCAACCTACTCATCAGTTCCTATATGATAGAGCCTTACGGCACCTCGTTGTACCATATTCCGGATAAAATGGTACCAGACATCAACATGCTTGGATCGATCGTGGAACACAGGATTCTCTGACAAACGAATCCCCCTCCGGTTATCACAAAGGATAATGGTGGCATCTAGCACATGCTTGAATAGCTCACTGAAGAGCTTTCGCAACAAAGCAGCTTCACACAGGCCATACATGCTGCAATGTATTCCGCCTCAGCAGTGCTCAAGGCTACCGACTTTTGCTTCCTGCTCGAAGCATACCCAAGTGTGAAGCAGCACACAGATGTGCTCTTGCAATCCACCACACTGCCAGCCCAATCGGCATCAGTATATCCATGGAGTCTCAAACTCCCGACAGTGTATCTCAACCCATGGTCTATCGTGCCCCAGAGATATCTCAAGAGTTTCATGGCACCAACCCAGTGAATGTTATAAGGATCAACCATGTGTTCACTCAAAGTGTTCACTACACAACATACGTTCGGATGGATGTTCCCTAAGAACATCAGGGCCCTAACGAGTTGATAATACTCGGTAGGATTAGCTACCACGGGCCCAGCAGCGCTTCCACTCAACTTCTTAAAGTTGAGCTCCATCGGTGTCGACGCAGACTTATAGTCCACCATTCCAAATCTTTCCAGCAGCTTCACAATATATTTTCCTTGAGAAAGGAAAATCTCGCCAGGTCTCTGCCAAACCTCCAGGCCTAGGAAGTAATGCATCAGTCCTAGGTCCTTCATCTCGAACTCAGAAGCGAACTCCCTCTTACACTGATGAATGAGGGTCATCACCTGTCAGGAAGAGATAGTCCACATAGAGAACCAGAATGAGAGGCTTTTCTCTATCAACCTTGAAGTAAAGGTTCAGATCAGCATTACTACGAGTGAAGCCCAACTTCATCAAGTAGCTATCTATCCTCTCGTACCAAGCCCTGGGGGCTTGCTTCAACCCATAGAGGGCTTTCTTCAACCTGCATACATGAGTGTCTCTATCCTAGACTTCGAACCCCAGAGGTTGCTTCACATACACCTCTTCCTTTATCGATCCATGCAGAAAAGCGGTGTTCACATCTATCTAATGTAGACTCCATCCTTGCATAGCAGCAAGGACAATAATACATCGGATGGTGGTATATCGGGCCACAGGTGCAAATATGTCATCATAGTCTACACCTTCCTTTTGAGAGAAGCCTCAAGGAACGAATTTTGCCTTGAACTTTTCAGCACTACCATCAGATCCATGCTTGATCTTATAGAGCCATTTCGAGATGACAACAGCTTTGTCCTCCGGTCTCGGAACCACATCCCAGACATCATTCTTCATAATGGACTCGTATTCTTCGAGCATAGCATCCTTCCAAACTTGATGCTTTACGGCTTCTTCAAATGATCCAGGCTCAGATTGTAAGATTGTACTCATACCCTTGGTATCTATTTGGCTTCTTGTTTTCACGGAATGTCCCCCTTTGGGGCCATATGACTCTCAGCGTCCTTGATAGAATCTTGGGGCCATGAGAGTCTTTTCTTCGTTCTTCCAGCAACGTCATTTGCTCAGGAGCATATACGGTTGTGGTCTCCCTCTTAATGCCAGCTCCTCTTGCGAGAGAAGACATTTATAAGAGTCATGAAATAAGAACATCCTCCCAAGGATTTCATAGGCAGCATACAGTGTGTCAGATGTCTTTGTGATACTTGAGGAATGAATAAAATCCCCTAGTATGCTTTCCTTCAGCATGACCCTGACATACGCCTTCATGATTATTGAGAATTTGGGCATCCAAGACACCAGCCTTGGAAAGAGCTTTGTAATCATAGGTCTGAATCTTACCCACTGTCAAGGCTTATTTTATGGAATTATAGCCATACAAGTATCACAGCCATATACTGTCATACTTCTATCATACATCTTGACAGGTATCATAGGCTGTCATATCACTGATTAGAACTGTGTGATTATGTAGAGAGAATCATTATTGTCATCAACTGTCAGACCAGCTTGATTCACAACTTTCTACTGCTGCTCAGACCAACTTGATTCACAACTTTCTACTGCTGCTCAGTCCTTCTATTTGTGCTCAGAGTAGTAAGGATCAACCAGGATCAAAATTTTCAGGGATAGTTTGCACACACAATCAGTCCCCTAGCTTGATACCAGAAGCACTCTCAAACCAGAATGAGGTCTTGCAGTCCAAGTCTAGATCACATATATATAGAAATTCATTTAAACCCCATCCAACTCATCGTTCAGAAACAACCTTCAGTTCAACACTTATTCCATATTTTGTTTGAGTAGCAACATGACCTTCAAATGGTAATTTAGGTTTAATTTGCTCAAAATCGCAAAGCCCAAATTGCAATTTTAATAGGCCGCAAATCCTTGATGTGATGGCTGCAAATTCACCCTAGAGAAGAAGTCACACCTCAGATTTATGCATAGGACTTGTCAAAAGATCGAACTGTGAATTGACGTGTGTACAGTCTTCGAATTGTTTAAAAAAAAATAGCAAGTCTTCGCTGATATAAAGCAAGGGCAGCAGATAGATGGTTAAGTTAGACCGCAGATAGAGGCTTTTAGGTCTCTGCCCTAGATGCAGAGTAAGCTTTAGATTTTAGCGTTTTCTCCATGAGACAAACAGAGAACATGCCCAGATTTGACCAACCAAGACAACAGACCTTAAGACGTTAGGTTTCAAATCAAAGCTTCCAGAGCACTTCTTTTCGTTGATGTAGAAATCGTAAGGTTTCAAACTGATCCAAAACAGTGCATAGACAATCCTCCAGGTGAAGAGATTCTGAAGTTGATTTCGTGCCCTAGTGAGGGCCAAAACCCCAAAGATATAACCCAGGGATTTTCAAACAAAAGTGAACCTCATAATTAGTACCCTATCACTTGGAGAACTAATTTTGTTATACCAAGATGCCTCACGTCCCAAGGAAATGTGTCATTAAAAGCTGCAGAGAAAGGACCACTTTTTTCTTCTTCTTTTTTTATTTGAGAAAGGACTGATTGCTTCAAGACTAATGAACTACTTCAAAGTTTGCATCAAAAGAGAGCCAATAATCTCATGGCAAGGTAACCGCAAAGAAAATTCTTGAAGAAAAGGCCGGGAACTATAGAAAGGTAACGGTTTATTGCTTCTTCGTTGGTATAGAATCAATGAACATGTAATAAATCATTATGAATAATCTAAAAAAAACATCCAACAATTGGATATGCCTCATAAGGCCGCAAGAGTAGTCTGTGAGCTTAAGAAGACCCGCAAAACACAACTGAGGTCCACCGAATTTTATTGAACACCTGCATTGACATCCCAGCGAAAACCCATACCCAAAAAAAACTATAAGCCAATTTGTTCAGAGAGATGTCCTCCCACACAGATGATCAGAACTATACAACGGCCACAAACCTCCACAAATGTGAGTTATTCAAGTTCTTTTCATTCGATAACCATTGTACAAAGGCAAATTTGTGGCTTCGTATGATGGAATTGGGATCTTGTCCATCAAACCCTTTCTCAAACAACGGCTATCAAATTCAGTCCAATTGAACGCGGGGCCTCATAAATTGTTTGGATATTCCTTCGTGTCCTTCTGCTGTGCGGGGTAAATTACTCGGATTCCAAAATCCGTGATATCTAGCTGCGCAAAACGTACAGCCTTTACGAAAGAGGAGATCCTTTCAAATAAAACAAACTGAAATGGATCACTAGTCTTGGGCTTGTCCTCGCTTGACATGCCTTAATGCTGCCTCCAGCTGCTTGCTATGGCCTGCAGCCTAGCCTAGCAACTTGCTGTAGCTGCGGCCTCCTCCAAATCAAACCCAAACAAACATCCGTTGTCACTTACAGCTCCTCATCTCACTGCCCTACATTCTGAACAAGATGGGCTTTGTCTTCTCCTTAGCTCTGATAACATGTTAAATTCTGAAGATGTTCTATGTTAGATGCAAATGTACTTTAAACTTCTAGGGCTTAATGAAAGTAAGATGCAGATAGAACATACCAATGGATCGATGGAAGACAAGCCAAAACAAACATAAAGAATGGTGGCATTACGGCGGTCAGCAGGATGCTTCAACCAGCAAAGTCTCCATAACGTCAACCAACCCAATGGGTCACACAACCCCAAGACGTCTCATCAAGAACGCTCCACCAAGAAACCCTAAACGCAAAATCAAGAACGTTGCTCCAGCACCATCCAAGAAGGAAGAGAATGCCTCCACAAAAAATATGTGTGTAAAATGAACTCCAAGTCTCTCCAATATATAGTCATCTATGGGGGTGTGTGACACATCCCTTATGCATGTAGGATAAATCAGGATGACCTTGCACACGCGGAATAAATTCAAAATACATGTTCTGATCATCCGATCAAGATGATCTTTAGATCGATCTTGCACCTCTCCGAAAGAGGAATCCAATAAAAATACTGGCATCATCATCTGAGCATCACAACATGGAGTTTGGACCTAGTTGCCCAAAAGTAACAGATATAGCAACCTTCAACAGTCTCTTCATGTCCAACAACTACAGCCCAGCATCAACCCAGAAATTTTGGCCCCAGCTTCATCGACAGCTTCAGAATTTTGGCCTCCCCAGCAAATGCAGAATTTTACCCCTCCAGCAGCTTCACACGTGTGGGAAAAAGAGAGATAATTTAAACTTCTTATGCTTGAGAGAGACCTCCTTCTTCTTCACTATCCTTTTCTCCTTTCCTTGGAATTCACACTTTTTCTGGCCCCAGAAATTGCACATCGGACTTGTTGAGAGTGAGTGACAAATGAAGTCGAGTTGTTACCTTTATATAGTAATTTTGCTACCCAGTTTAGGCCGACTTGTCTAGTTTGAGGCCAACTTCATGGAGGAGGCCTAATTGACCTATTTTACAATAAAATAAATTTCTTCTTTCACAAATAAATCCCAAGAAGGGTTCTTTACAATATGACATGGGAAAGGATACTTGACATAAACCCCAGAAGCCTTCAATGGAGGCTTTGCCCTAAAAACAATTGACCCAAGCATGAAACCCATGCTTTAATAAGTCAATTTATTTAATAATAAAATTTAATTTTTTTCTTTTCATAAATACATTTTATTATGGCTCAAGTACAATTATGAAGATCGACACTAGTTACATTCTTCAACACTCGTCATGGGGGTTGTTTGAGGAACATCAATGTGAGGCAGCTCTATTTGTTCCCCTGTCTCTGGGGACGGTGTCTTGCTTCCCCCCGCTTCTTTGGAAGAGTCTTCCTGTGATTTCTGGCTTTCTTCCTCCTCCCTTCTCTTCTCAACCTCTGCTTTATCATGTTCCTCTTTTAACTTGCGCTCAACCTCCTTCTTCCGTTCTTCCTCTTCCTTCTTCTTACGTTCCTCTTCCTCTGTTTTCCTGCGGGCTTCTTCTGCCTACTTTTTCTTCTGTTGCTCCCTTGGTTGTTTTTTTCGTTGCTCCTCAACTTGCATCTTTTGCTTGTCTTCCTCTTGCTACCCTACTAGGGCACCTTGGGTTCTTTTGAGTTCCTCTTCCTTTGCCTTCTCCTCGGCTTCTTGATGTGCCTTAGCCTCTATGTCTCTCTTTTCCTGTTGCTCTTTAGAGAGACTACTGCCCGTATCAGTCCTTGGCTTCTTGGCTTTGGAAGATGAGGCTCCTCCTAGCTTGTTGGCCCTTTCCTCAGCAGTTTGATCATCTTGCCCTCCTGGATCATTTGATTCTTTTGGCGCGACTTCCTTGTCCTTTTTGTACCATTTCCTGACTTGCTCTTTGACAGGGCATTCCGTGTGTTGGTATTTCCAATTGAATTTGGCCCGTTTGCAATGCGTGGGGACGATCCTTTCAGGATCATATGATCTGTGGGCGAAGGTCACAAAATGAAAACCCTTGATTTCTTCTGCCTCTACTTCTACTTCTTTGAAATCTTTAACTGTATAGGCGCCGATAGTAAACGGGACAGTAGGCCATGGTTTCTTCTTGCCCTTGCTGAGGACCTTGGAAAACCCGCTCGTCATCTGGTAGCACACTTCTTGTAATAGCAGTTTATCGGTGACAAACTGGGTGAGCGCGTGAGGTGCCTTGAACGACCCAAAGACCCTGATAAAAGTACTTTCTACAATAGGAAACCAGTTCACGACTTAGGTTATTGTTTCCATGGCTTGCTTGGACATGCACGGGGCGTCCTTGCCGAACAACTTTTTGTAGAGCGCGGGAATGAAATTCTGTGAGATCGACTCTATATCTTGTTTGTATTTGGAAGCCCATAACACCTTTATGTCTTTGTGGATTGATCTGCCATGCTTCACATCCCAGTTATTCAGCCATCCTTCAACTGACATCTTGCACATACTGCGTCCAAAAGGTAGGAAGCCATATAAAATTCAGATGAGAACCCTTCTTCAGGTGCCTGTGCTGCTGATATGTTCGATCTGAGGGTTGCTACTATTAGGTTGGCCCAGTTGAACTAGGGGCCATATTTAGTGATAACGTACATGAGAGGGACCCAAGTCCCATTGAAAGTAATGGCATCTAGTCGGTCGTACATCCTACAATTCATTGTTGCCACAAACTTGTAGACTTTCCTGAGGCCCTCTATTTTATATTCCTGATCCTTTTTAACCTCGACTATATATCTTGTTTGTATTTGGAAGCCCAGAACATCTTTAAGTCTTTGTGGATTGGTCAGCCATGCTTCACATCCCAATTATGCAGCCATCTTTCAAACTGCCATCTTGTGCATACTGCGTCCAAAATGTAGGAAGCCATATAAAATTCAGATGCGAACCCCTCTTCGGGCGTCTGTGCTACTGATATGTTTGATCTGAGGGCTACTACTATTAGGTTGGCCCAGTTGAACCGGGTGCCATATGTAGTGATAGCATACATGAGAGGGACCCAAGTCCCATTAAAAGTAGTGGCATCTGGTCGGCCATACATCCTACACATTATTGTTGCCACAAACTTGTAGACTTTCCTGAGGCCCTCTGTTTTATATTCCTGATCCTTTTTAACCTCGAACTTCTCGGGGTCCTCCCACCATCTCCTCAAGGTCTCTGGTATGAGTACTTCATGAGTGGCTACCCAATCAGCGTTGAAAGTTTGTTGTCGGGTAGAGAGTACATAGTAGACTTCTGCATCTTGCCCCTTCAGGTTAGAAAATGTCTTCCCCGAGTGATCGTGAATGACCAAAATCCTGGAGTCGACCTTTTGTAGGATCCATTCAATAACCTCTGCACAGAAAATATGGGTGGATGGGCGCCTGCATCGTGGAGTTTGGACCTCTTGACCTGAATGTACACTTTCCGGTCTGCGAGATCTTCTGGAAACTCAGGCTTTGTGAACTCCTGATATACCTGGTACCAACTCATCTTGTCCCCTTTCCCGAACACACAGGCATTGTCTCCATAGATAGGGGGTGAGGAAGGAGGCATGCCTTCTTCTGATATTTCTACCTCTGGACTCTTGTTTCTCTTCCGAACTGTCGCAGGCCCCATATCGCTTGAGGCCGAAGAGATGGAGACACACTCGAGCTCGGCTTCGATGTTCCCTGGCATATTTATAAAACAATCCCACAATAAGATGGACGACATAATTACAAATATGTTAAGACCGATAAAACTTCCAAATCACTGCTCAGGCTAGGTCGCTGTGACCCCTACCCACTATTATCTGAAGAAATGGCGAGACTTGCGACTTAGCGAGCAAGGTCGCAAGGTCACACTGGCGTGAACTCTCAAGGAACGGTGTCTATGCGACTTGCGACTAAGTTGCAGGGTCCCTAGGTCACGCTGCAGTAAACTCTCAAGGAACTGCGACTTTACGACTTGGTGACTTGCGACTAGGTCGCTAGGTTGCAATGTCGCAAGGTCAGCAGATAATTGGTGATTAGCGACTTCGCGACTCAGCGACCAAGTCACGGGGTCACAAGGTCGCTTAGTCGCGAAGTCGCGCTAGGGCTTTTTTGAGGGGTTTCACGGCGATTGCGATCCGCGGGGAATGAATGGTGAAGAGGGCAAAAACTTGAAGTGGAATGGACAAATCTGGGCCTTAAGCCCTCCCCAAGTAGCTAAGAAGGGTGCTTGAGACAGACTGGGGCAGGGTGAGGTTTCAAAGAGGGAGGCAGAGGGATATAAGCCAAGAGGGAAGGTGTAAACTTTAACCAGAGGGCTGTTGAGGAGCTTAAATGAAACTAAAACAGGGATTAATAAGCAAGGGGCAGGGGCATGCAAGGCAACAATTAATCAAAAAGGAAATAGCAGGAGGATTAGACAACTTACCCGGGAAAAAACACGCTCCAGCTGGCTTGTCAGAGGCGTTACTTGCTCCATCACGTAGGTCGAATTCGACCTATGCGACCTTTTTATTTATAAAGAGGTCGCACGTGTGCTCATTTAATGCAGGTCGCTAAGTCGCAAATCAGGGTTGGTTAAGTGGATATGCGACCTTGCGATCTTGCGACTTCGCGACCTGGAGGTCGCTAGGTCGCATGGCCGCAAATGTGAAGTTTTAGACCAAAATGCGACCTTGCGACCTTTGCGACCTAGGGATCGCAAAGTCACTAGGTTGTATGGTCGCAAAGTGTTTGATTTTATGAGTTTTGCGACTCCGCGACTATGCGACTAGCTATATAGAGATCAAGTCCTGGATCAGACTTTGAAGGGATAATCCATGGAAAAGAACTTTCTCAAGGCTCAAGGCCGAAGGCGCATCAGACTTATCTTCACTGAGAGATCAGGGGCTCAGAAATTTTAAGATGGGACAAAATTTTGGAGGGTGTTGTAGCGGCTACAACAAATGGCGATTCACTGGTAGGACCTAGGATCTCTGTCGACGCTTCATCTTGAGGGGGGTCGGGGGGCTTAGAACGTTGTTCCTTTCACCCCGTGGGCCCCACTACTTTCATCTTTGGCCCTTGCGCGTTTGCTCCACCTGTTTGCATGGCTCGGGGTGCTAGTTCACCGTGTTTTCATTTCCGGAGACCAGATGGAAAGGGTCGAAGTAACCTCAAGGATTTCAAGGATCTGGTATAGTTATTTGGTTCACTTGTGTCGCTCCACCGCCAGCGAACCTGGTGGTCCCGGCGGAGTCACTGCCTAGGAGTCACAGACGTTGCTCCGCTGCCAGCGAGCCTGGTCAGTACCCCAGTGGAGTCGTTGCATCGCATCTCTACACAGGAAGCCTTTCTCAATCCTTTACCCTTTATTTCATGTGCTAATAGCACTTATTTGAATGTGCTCGAGGCACTTATTTTGAATGTGCTCAAGGCACTTATTTGAAAGTGGCAAGCATTACCTGGGCGGATGAGGGATCCCGACTTATGTTACTTGCAAGAGAAGTTGCTCCTGGTTTGTATATAAGGACCTTTGAGTTTTCTCAGATATCCTTTTGTCGCCTGAGGTTCACCTTGTTCCCTTTCTGTCTAGCAGCCTATTTCACCGAAACTTCTTCTTCGTTAGTAGCCCCCCGAGTTAGTGTACTGGGTGAGCTACTGGCATTTAGGTCCTGGGACTCAATTGCGTTTTCCCCACGGGGGCCTATCACAGGCCAGCTTAGGCCATCTTGTGTTTCAGGGTCGATTCTTCACCAGCAGAGATTCCGGTACAGCCTGCCAATTGAGCAACTGCTACGATTATCCCTCAACCTGAGGTGCTAGGGGAGCGGATTTCTGAGAGCTTGCTCGAAGCTAGCTGCTTATTGAGACACACAAAACAAAAGAAAAAGAAAAACAGCAAAAGCATCAAAGCGAAAGAAAAGACACTATGGTACAGAGTGTGATGACGGCCGCCAGGGCTGTCAGGTGAAATAGTACTTGAGGTCGTGCCCATATTCCAGGAGGACCTCGACTTTCCATTCTAAGGTCTGGAGTCTATATGTGTGGGAACCAACCTTTTCTTTGATCTGGAAGGGGCCTATCCACAAGGCTTGGAATTTCGTGTGTTTCCCTTTCTCTTCGTGAGCTTTGTCCCACTTGAGGAAGAGGTCGCCCACCTTGAAAATCTTGTTTCCGGCGGATTTCCTGTCGAACAATCGTTTTATTCGGCTCTGGTGCATGGCGAATTTTTCCCGAGCTTTTAGCCTTTCCTCCTCTAGCTTCAACAGTGTATCTATACGGGCTTGTAAGGAAGGGCACGGTGTACCATGCTTTTCTTGCAACAACTGAAGGGCCGAGAGAGACAGGTTGGGAGGAAGCATTGCTTCTTTGCCAAAAACTAGAAAGAATGGGGAGGTGCCCAAGGATGGTTTGGGTGTGACCCGATCAGCCCACAGGGCATTGTGGAGGGCGTTGTGCCAGTTTTGTTGTTGGGACAACAGAGTCTTTTTTATGATGCGGATGACGTTTTTATTAGTTGACCAAGCTAACCCATTTCCTTGAGGGTAATAGTTGGCGGAGTGTTTTAGCACTATACTATTTTCTAGAGCAAATTCATATAATTTGAATGACGAAAAATAAGTTGTGTTATAAAAAACAAAGGAGGTTGGAACGCCAAACCTGGTCATTATGTGCTGAGTGATGAAAGCTATTACCTCTTGATCATTGATTTGATGCAACAGTATTGCTTCAACTCACCTCGTGAAGTAGTCTGTAGCCGTAAGGATGTATCTATGCTGCTTAGAGGAATGTGGCAAAATCTCCCTGATCACGTCAAGTCCCCACTAGTGAAATGGCTCTTCCACCAGACAGACTGCAATAGGGCGGATGATTGTGTCTCCCTGTTGGCAAACTTTTGACACGGCAGGCACCTCCGAACATAAGCGTGTGCATCTTTGAACAAAGTGGGCCAACAGAAACCAGCACGCATAATTTTGTGAGCTGTGGTATCCCCTGCATAGTGCCCGCCAGCTGGACCATCATGTAGTTCCTTCAAGACCTCTTGAGCCTCATTATGTTCCAAACAACGTAGCAAAACTCCGTTGTGATGCTTGCAGAACAACTTACCTTGCACTAGCTGGTAAGATGCAGCCTTCAGTCTTATTGCACGTTTCTGTTGGGTGGTTAAAGTGGGGTCCATGATACCGCGGCCAAGATATTGCTGAAGATCAACGTACCATGAGAGGGTGCTCTGCTAGGGTGTACTGTCAGACTGGTACATGTTGATTTCGTGATCCCAACACTCCTCTTCACTGCCTCGCAAGTCTGCGGCTTCAGCAGCCATCCAGCATAGCCCTTGGCCCTTGACAGTATGTGCAGGCTTAAATTCCAGGTCATACTCTTGAAGGCATGTCATCCAGTTGCCTCGTCTCTCGCCCAGCTCCTGCTGCACAAACAGTAAGCAAACCGTTGGGTGAGGTACAAACATTGTGACATGATTCTTCAAAATATATGGCCTGAAATGTTTGACTGCCTTATACACTGAGTAAGCTTGCTTGTCGATATCTGGATAATTCAGCTCGGCACCTTGCAATCTTGCGCTCATGAATGATATGGGTCGCTCGTCATTGTTGACGTCTTTCTGAGTGAGGACGGCCGTGAGAGATGAGTCTGAGGAGAAATCCGAGCTATGAAGGGCAGGTGCTTCTGCGATGGCTTGTTTGATATTATCGAATGCTTCTTTCTCGGGAGAATTCCATTTGAAGTTTGCATTCTTCTTGATCATACCTTGCAGAGGTTTCACTATTTGGGCGAAATCTGATATAAATTTTCGCGGGAAGTTGATTTTTCCGAGAAACAACTGCATGGCCTTCTTGCCACTCGGGGGAGGAATCTGGGTGATGACTTTTGCGCGTTCTGGGTCCACCACTATGTCGTCTCGAGTTATGATGTGCCCCAACAGATTTCCTTTGGAGACTGTGAAAATGCTCTTTTTGGGGTTAACTGAGATCCCATATTTTCGACACCTTTCAAAAATCTGTTTGAGGTGGTGTAAATGGACACACCTTCGTTTGGAAAATACGGTGACGTCGTCAAGGTATACCACAACACTTTGCCCCATTAGACCCTAGAAGGCAGTGTCCATGGCTCTCTAGAAGGTTGCCCCAGCATTGATCAGGCCAAAGGGCATGCGTTTGAACGCAAACGTTCCCCATTTAGTTCTGAGTGTGGTTTTCAAACGGTCGGGTTCAACCACTAGTACTTGGTTGTAACCTGAAAAACCATCCAACAATGAGAACATTTCTGACCCAGATACTGCTTGAAGGATTTGCTCCATGGGGGGCACCGAGTACTTGTCTTTGTCCGACGAACGGTTCAAATTTCGAAAATCCACGCATAAACGAATTTCGCCAGACTTTTTACGAACGGGAACCAAGTTTGACACCCAGGTTGAATGTCAGACTTTGAAGATTATACGTGCATCCAAGAGTTTCTTCAGTTCCTTTTGGATCATCGGCTCCAAAGTAGGGTGTACCTTCCTCGACTTTTGCTGGAATGGTTTCACTCCTTCCTTCATGGGTATTACGTGTTGGATGATTCGCGTGTCATAGGTTCGTAGCTCATCATAGGTCCAGGCGAAAACATCTCGGTATTTCTTGAATAATTCAGTGAAGGATTGGCTCCCCTGAGGGGTGCATTCTGTACCGAGGTTGACGAATTTGGGTTCCTTCTCCGTCCCGAGATTTATTTGCTGGTGCAGCAAAGTGGAACTCTACACCTTCGTGTTGGGGGGTCCTCAAAAACGGTTTTGTAAGTCAAATAACTTTTCAAGCGACACAACCCCTTTGGGTATGGGATTCCCCTTATGCTCCTCTCGTTCCTTTTGCAAGGCCAGGTCATAATCCTCTTCTTCGATAGTGGCGTCCTTGAACACGTCCGCATTAAGCATGAAATCCAGTACATGCTGATCATCATTAAAAAGGCGGAGATTAGTTACATTGTCCAGCACAGCAGGCTTGTAAACAATTTCAATAGAGAACCCATCTCTTAGTGGGGTAAATCTAGCGGCCGCATTGGCAAGTGTATCGGCCGCTGCATTGTGCATTCTAAGTACGGATTTAATACCAAAAGCGTCAAAAGCAGAAATCAAACACCATACCTCTTGCTGGTAACCTTTCAAATGCGAAGATAAGCAGTGAATGGTGTTACATACCTGCCGAGTGATAATCTCAGAGTCTCCAATTACCTTCAAACAGCTGACTTTGAGATCGATTGCTTTCTTGAGCCCGAGGATCAATGCTTCATACTCGGCTGAATTATTGGTACACTGGAACTCCAGCCGGCAAGAGATTAGGAACTTATTCTTTCGGAGGTCTAACAAAACACAGCCCGCGTCGGCCCCGTCATGTGTTAGGTCCCTATATTACTAGTTTAACCCCTTATTGTTATTAGTGTAGCCCCCTTATTGTTATTATTGTAGACCCCTCTAACCCCAATATTGTTATTATTGTGCCCTTACATTGTTATTGTTAGGTCGGCTAGGATTACATTGTGGCCCTACTAGGAGTACATTGTGGCCCCATGGACTCCTATATATAGAAAGGAGGTTTTGTCATTTGTATCATCCAAGAATTGTTCATTCATGTAACGTATTGGAGGTTGCCCCCTCGAAGTGGCTTATTTATAAGGCGTTGATATCTCTTTTCTTCTATTTTTGAAGCTAGTTTCACAACATTTGGTATCAGAGCTTTGGATTCTAGGGTTTCGTTGTTCCAAATAGGTCATCGTGGCATTTTCGCTATAACTTTTTTTCTACGAAGGTTCAAAAGCTGAAATTTTTAGAGTACGAAGCCAAAATCCTGAGGAACATCATCACAAAATTTCAGAGCTTAGTTCACAATATTTTCGGAGATATGATATGTGGAAGTTAGGTCTTTTTGCAGGCTCCTCAATTTAACCTAAACAAGTCATCGCGACATTTTCGCTATAACTTGTTTTCTACGAAGCCTCAGAATCTGAAATTTTTAGAGCACGAAGCTGAACTCCTGAGGAACATCGTCGCAAAATTTCAGATCTTGGTTTGCAATATTCTCGGAGATATGGTCTGTAGAAGTTAGGACTTTTTCAGGCTCTCGAATTTCATCTCAAAGAGGTGATCGTGGGAAAATCTTCATAACTCTCTCTCTCTGAGCATCGGATTGGAATTCTGTAAAAAGTAGACGCATGAACACGGAATGTAGTTTCCTACCTATCAATTTCAGAGCCGAAGGAGGAAGCAGTGACACGTGGCAAATCATACAAGTTCACTCTACTGAACCAGTCCATAATTAGGTCATCGTAGGAGATTGGGCACAACTTTGTCTTCAAGAATCCAAATCAGATCAAACTTGTGGCATTCGAAAGAGGATTCAGAGGGCTACCTCGGTACCAAATTTCAGATATTGAAGATCCGAAATCATAGAGATAATTCAGTTTCAATATCGCGCTCCTCAAAAGCAAGAAAAAGGTGTGTATTTTTTTTCAAATTACATAAGTCTCGTTTGAAAAAAATTCGTTGGAATTTATTCCAAGGGCATATTGAAGAATAGATATCAGTCTTGGGTTCTAAAATGGCCCCTAAAAAGAATTCAACAGCTATTAACCCTTCAGATGGCTCTACTATGACTCATGAAGATGAAGAAACACAACATGAGATATCAAAATTACAAGAGCAAGTGCACCAAATTTCACTATCGCAAAGAGCAACAAAAAATGAAATGGAAGTTTTGAAGAAAGGCATGGAAACTAGGATGGTTTGAAGAAAGGCGTGGAAGCTAAGATGAATGGTTTGGAAGCAAAGATGGAACGCATGGAAGTGGACATGGAAGCTAAGATGGATGGCATGGAAGCTAAGATCAATGAAAAAATGGAAAACATAAAAGTAGACATCGAAGGTTTGGCAAAGTTGATACAAGAAATGTTTCCTAATGGCGAAAAGATAGTAGAGGAAACTCATGATGAGAACAAAATAAATGTTAATCATGATTTCATAAACTCTAATGTTGGACGGAAGAACCACCATATTCCAAAGATGGATATGAGAAAGTTTGATGGCAAGGATCCCATAACATAGATACTATAGATGGAGCAATATTTTGATCTCAATAATGTGCAAAACAAACAAAAGGTACGCATTGCAACTTTACATTTAGAACAAAATACATTTGTATGGTATCGATGGCTTTGTTCCCGTAAAAAAATTATCACTTGGTCAATTTTTATGGAGGAAATGATAACACATTATGATGATACAAAGAGCAACACCTTCTTTAGCCAATTAATAAATCTCAAACAAAAGGGTTTAGTGGGGGAGCACATTGAGGACTTCCAAAAATTGAATATAAGGGTAACTGATATTCCAAAGGAACACAGGATTGATCTCTTCATAGGTACTTTAAAGGATAACATCCAACATGAAGTTCACATTTTGCAACCTGATTCATTGGAGAAGGCATTCATGTTGGCAAGAAAAATTGAATGTAAAATTATGGCGACAAGGAAGCCTACCACTCGCTTCTATAAAGAGAGAAGTGTTACTACTCCTAGATTTCCACAACCTACAAGGTTGACACCACAACAATTGGAAGAAAAAATAGCAAAAGGGCTTTGCTACAGTTGTGATAGCAAATACACTAAAGGTCATAAGTGTGCTGAGAAGAAATTATTTTACATAGATTGTGAAGAGGAAGAAGAAAATGAACAAGAGGAGGATATACACCACGAACCAACCCTAGAAGAGGAAGAAATGAGTCTGACCATATCGTGTAATGCATTGGCAGGAATTACCACTCCTCAAACTATCAAGATAGAACGACATATCAAGAAGAAAAAGGTAATAGTGTTGATTGATTCAGGTAGTACCCATAATTTTATTCATTGTAAGGTAGCCAAGGAATTGAATTGTTTCCTATACCCAGCACCAGAATGTCAAGTGATGGTTGCAAATAGAGGAACTATAAATTGCTCTGGAAAATGCCATAATATCAAGCTAACCATGGGGGAATATGTATTGAATAGTCCATTGCTTTCCATTCCTATGGGAGGTGTTGATGTTGTACTAGGAGTACAATGGTTACAATCTCTGGGGACGGTAGCTTTTAATTTTCAAGAACTTTTCTTGAAATTTTTTTCAGAAGGAAAGGAAGTCGAATTACGGGGTATTGAAGGGAAGCCAGGAAGGATAATAAGCTCTAATGTTATGACAAAGCTTCTAAAGAAAGAACAACGAGGCGTAATTGCACAATTATGCTCTCTAGAAGTTCCGACATCAAAATCATCTATTTCTGAAGATCTCCAACAAGTCTTGGACAATCATTCCAAGGTGTTTGAAACTCCCAAAGGACTCCCACCTATTCGTGATCATGATCATGCTATTCATTTGATTCCGGGAAGTGTTCCTCCAAACATCAGGCCTTATAGATATCCTTACTTCCAAAAGAGCGAAATTGAACGTATGATTGTAGAAATGTTAGAGGCGGGTATAATTCAACCTAGTCAGAGTTCTTTCTCTGCTCCTGTAGTATTGGTACACAAGAAGGATGGATCATGGCGAATGTGTCCGGATTATAGGGAGCTCAATAAGCTCACCATTAAAGACAAATTTCCCATTCCTGTGATTGATGAATTATTGCATGAATTACATGGAGCAATTTATTTTACCAAGTTGGATCTTCGTTCAGGATATCATCAAATTAGAATGAAGACTGAAGATATTCCAAAAACGGCATTTCGAACTCATGAGGGTCATTATGAATTTTTGGTCATGCCTTTTGGCCTTACCAATGCACCTTCTACATTTTAAGGGTTGATGAATTCCATTTTCAAACCCTTCCTTAGAAAATTTGTGCTAGTATTTTTTGATGATGTACTAATCTACAGCAGGTCTTGGAAGGATCATGTTCAACATGTTGACAGGGTGCTCAAACTATTGCAGGAGAAACAATTATATGCAAAATCATCCAAATGTTTCTTTGGAGTACAAGAGGTGGAATATCTGAGTCATATTGTATCTCACGAGGGTGTTAAGGTAGACCCTAACAAAATTAAAGCCATTAAGGAATGGAAAGTCCCAACAACTATAAAGAAGTTGCAAGGATTTCTCAGTTTAACAGGGTATTATCGCAAGTTTGTTAAGAATTATGGGAGAATAGCAACACCTCTAACAACATTATTGAAAAAAGATGCATTTTCATGGAATCTTGAAGCAACTAAGGCCTTTGAACATCTTAAAGAGGCAATGTGCCTAGCACCGGTCTTCACAAAAACCTTTATTGTGGAATGTGATGCCTCAAGAAATGGAATTGGTGTCGTTTTAATGCAAGAAGGAAGACCCATTGCTTTTGAAAGTCGTCCAATCAAAGGAAAGTATTTACAGAAAGCTATTTATGAGAAGGAAATGTTAGCAATACTACATGCATTAAAGAAATGGTGACCTTACCTAATGGGAAGACACTTCAAGGTAAAAACTGATCATGATAGTCTTAAACACTTTTTGGAACAAAGACTATCTTCAGAAGAGCAGCAAAAATGGGTCACAAAGATGTTGGGTTATGACTTTGAAATAATATACAAAAAATGGAAGCTAAATGTTGTTGCGGATGCACTCTCAAGAAAGAATGAAGAGGTGGAAGCATTGCTTTGTGTCATTTCTATTATCCAACCAGATTGGATAACCGAAGCAAGAGATGAATGGAAGAAGGACAAAGATGTATGGACACTCATTCAAAAGTTGCAGCAAGATCCTAGTACATCTGATACATTTAGTTGGAAAAATGATTCCATATGGTACAAAGATCGCTTATATCTTTGTAAGAATTCCCAACTAAAACAAAAGATTCTTCTGGAATTGCACACTTCTCCTTTAGGAGGACACTCAGGATTTTTAAAAACTTACCACAGGGTGAAGGAAGAATTTTTTTGGGATGGCCTTAAATCTGATATTCAAAAGTTTGTGGCGGAATGTTTGGTTTGCCAGCAGAATAAAGTGGAAACAATTAAGACCCCAGGACTTCTACAACCTTTATCCATTCCAAGTCAACGTTGGGAGGAGATTTCAATGGATTTTATCACGGGTTTACCTAAGTCCAAAGGAAAGAGTGTCATCATGGTGGTAGTTGATAGACTTACCAAGTATGCACACTTTTGTGCATTATCTCACCCATTTAAAGCAAGTACAATTGCTACTACATTTATGGACACAATTCAAAAGCTACATGGAAACCCAAAGGTTATTGTGAGTGATAGAGATCCCATTTTTACTGGAAATTTTTGGACGGAGTTATTTTCTTGTTTGGGTACTCAATTAGCTCATAGCTCATCTTATCATCCTCAATCCGATGGTAAAATTGAGATAGTAAATAAATGTTTGGAAGGATATCTTCGTTGTTTTGTATCTGATAAACAAACACAATGGGTCAAGTGGTTACCTCTCCTTGAATGGTGGTATAACACTTCCTTCCATACTGCAGCAAAAATGACCCCATTTATGGCACTTTATGGATATCATCCACCATCCATCACATCATCTTTAAGGGAAAATTTGAAGGTTCAAGCAGTGGAAGATCACATCGAGCATCAGCAAGAAGTTCTCCAACTCTTAAAGGAAAACCTGAATTTGGCACAAAATCGAATGAAACAACAGGCAGATCAACATCGCAGCGAGAGAAGTTTTGATGTAGGAGATTGGGTATTTTTACGGCTACAACCATACAAACAAATGTCCCTCAAGCAAGCTAAGAAGGATAATAAATTATCACAAAAGTACTATGGTCCTTACAAGGTGTTGCAAAATATTGGTACTATGGCATACAAATTGGAGCTTCCTGCTTCTTCGCGAGTACATCCAGTTTTCCATGTTTCATGCTTAAAGAAGGTTATAGGTGAAAATATTCCAGTTCAAACAATATTGCCAGAACTTCATGAGGAAGGAAAAGTCATATTGGAACCTAAAGCGGTCATGGAAACAAGAACTCGACAACTACGGAATCGATCAATTTCAGAGTATCTCATCAAGTGGAAGAACTTACCCACTGAAGATTCTACATGGGAGGATGAGAATTTTATACAGAAGCACCCAGAGCTACTCAAGCGTTGAGGACAACACTTTTTTGAAGGAGAGGGGCATGTTAGGTCCCTATATTACTAGTTTAGCCCCTTATTGTTATTAGTGTAGCCCCCTTTTTGTTATTATTGTAGCCCCCTCTAACCCCAATATTGTTATTATTGTGCCCTTACATTGTTATTGTTAGGTCGGCTAGGATTACATTGTGGCCCCATGGACTCCTATATATATATAAAGGAGGTTTTGCCATTTGTATCATCCAAGAATTGTTCATCCATGTAATGTATTGGAGGTTGCCCCCTCGAAGTGGCTTATCTATAAAGCGTTGATATCTCTTTTCTTCTATTTTTGGAGCTGGTTTCACAACATCATGGGTCTTGGAAACGTCATAGTACAAGGTCCAAACCTCATCTTCTGATTTTGTAAGACCGCATGAGTACGTAGGAGATGTACTCGGAGCAGCGGCTTCTAGCAGTTCTTCCAGTGCGGCAGGGTGGACAGCAGTGGCTAGTAGCAGCTCTGACCGGCCGTCTTGGGTGACCGAAGATTAAGGGGTTTGATAGCAACCAAACGTGGACTCTAGGAAACACATGCCTAGCTCTTCTTGTGTGAAACTGACGGGTTCATTGTTGCCTCTAGATCAGTCACCATGTGTTTCATGTAAGGTTCTCTTTTGACCCAGATTTGATTTTTCCTACCCTTCTATGGGAGCCACAAGTGGGACCAGTCGGTGGCAAAGTATCCTTGTAGCTTGCTAGAGCAATCTCAGCTCAAGAGCATACCATAGGCTTCGGGGATATCCACGATCACTATGTCGATGCATTGATGCACCCTGGAGTCCGAAGAGAGGCAGATGAGGACGTTATTCAATTCACCCACGGCGGAGACTTGGGATCTATCAAGCTGAATGATCCTGACATCGATTTTTTCGAGACGGATGTTTAGTTTCTTGCATACGGACAGGGGCATAACATTTGTGGATGCACCGGAGTCAACGAGGCAATTATGAACATTGAAGTTGAAGATCTCGAAAGACAGGAGGAAAGGGGGTGTGGATCCTCAGGAGCTTGCATTAACGGCATTCACAATGGACTAGGGACTTGTAGCAGCTTGGGAAGATGTGGAACTCACGAGTTTAGATGGTGGCGGGTTGGCAAAAGCTTTGAGAATAAGATCTCGTTGATTAGCAATCCGGGCGAGCTCGTAGAGGGAAATGTTGGCCCGCGTTTTCTTCATATCTTCGATGATGTTATACCCAGAATCTAGGTATAGGAGAGGTTCAGTAGAGGCATTCGGCGAACCTGATGATGATCTAGCCTTTGGGTTTACTCAGGCGGAGGTTGGGCTAGATTTTTCGGGAGTTGTGGTTTGGTTTTCTTTGTTTGGTGGCAGAATCTTCCTTAGGAAAGCTTTTCTCTTTTCTTTGAAGGAGTGGTCGGGGACTGGGCCTTTGCTCCTCAGGCCATAATTCCGAGGGGGTTTGGATTGAGGGTTGTCAGCTAAGTTTATTTCAATCGTAGGAGAGGGTCCTTCCCTGCGGACCACCTCGAAGGCGAGGACAATGGACCCCATATCCTCATCCAGAGGAGAGGCTTCTTCGTTATCTAAAATAGCCTCCTCTTCTAAATCCCCCGTGGTTTGGTCTTCTAAGAGTTGATTTACCACGACGGTCATGTTGTTGATCCACTGAGGGCAAGTTTTCTCCGAGTGGGAGGCTTGATGGAAGGAGCAGAAATTATCATTGCCAATTTCTTCAACATTGAGGCCAACATTTGGGTTTGGTGGAGGATGACTGACAGTGAGGTTGTTCTTCCTAAAGAAAGGTTTCTGCGTTTTCATACCTGAGGTGGAGTCATTGTTTTTCCTCTTCAGATCGGAGACTTCGTTCATTAACAGCTTGAGAGATTTTGTGATACTCTCGAAGTCGAAGGGGTCTTTGTCCTTGTCTCCGGACTTATGAGTTGAGGATTGCGCTCTTTTTTTGGCTGGCTTTGGGTCATCTCATCCATGATGATCAATGGCTCCTATGGACAGCATGTCCTTTTCGACAGCAAGGGCGGTGGCGTAATTTGCTACCAAGGTAGCCCTAGCTTCGCATTTTACGAACACGGCGATATCCCGAGGGAGAGCCCTTGTGTAATAATCAATGGTGATGGAATCATCCAGGGCCATGTTCGGAGGGAATTTGTTCAATATAGTAGCGAAGCGTTGGCTGAAGTCTTTGACTTTCTCCTTCTCTTCTGGCATTTCAAAGTACTCAGCTCTGTAAGGAGCATAGAAGGAGTCTTGTCTTCTGAAAACCTTTGGAGGAAGGTACTGCGAAATTGCTCCCAAGAGGAAATGGAAGCAACAGGTAGGGAATGGTACCACGTAGCAGCCTTATTTTCTAAGGTGTGGGGAAAGGGTCGGCATGCTACATCGTCAGACTACACTCTCATCATTTGTAAGGCCAAGTAGAAGTTACTGTTGTGATCTTCGGCCAGAGTACACTTTTCGGAGTTGAACTTAGCGAGGTGTTTCTCTGGGTGCCGGGGCATGTCATGAAGGGGACCGCAGAGGCCTAGAGGAGATTACACCATCCAAGCCAAGGGCTACACCCGTCTGGCTCGATGATGGGGCGGGATGTAGATATGCCCCATTTCATTCTCGGATCCACTATCCATGCCAGATCCGGAGGCTTCACCCTCATGTTGGGAGTGCATGTCTTGATTTCCTCCGAGGTTTCCCATATTCCTAAGATTTCTCCAGTTATAAAGGAAGGGCAATCTGTTTTGGTTTCGGTTGTGGTGGTGGTGGCCTGTATTTCGACCTTGTCCACGGCCCCTATCCCCCTGGCCTCTGTTTCCCCGACCCTCCCGGTTCCTCCTCCAGGTGGGTTATTTGCTTGAGTATTATCACCCAACAGTTGGTCGGGTTGGGGTTCGATAATTTCAGGGCTATCCCCTTCGATGTCCCGAGGGTTGTCTGGGGGTTCGATTGAATTCCGCTCAACTGCATCTGCATTAATCTTGGAGCATAAGACCTATCAACTGAGGCATAGAGTTGACCAAGACACCCTAGCGAGTTTGATGCGTTCCGAGAGTCCGCGAATTGGTCAGGGAACTGGTGGCTGGGAGGTTTTGCAGACCTCTGAGATCACGGGCGAGCAGGCACAAGGCCCTTAGCTGGTCTAAGGTGACCTCATAATAGGGCGGGTTATCCACTGGGGAATTCTCAAGGGGTGGAGGACCAGTATTTTCATACATGATCTCCCCTTGCAGGTTTTACAACGAGATATTACTTGTGTGCTGGGAGCCTGCCATCGGGCCCTCCTTCTAGCACCAAATCTGTTGACGAGAAGAAATGCCCAACCAACAGTAAGGGATCTCCTCGGTAAAAAGTCCCAACTAGACTCTAGACCGTTTGTGATAGGGATCCCGTCTGGGGTGTGGGTCCAACTACTGCTGAATATACCTTTTCTCGGACAAAGAATGAGCCCTGCAGATTTATGAATACACGGTTACCCAAATGATACAAGACAAATGGTTGATGAGTCCTCCTGAAAATGAAACATTATAAATAGCAAAGCGACTTTCGAAGCATGAAGCCAAAAGAAATGTTGTTAGCAACACATCATTAGAGTCATGCTCATAAAAGTTGCTTGACCACAAAAGAAACAATTCTCTATGGTCGAAACACCCTTCAATTCCTTAAGCGTTTTCCGAAAGATGAAACGATATTAATAACAAAGTCACTAAACATCTCTTAATTAAATATCCTCATACCATTAACACATCAAGTAAGCTTAAAAGTATAAATGACATGAGCAGAAAAACGAAGATTAGTCAACTATAAAAGATAGCCAATACATGAGATAGAATATTCATAATGCTAGCACACATAAGTCCTCATCCGATCCAATAGTATTTTATTTGTATTCATTCACGGAAATATGCATTCAATGCTATACAATTATCTTTGCTCCTTTTGGAGTCCTGAAAAAAGGTCCTTTACAATCTCCCGGAGGGAGTACTTATAGAGCAAAATTGACCCTTGGGTGGCCCTGACCTTTCAACTTCCCGACTGTTGGTATGATCTGCGACCTAGGAGGCATTTGCGACTTGCGACTTAGCCCTGGCTGCGACCTGCGACTTGTTCCCCACTGCAAACTACGACCTGTTGCCTGTTGTGACCTACGACCTGTGCCATTTCCTTTGTCAAGGAATCAACTATGTGATGGAGAGGTCTGGTACGTCTATCTGCTGCTGATCCTTGAGGTACTTCTGCCAAGCCTGATAGTCTGCAGCTACTCGGGTGACCTAGGGGGTATCTTCTCTTAACCTATGAAAGCATTCAAGAGAGTCCGGACCAAAGTGCGCCTCTTTACTGAGATCTGATTGGATAGGGAGGCCAGTTTGGTGTAGATCCAGACTGGTGTGATGATGAATAGAATAAGATTTTCCTATGAGGCGGGGAGGTCTTGGTAAGCAGTTGCTTGCCTCATTGGTTGCAGGAATGTTTGAATGTCTTGGGTGACCTCTTCCCTTGTTTTCTCAGTGTCCAATGCCCCCAGAGAAGGAATATGGTGTATTTCCGCCACTGAATCGATGCCACTGATCAAGTGTTCATAAGCGAACATCGCCCTCTCCACATCCTTTACCAGTTTATCCTTGGATTGTATCTTCATTCGGATTTGGAATTTGTCATTCTGAGTACAAATCCAATCCTTCCTTGGCAGGGTTTCAGGAGCCTGCGGATATACGTTTGACCATTCTAGCATGCTGTCCAGGGCAGTGGAGGCCTCCTTCAGCTGTGCAATTCTTCTTTTGGTTTCTGCTTGCACTTTTAGCAGTGGTGCCACTGTCTGCTTTATCATGTGACATGAACATCTCCTCATACACTTGCCTCATGGTAGCTTTCAAAGTAACCAATTCCCTTTGAATGGTGATTGGTAATTCGTTGGCCTAGGCTGTTGTGAAATGAAGCCTTTGGATTTCTTCTTCCAGCGTCTTCTTTTCTTGTTCGAACTGAGCTGCCTTCTGCTGAGAAGCCTGGAGCCTGTTTTGTAAGGACAGAATCTCTCTGCTCATCCTACTAACATTTTCTTCTGTGGCTGCCGCAAAGGCGGTCCCTGCTAATGCGATCATGATCGGATTAGTCCCGGTATCTAGGACTATATCCTTTTCTATAGTAACTGGGAGAGGTGCAGCCGGGTTCCGCGCAAGGCATTTTCTTTTCTCTTGTCTAATCTTGTGCGTGAATTAGTCGTACGTCAGCCTTGTCAGATCCAGAATCTCATCTTCCTGTTCCTCCGAGGTGCCAAGGTCTGAGAGAGGAAAATGCACACTCGTCATGGGGGTTGTTTGAGGAACATCAATGTGAGGCAGCTATGTTTGTTCCCCTGTCTCTAGAGGTGGTGTCTTGCTTCCCCATGCTTCTTTAGAAGAGTCTTCCTGTGATTTCTGGCTTTCTTCCTCCTTCTCTTCTCAACCTCTGCTTTATCCTGTTCCTCTTTTAACTTGCGCTCAGCCCCCTTCTGTTCTTCCTCTTCCTTCTTCTTACGTTCCTCTTCCTCTGTTTTCCTGCGGGCTTCTTCTACCTACTTTTTCTTCTGTTCCTCCCTTGGTTGTTTTTTTCGTTGCTCCTCAACATGCATCTGTTGCTTGTCTTCCTCTTGTTGTCGTGCTAGGGCATCTTGGGTTCTTTTGAGTTCCTCTTCCTTTGCCTTCTCCTCGGCTTCTTGTTGTGCCTTAGCCTCTATGTCTCTCTTTTCCTGTTGCTCTTTAGAGAGACTACTGCCCATATCAGTCCTTGGCTTCTTGGTTTTGGAAGATGAGGCTCCTCCTAGCGTGTTGGCCCTTTCCTCAGCAGTTTGATCATCTTGCCCTCCTGGATCAGTTGATTCTTCTGGCGCGGCTTCCCTGTCCTTTTTCTACCAGTTCCTGACTTGCTCTTCGACAGTGCATTCCGTGTGTTGGTATTTCCAATTGAATTTGGCCTGTTTGCAATGATCCTTTCAGGATCATATGATCTGTGGGCGAAGGTCACAAAATGAAAACCCTTGATTTCTTCTGCCTCTACTTCTACTTCTTTGAAATCTTTAACTGTATAGGCGTCGATAGTAAACGGGACAGTAGGCCATGGTTTCTTCTTGCCCTTGCTGAGGACCTTGGAAAACCCGCTCGTCATCTGGTAGCACACTTCTTGTAACAGCAATTTGTCGGTGACAAACTGGGTGAGCGCATGAGGTGCCTTGAACGACCCGAAGACCCTAATAAAAGTACTTTCTACAATAGGAAACCAGTTCACCACTTGGGTTATTGTTTCCATGGCTCGCCTGGACATGCACGGGGCGTCCTTGCCGAACAGCTTTTTGTAGAGCGCGAGAATGAAATTCTGCGAGATCGACTCTATATCTTGTTTGTATTTGGAAGCCCATAACACCTTTATGTCTTTGTGGATTGATCTGCCATGCTTCACATCCCAGTTATGCAACCATCCTTCAAACTGACATCTTGCACATACTTCGTCCAAAAGGTAGGAAGCCATATAAAATTCAGATGAGAACCCTTCTTCAGGTGCCTGTGCTGCTGATATGTTCGATCTGAGGGTTGCTACTATTAGGTTGGCCCAGTTGATCCGGGTGCCATATGTAGTGATAGCATACATGAGAGGGACCCAAGTCCCATTGAAAGTAGTGGCATCTGGTCGGTCATACATCCTACAATTCATTGTTGCCACAAACTTGTAGACTTTCCTGAGGCCCTCTGTTTTATATTCCTGATCCTTTTTAACCTTGAACTTCTCGGGGTCCTCCCACCATCCCCTCAAGGTCTCTGGTATGGGTACTTCATGAGTGGCTACCCAATCAGCATTGAAAATTTGTTCTCGGGTAGGGAGTACATAGTAGACTTCTGCATCTTGCACCTTCAGGTTAGCAAATGTCTTCCCCGAGTGATCGCGAATGACCCAAATCCTAGAGTCGACCTTTTGTAGGATCCATTCAATAACCTCTGGGCATGGAAATATGGGTGGATGGGCGCCTGCATAGTGGAGTTTGGACCTCTTGACCTGAATGTACACTTGTCGGTCTATGAGATCTTCTGGGAACTCAGGCTTTGTGAACTCCTGATATACCTGGTACCAACTCATCTTGTCCCCTTTCTCGAACACACAGGCGGTGTCTCCATAGATAGGGGGTGGGGAAGGGGGTGTGCCTTCTTCTGAGATTTCTACCTCTGGACTCTTGTTACTCTTCCGAACTACTGGAGGCCCCATATCGCTTGAGGCCAAAGAGATGGAGACACACTCGAGCTCGGCTTCGATGTTCCCTGGCATGTTCATAAAACAATCCCACGATAAGATGAACAGCATAATTACAAATATGTTAAGACCGACGAAACTTCCAAATGACTACTCAAGCTAGGTCGCTGCGACCCCTGCCCACTATTATCTGAAGAAATGGCGAGACTTGCAACTTAGCGACCTTGCGACCGCAAGGTCGCACCGACGTGAACTCTCAAGGAACGGGGACTCTGCGACTTGGCGACTTGTGACTAGGTCACAAGGTCGCTAGGTCGCGCTAGAGTAAACTCTCAGGGAACTGCGACTTTGCGACTTGCGACTAGGTCGCTAGGTCGCAAGGTTAGTAGATAATTGGTGATTAGCGACTTCGCGAACAAGTCGCAGGGTCGCAAGGTCGCTTAGTCGCAGAGTCGCGCTAGGGCTTTTATAGGGGTTTCGCGGCGATTGCAACCCGCGGGGAATGAATGGTGAAGAGGGAAAAAACTTGAAGTGGAATGGACAAATATGGGCCTTAAGGCCTCCCCAGGTGGCTAAGAAGGGTGCTTGAGACAGATTGGGGCAGGGTGAGGTTTCAGAGAGGGAGGCAGAGGGATATAAGCCAAGAGGGAAGGCGTAAACTTTAACCAAAGGGTTGTTGGAGCTTAAATGAAACTAAAACGGGGATTAATAGGCAAGGGACAGGGGCATGCAAGGCAACAACTAATCAAAAAGGAAACAACAGGAGAATTAGGCAACTTACTTGGGAAAAAATGTGCTCCAACTAGCTTGTTAGAAGCATTACTTGCTCCGTCGCACAGGTCGAATGCAACCTACGCGGCCCTTTTATTTATAAAGGGGTCGCACGTGTGCTCACTTAATTCAGTTCGCTAAGTCGCAAATCAGGGTTGGTTAAGTGGATATGCGACCTTGCGACCTTGCAACTTCGTGACCTGGAGGTCGCAAGGTCACTAGGTCGCATGGTCGCAAATGTGAAGTTTTAGACCAAAATGCAACCTTGCGACCTAAGGGTTGCAAGGTCACTAGGTCGCATGTTCGCAAAGTGTTTGATTTTATGAGTTTTACAACTTCGCGACTATGCGACTGGCTATTTAGAGACCAAAGCCTAGATCAGATTTTGAAGGGATAATGCATGGAAAAGAACTTTCTCAAGGCTTAAGGCCGAAGGCGCATCAGACTTATCTTCACTGAGAGATCAGGGGCTCAGAAATTTTAAGATGGGACAAAATTTTGGAGGGTGTTGTAGCGGCTACAACAGGGCCCTAGATGAGCCCCCTCTATCATTAAGGAACCCACGATTGTCCTGGTGGGCAATGAACCACCCCACCTTAATGTTGATTTCTGGTAGCATCGGATGTGCTTTAAGTCTCAAATTTTGAAGGGAGGCTTGGACACATGCATTCCAGAATACCCATAAATTGTTTTGGGAAATTCCACCCAGATGAGGTTTTATTAAAATAATTAAACTATATTAATAGAGCTAGGTGTGAAAAGACGAAGATCGAGTCAATATGATCTGAGCCATTGATTAGAATCTAATCCGGGCCGTTGATTTCTCAACAAGAAGATTATAAGGACTTCGATGGGAATTTGGAAAACACATCGAGTGAGGATCAAGAGATCGATTTCTCAAGAAAGCAGCGCAGAGCAGCAGGAGAGATCAGTCGAGGAGATTGTTGCAGTGAGGTGCAACAATAGTTTCTGGTTAGATAGATTTTCCTGAGTTGGGAATACATCACAGAGAAGGCAAAGAGAGAACCAGAAGAGGCAGCATAAGAGGGTCACGTTGGGCAGCACAGAGGCACGCAGAGGTAGCGTTGTGCCTCTGAGGAGATCTGCTATTTTGTTGAAGTTCAGATCAGATCCAATGCTGGGAGCCGGGGTGTGAGACTGGAGGGCCATAGAATCGAGCATTCAGACAGCAGAAAGATCAGCCAGAGGGAGTGACGTAGTCCCCAGCAGTTGTGACGCAAAGGCAATGCAGAGGCAGCTTGGGACTTGTCAGTTGAGGGTCAGATCAGTGCTGGATCTCCAGTGTTAGAGTGAGGTAATCCTCTGTTAGATAGCTAGATTTGGGCATCGAGATTGTATTCAGAAATTGTTGCTTAATAATACAAACCCTCAGCTACTGCAACGGTTATCCAACATTGGGTTTTTTCGGGGACATTAGTCCAAAAGCAACGGTGTCATGTGTGTGTTTGTTTTCTTCTTGCTCAGTCCTTGTTTCCGCATATTATTTATGTAGTGAAGGTTGCAGTGTGATGTATTCAGTGCTTGCTGTAGAGAAACTGCAAATAAATTGTCAAGTAAAGATTAACAATTAGGGGAATATTTTCCAGTTTTAGGAATTTTCACACTTAAGGGAGTATTCACTGCTACATATTACACATCATGCTCTCATCCCCTGGAGCCTCAAGCAGTTATGAAGAAAAATCAATAAAAGGAAAAAGGCATATGAAGAAGGGTGGAAAAACAAAGGTCGGGGTAACTAATGTACCATGATTTGCTCCCTCCTACACTCATATAACCAAGTGTGGGATTCCCTTATTACAGCTACCCTTGCACCTTGACATGTAGTCTGGATGATTCCCCTGACCTCCACTCCATTCCATTATTATATCATTTGTGATGTCAGACCATAGGGTCTGCACATTGATAAAATTAACACATGCCAAAACTGAAAATCAAATGCATATCAATCTCTTCCAGCAATTAATTAATAAACAAAATATTTACAGAGAACCTGGCCTCATGCTTGGCCTCTCCTCACACTCACACACACTCTTATACATACCTACATGCCTCAAGAGCTCACCTATTTATACAAATGGATTAGAACCCAAGAAGGTTCTAGATCCTAAGCTAACTCCCAAAATATCTCTCCTAATCCCTATCATCTCTCATCTATCTCTAAAATCTCTCATTCAATCCATTATCCCTAGATAAGAGCTAACTATCCATAATCCTCTCAATCCTCTCAAATCTTCTCCTATTTACAATAATCCTCATTCTCTCCTAAAAACTATAGAAAATACAATAATTGATTATTCCTCACTTTACAAACTAACTCCTCTAGTAAAATGATTAACACTAGTTAGATGCACCTACATCAATTTATCGCCTACCACTTGAGGGATATACCATGGACATGTCACCCCTTGTAGAGGTTGAAACCACTTAATAGGATCCTTGGCTAACCCCCTATTGAGCTTGGAGACACTTGTGCATACCAAAGCCCACTATGGAAGGGCATGCCACCATGAAGTGCCCCATTGATTCCATGACTTGTAAGCTCTTTTACTTGATTATTCTAATGATTTGTTGTATTGGAGGGCAAGGTGACGCATTGGATCTTATGCAAGATTGTAGGTGGATTCTCATTTGGGGCTTGGTCTCCTTCGATAAGACATCTCAAAGTATTTTGTTCCACCTTCTATGCCTTGATTCCCAAGAAGCAAAGAAACAAGCTAGATGGGAAGTCAAAAGTGGATGAAACAAGCTAGATGGGAAGTCAGAAGTGGATCTTCCTTGGATATTAAAACACCACCAAGGCATATCATCTTTACGATGAAGTAAACACGAATTTTGTTCTTTCTAGAGATGTATTATTTCTTGAATATTCAAATACTAACAAAATAGTCGAGTGGCATTTTGATCATCTCAATAGATTCACCCATGTAAAGACATATCATGAATTTGATGATGATATTCCACATCTTGAAGGGGGGATCCCTATCTTGGATCAATCTTTTTATAATTTCCTCTTGAAGCACTGTCTCCCCCTCATGAAGTCCCTCCCACTTCCTCGGATCAAGAAGATCCTTTGAATGATGTGATTGAGAAGATTGGACAGTTGAATCTTTATGCAACACCATCTCAGTCAAAGGAGCGACTTGGACCATCTCAAAAAGGTCCCCAAATGGCTCGTTAAAACACTTGAAAGTCATCATCCTGATGAGGTCGAAAAGATAGGAACCAGAGGTTCGACTAGGCAAGATGGAGGCGATGTAGATAATCTCTAATTCAGTTGGTGTAGATGATATGGATTGTTTCATATGATTGTGAATTGAATTCATCTACTAACTTTCAGCCAAATTCCTTTAAAGAAGTTTCCTCTCATGATGAGTGGAAAGAAGTAATGAAAAAGGAGTATGATGCTCATAAAGAATGGAACATGGAAGTTGGTGAACCCTCTATTCGGAACCAAGCCATCTAGATGCAAGTGGGTCTACAAGAACAGGTACAAATCATATGGCTCACTTGACAAGCACAAAGTAAGCCTCATGGAAAAAGGATTTGCACAAAAAGGAGGTGTTGATTATCAGACTTTTTCCCCATGGCGAAATGGGCCACAATCAAAACTCTATTTTCCTTAGCAACTTAGAATGGATGGAAAGTTCATCAAATGGATGTGAAGACTGTTCTCTTGAACAGAAACTTGAAAAAGAGTGTATTCATGCCTCAAGAGAAATGTTTTGTTGTAAAGGGACAAGAACAGAAAGTATGTAAACCCATCAAATCTTTATATGGACTAAAACAGGCACTGCGAGCCTAATGTGAAAAGTTAACTAAGCATCTTCTGAAATTCAATTTTAAACACTTTAATCCTGATGATGCAACTTTGTTTGTCAAGAAAGTTGGAAAAAATGTTGTATCGTGTACTGTATGTAGATGATTTGTTGATGATAGGGAACAATGAGAGCTATATTGCATCCATAAAAAAGAATTGAAAGAGGATTTTGAGATGACAGATTTGGGACATCTTCACTACTACTTAGACATTGAACTGACTCGACATTCAAAGTACATATTCATCTCATAAAGGAAGTACATTGGAAAATTGTTTCATAGGTTTGGAATGGTTGAATGCAACCATCTTTCTACTCGAAATTCCAAATGGAACAAAATTTGAAGCTCACATAAAAATTAGAGAATGAATTTGAGGATGCAACCAAGTATAGACAACTTGTGGAAAGTTTCATCTACCTTACTACCACCAAACCAGATATGTCATTGTTGTTGGGCTTCTTTCGAGATTTATGCAAAAACCTTGTGAAGGGCATTGGTTTGCTGCAAAAAGAGTTATAAAATACTCAATGGGTACTCAAGACTTTGGACTCAAATATTCATAGGTGGATGACTTCAACTTGATTGGATATTCTGATTCAAAATTTGGCAAGTACAAAGAGAATGGAATGTCAGCTTCAAGCTATCTCAGAAGTCTTGGATCAGCAGCTATCTCCTGGAGGTCATGCAAAAAATTAGTTTCAGCAGATTCCACAACAAAGGCAGAGGATGTGGCAATTCTAGAAACAACAAAGGAGATTGTGTGGCTCAAGAAAATAAGGGAATGAATTTGAAGACACAACCAAGTACAGACAGCTTGTGAAAAGTCTCATCTACCTTACTACCACTAGACCAGATATTTCATATGTTGTTGGGATTCTTTCCAGGTTTATGTAAAAATATTGTGAAGGGCATTGGTTTGCAACAAAAAGAGTTTTAAAATATTTAAAGGGAACTTAAGACTTTGGACTCAAATATTCATAGGTGTATGACTTCAACTCGATTGGATATTCTGAGTCAATCTTGGGTGGGAACAAAGAAATGGAATGCCGACTTCAAGCTATCTCATGAGTCTTAGATCAACAGTTGTCTCCCAGAGGTCATGCAACAATTAGTTCCCGCAAACTCCACAACAAAGGCAGAAGATTTGGCAGATTTAGAAGCAACAAAGGAGATTGTGTGGCTAAAGAAAATACTTATATATTTGCAAGAAAAACAAGTGAATTCTACTCCTATTCTGGTTGACAATAGTTCTGCAATCAAGTTGGCCAAGAATCCCAGATTCCATGATCTCACGAAGCACATCAACGCAAAGTATCATTTAATTCAATATTATGTAGAGGCCAAGACTATTCATTTGAGACATTGTTTCACAAATGAACAAATCGTGGACATTTTCACCAAAGCACTCAGAAAAGAAAATTTTGAAAAAATCAAAAGGAAGCGTGGGCTCACAAACACACTTTCGACTTAAGGGGGGAATGTTGGACACATAATCCAATATGATTTTTGTGTCATTGTATATAATTGTAAATAGTAGCGATGTGAACCAAAAGTTGAATATGAAAAGCCAACAGATCTTGGAAAATGATACGAAGAGTCATCTAATGTAATAAAAATAGCTTCATGTTAATGAATCAAGCACCCAACATTGGAGTTATTCCTCTAGCAATAACTGTTAATAACTAACAGCATTTATATCGCAATGTCATGGCCTCACTAAGCTACCTCCCATCACAAATGAACCTCAACAAAGCTGGATAGAAATGATTTCTCGAAGAGTATATTCACAAAGGACTTAGAAAATGTAGAGAGTATGTTAACAAAAAGAGAATGATGTATTTATTGGGTCAGAGCTAGTTTTACATTGTAAAGTTTAAGCATTTAAAATTTGAAGTTTTGTGGCTCATATTATCTTCACAATAGAATATAGTCTAGACTCTTGTTGCACATAACCATCTTCAATAGATGCAAGATATTATGATACAGACAATAGTTCAATGTTCATTGTTCTTCATTTTATAATTTTAAAATCTAAATTTTGAAATTTTAAATTCTATTTTTTGAACTTTTATAATTCACATTTCATTTCATGTACCTACGTGCCCATGTCTCCACATACCTAGATTTCAAAAATGGAGTACCAGTGCCCACATCTCCTAGCAAGTATGGTTCTTACATGCACATTGGACTCTTCAAATCTACATACAAAAGATCCAGGAGTCCAATAAACTGACCTTTTGAACACGACCAGATATTGCAACCAAACGACTTTTGATCTGTCTAACTCGTTCAAGATTGAGAGTACTGATTTTCGATGTCAACTCATCAAGTGCTGGATATGCCTCTTCCTCTAGAACAGCAGTCTGAGATACACAAGTTAAAACATAGCTCTTAGACTATGATAAATACAGATACAACAAATACCTTGTATAAAAGAGTCTGCCACTTAAATGATAAAAATAGTGTTCACATCGAAAACCCAAATTTCACTGATCAGAAAAGAAATGTCAATCACATTATGATAGCCTTTATATGTGATACCTAAATCCGTCTGAAATGATTGATCAAATGGCAGCATTATAATCATTTATCCAATAAACCTCTACCTCAAAACTAGAAAGCTTGGACTTGTTTAATGCCATATAGCAAAGCCTTTTTCTAAATAAATAATGCTTTATGTCAAGGTATTGTCTAAAATTTTCTTATGGAAAACTTATTTATTGCAACCAAGGAAATATGGAAACTGATTTCTTTGATGAGCTATGTACATGCATGTGCATACACCCATCATACACAACTAAGACACATACAAGAGCCATAGTTGTGATACAACAAGATGCAGACAAATGCAAATAGAGGAGATCTCAGTAAAAAGCTAAAAAAATTACATGTTTTTTTCCCTATATACAAAACATGCACTAAAAACAAATGGTATGCTTTGAGGGAGCATTCATAGATAACAAAGCCACCAGGCAACTTCTATGACCGGGAAAAAGTATTTCACTCTGATACATATTTCTTGAGCCTCATGATCATAATCCACTGTTTATACTACTGATTCTCTGTTGCATAAACTTTTTAGTAGTACTTGTTTCCAATTATGTACACACTTATTACATGCACTAAATCCTAGGGGCATAACACAGTTGATGGCTCATTGTATAAGCCCTGTGTTTCAAAGCATCAGTAGAATTTGTACAAATCAATGATCCTTGGTATGCATGTATTTAGGGATGAAAACTAAGAGTGTCCATATCATATGTTTATCCAGGTATAACTTATAAGATGATTGCAATGCTGAACACACATTCCCAGACAGTAAGCAACAATACTTACTTTCTCTGTAAGATGCCAAAATATTTACTTTGCATTGGCTGTGTGACCTACTTTGTCACAAATCCTAGAAAGTACCAAAACATGGTCAGTTTTGTAACATTGCACAATGGCACAAACTGGAGCCATAAATAAATTGTACCTGCTACAGACTGAAAAAGGCATAACATATAAATGTCACAGGAGAGTACAGTCCATAACTGATCCCGAGTAGACAATAACATGCGAAAATTCCAAGATCCAAACAGATCTAATGAATCCTACTACAACAATTGAGTGTACTTCTCCTATTAAGTAAATTACATTACATAATTAATTCAGATCTGAATTATTGAAGCAACTACTGAAGCAGCCTACACTAAAACTGATTCAGAAACAAGGAAACTAGACAAGGAAATCATTCACACATATGACACCTTTATTTTGGACTAAGTCTCTGGAAAACCCCAATGCAGGAAAACCGATGCAGCAGATCTGAAGGTTTCATTATTAAGTCGTAGCAATCTCTGAATACATCTCTGAATACCCTCAAGGGTTATTCAGTTACAGAGAGAAATATTGGCAAAAGAATATGTGAGAAATACCTCACTCAATCACGGAGTCTCCAGCTGATCCGGATGAAGGAAAAACTGCCCTAGACAGGCTCTGCGCAGATCCAGCGCTGGAACTTCAGCCACTGCGTCACCCTCTTCCAGGCTCAGTGTTAGCCCTTCTCCAAGTCGTTTTGCCTCTGTGGATGCTGAGGAACAGCCTCCCGGTGCCACTTTCCGGATCCCGGCCCGTGGAACTAATCCACCAGCAAAATTTTGAAACCTCTACCTTTGCCTCTGCACTGCTTCTGCGTGATCTTACGGAGTCCTTCTGCGTGATCTTACGGAGTCCTTCTGCGCGATCTTACGGAGTCACTGCGTCAGCCCCTTACTTCAACATTGGCCAGGCTAGATCACCTCTGCCTCTCTCTGACTGATGCTCCACCGGATTGAGAAAATCTCTTCCACTCCAGATGCTATCTCTGCCCCTCACTGCTCGAATCTCTAGTTCGAAATTCTCAGCAAACCATGCCCTAGAAATTTCGATGTCATATCAATTCAGTGCCTCGGTGTGTTTTCCAAATGACCCTCAAGCCTTCCTTTATAGTCTTCTCGATGACAAATCAACAGCCCAGATTAGATGTCTAATCGATGGCTAAGATTAAAACATGACTTGATCTTCATTCTCTAGAAGATTCACACTGTGCTTTATTAATACCTTTTAATTATTTAATTTCCCTAAGTTTAGACTTAGGGTCCCCATTAAAATAATTAATTATTTTAATAAAACATGAACCGAATGGAATTTCCACAAACAGTTTATGGGTTCTTTGGAATACAAGCGTCTAAGCCTCTACACCAAATTTGAGATTTAGAGCACTTTTTGATGCTACAAAAAACAACACTCCCTCTTAGCGAGGAAAGTGCTCTAGCAATAATGCCAACTGCATATTGCTTTGTCCATGAAGCATCCTTTGCGCTGCTGAAGTCCATCAGTCTCTGTGCTACTGCTGCCCATGATACCGCCACTATCACTGCTGCATCTGTACTGCAACTCCCTCTCAAGTGTTACATCTGCTATGTTGCTAGTACTGCCACTGCTAACACTGCATCTGCACTGCAACTCATTTGTTGAGAGAACCAGCTGAAGCTCACCTAAAACTGAATAAGTGTTCAGCGGATGCACCTCGGTGCTGAAGAATTCGAGTACTGATAGCTACTGCATTGTCCTTTTGATGCTCTACGTTGTTGCTTCTCTGCACTTCGTTGCGCCACTATGCACAGCGTTGTTGTTACTGCCTCTGCTCTATGCTGCTCCAAAAATGAACGTTGCTACCCACTGCACTATCGTCTCCATCACTCCTTGGCTCCACTGACTACTCCATCTCGCTACTACTGATCATGGGCTCCCGGAGCAAGGTACGATCCATGACGTGGGCTCCTCAAGGATCCTGCCCAACTAAAATTCGAAGAACTATAGCTCAATATCACCCCACTTTCCACTAGTTGAAGCATGGGCACTCGTGGCCACCTCATCCTCCTCGATACTCGCAACTGCAACCTTCGGGTCATGCTTCTCATCTTTGTCCTTCTTCTTCAAAGGACACTGAGATGCATAGTGGCCCATCTCGCCACATCTAAAGCACTTGACCTTTGAAGAATCATGCTTCGGTTTTCGTTGCACTTGTTGTCCTTTCGATGTAAGGGTTGTGTTCTCCTCTTCCTCCATGGATTTTGATCCGCTTCCACTGCTGCCATCAAGTTTGCACTTGATGAGGTCTCTCCTCGGCTCTTCCTCCTGAAAAGCTAACCCCAACTGCTCCCAGCCAAGTAACGTTGCCCGGCCCATTATGCTCTAGACAAACACTGGCCACTCCTCCGTGACACTGTTAAGGGCCATCTGTACCATGGTTGCAGTTGTGGGTGTAGTACCTACTGTCGATAGTTGATCACGAACCTCCTGAAACAGCATAAGGTATGAAACCATGCGCTCCCCTTTCCACATATGGATCATACGGAGCTTCTGCTCCAAGTACAACTTTCACTGCTTGGAAGATCCCTCATATAGGTCATGCAAAGCTACCCACATATCTCTGGCAATATCCTTGCCAACCAAATGTGAGCCGATGCGGTCCTTGACACCATCAAGGACCAACCTCTTCGCCATTGCCATATCAGCCTTGTACTTTTTGTTTGGATCCAGATCTGTAGGTACAGCTACCACGTTTTCCACGAATGCCTTCAGATCATATTCATCTAGAAGAAACATAGCCCATTCCTTCCATATCATATAGTTGGAGGAGCCCTCCAACTGAGATTGATCACGAAGTCTGTGAGATGCCATCTCAACCGAAAAATTGTCAAATCTTCTCCTTCCTCCCTACTACGCAGTCCCTGGTAGGCTTACGCAGTCCCTAGTGGAGTTGTAAGTTCTGCAGTCCCTCTACTGCTCAGCAACTGAGAAATGTTGATTTCCTCGACTAGGAAATCACTGAGGAAAAAATTCCCAAATATATGTTGTTGATTCCTTCTGACGCTTTTCTGCCCAGCAACAACTTCAGAAAATTGTCCTTCTTTCTTTAGCGTGGAGGCTCTGCGTTGCTCCCTCTGCCTTGGCAAGATTTCGAATCTAGAAGTCCTTTATCTCTGTCGACTCACTCAGAGAGAGACTGCCACGAAAATCTCAGCCCTGCTAGCCAGAAGTTAGAACTATGGAATCCTTCAATGGATTCGTTCTACTGCATTGCAGCAACAATGGCCTTCACTTCATAAATCAGATCCGTCCTTCCTGTTTCACATCAATGCTCTGCTACCATGTGAAAATTCCAAGATCTAATGAATCCTACTACAGCATCTAAGTGTACTTCTCCTATTAAGTAAATTACATTACATAATTCAGATCTAAATTATTGAAGCAACTATTGAAGCAACCTACACTAAAATTGATTCAGAAACAAGGAAACTAGACAAGGAAATCATTCACACATATGACACATTGACTTTGGACTAAGTCCTCGGAAAAACCCAATGCGAGAAAACCGGTGCAACATATCTAAGGGTTTTATTATTATGTCGTGGCAATGTCTGAATATATCTTTGAATACCCTCAAGGGTTATTCAGTTACAAAGAGAAATACTGGCAGAAGAATATGTGAGAAATACCTCACTCAATCACGGAGTCTCCGACTGATCCAGAAGAGGGAAAAACTGCGCTAGACATGCTCTGTGCAAATTTAGCGCTGGAACTTCCAGCCACTGCGTCGCCCCCTTCCAGGCTCAATGTTAGCCCTCCTCCAAGTCGTTTTGCCTCTGTGGATGCTGAGGAACAGCCTCTCGGTGCCATTTTCCGGATCCCGAACTCCGAAACTGATCCACTAGCAAAATTCTTAAACCTCTACCTCTGGCTCTGTGCTGCTTCTGTGTGAGCTTACACAGTGACTGCGTCAGCCCCTTCCTTCAACGTTGGCTAGGCTAGATCACCTTTGCCTCTCTCTAACTGATGCTCCATCGGACTGAGAAAATCCCTTCCTATCCGGATTTTATCTCTGCCCCTCACTACTCAGATCTCTAGTTCGAAATTCTCAACAAACCACACCCCAGAAATTTCGATCTTAGATCAATTCAGTGCCTCGGTGTGTTTTCCAAATGACCCTCAAGCCTTCCTTTATAGTCTTCTCGTTGATGAATCAACGGCCCAGATTAGATGTCTAATCGATGGCTAAGATTAAAACATGACTTGATCTTTGTTCTCTAGAAGATTCACACTCTGTTTTATTAATACCCTTTAATTATTTAATTTCCCTAAGTTTAGACTTAGGGTCCCCATTAAAATAATTAATTATTTTAATAAAACATGAACCGAGTGGAATTTCCACAAACGGTTTCTAGGTTGTTTGGAATACAAGCATCTAAGCCTCTACACCAAATTTGAAACTTAGAGCACTTTCTGATGCTACAAAAAACAACACTCCCTCTTAGCGAGGAAACTGCTCTAGCAATAATGCCTACTGCATACTGCTTTGTCCCTAAAGCATCCTCCGCGTTGCTGAAGTCCATCAGTCTCTGCAATGTTGCTGCCACTATATTGTTGCCCATGATACTACCATTATCATTGTTGCATCTGTACTGCGACTCCCTCTCAAGTACTGCATCTGCTATGCTGCTAATACTGCCACTACTAACACTACATCTGCACTACAACTCAATTGTTGAGAGAATTTGCTGAAGGAAAAATTGCCCTGGACGACTCTGCACAGATCCAGCGCTGGAACTTCCAACCACTGCGTCACCCCCTTCTAGGCTCAGTGTTAGCCCTACTCCAAGTAGTTTTGCCTTTGTGGATGCTGAGGAACAGCCTCTCAGTACCACTTTCTGGATCCCGACCTCCAACACTGATCCACCAGCAAAATTCTGAAACCTCTACCTTTTCCTCTATGTTGCTTCTAAGTGAGCTTAAGTAGTCACTACGGCAGCCCCTTCCTCCAACGCTAGCTAGGCTAGATCACCTCTGCCTCTCCATGACTGATGCTCTACCGGACTGAGAAATCTCTTCCTCTCTGGATGCTATCTCTGACCCTCACTGCTCAGATCTCTAGTTCGAAATTCTCAGCGAACCACGCCCCAAAAATTTCAATCTTAGATCAATTCAGTGTCTTGGTGTGTTTTCCAAATGACCCTCTGTTATGAACCTAATTCATAACTAAAGTAATAAATATAGTCATTAATAGAATAAAGTGGCCGCTGAAGGCAACACCGAGGAATTCCCGAACCAGAGGAATAATGCAACTCTGGTGGATCGTGTGTTTCAAGGTCAGCTGTGTAGCACAATTTGCTGTGCAAAATGTGGTTACCATTCAGTGACATCCGAGCCATTTTATGATTTGTCGTTGTCCCTTCCAAGTAAACCAGATGCCATGAAATTCTCATTGCCTAGCAGCAGAAGCTCTGTAGTTGAGGCAAAAAATATAGATGTTTGTGAATCAGAGAGCCCTTTGAATGGTGGAAATAATGGAGATAATTTGTTTAAGGTTATGCCGGTAACTACTGAAACCCTAGAAGATAGAAAGGCAGCAGTTATTCCAATGTCTGTTGAAGGCTGCTTGGTGGAGTTCACGAGGCCAGAAACCCTTAGTGGGGTAAATGGATGGAGCTGTCCAAATTGTGCTTCTAAGCTTGTTACTACTTCTGATAATCTGGAAAATACGATAGGAAATGTAGAGCAGGCCATGGAATTTAACGACAGGTTGAATGCAGAATCTGTATATGATTCCTCTGTACAGGGGGTTTCATTCAATGATGCAGAGGGTCGTTCCAACAAAAATGTTTTAAGAATTTCTGGGTCCAGAGAGTGGTCAGGAATTGATGGAATCAATAACGTTGAAAGACCTGAATCCACAAGCTCAGAGGAAACCTCAGACGAAGAATCTGGCGGACCATATGCAAATTTGGGAAAATGGGATTTGGAGTCCCAAAACATTACATCAAGTGAAGAAGGACATAGACTGAAGAAAATAAGATCAAAGACAAAAGAGAATTGGACACCGTTTTTCAGCTTTGACTTTCCCAACTGCAAGGGTATTCTCCATGCCCCATTGCAAAGACAACATAAGGTATTTGAATTGAAAAATTACAGCATTCTCTATACAATACGAGCAGGCATTGTTCGTCTCCCTAATGGACACATATGCTACGGATTTCAAAGTTCTGAAAACTCTTTGATGGCTATGCTCAGTGGTGATATTCAGAGTGAAATCCCTCTGAAACTTTTTTCTAAAAAGGATGGCAGCCTTGTTAAGCAAGTAACGATATCTCCAGTTCAATCTAAAGAGGGTCTATTTTTCCTTAAGCTTTGTGGTGATACAATCATCCTACTACAGCAATACGACAGTAATATGGTAGTTGTAGACATTAGCTCCTCCTGCAATCCCCAGATAAGGGAAACGAATGTTATGGCATCGGATGAACCCATAGTTGTGCTCAACAGAAAACCGATTGTTGTCCCCATGGGGACTTGGCCAAAAGAAGACTCCTGCACAGAAATCGATGGGGAATTGGTTAAAGATTTGTCTGTTCTGGACATGGACGGAACGTTGTTAATAGAATTAACTGAGGACCAGTTACGTGCGAATAACGATGAACGATTTTATGAATCAGGTTTCGTCGTTGAACAGCAAATCACAGAGATTCCCCAATTGTGTCCGACAGCTTTTTATATTGGACGCTGCCACGAGCCACCTAGTGCTCCTCTGCTGCCACCCATGGTGCCGCACAACAAGAAGAAGCATACGCGGGTCCTTGACATGGACGGCACTATCTTGGTCTACAACTCGGATGTCGCCATCAACCAGAATGACTGCAGTGACAGCTTCAAAAGGCCTGGAGTGAACGATTTCTTGGAGGAGGCAGCGGGAATGTTCGAACTCGTCCTCTTCGCTGCGAGTTCTGCCGAGAGAGAAAACAGGCTCATTGAGGATCTCTTCGATCCCCATCACCAGTCACTGTTTCGCATCGCTTGTTTAGAATTCTTGCCGTGTCGAATCCCTCTGCCTGGTTTAAGAGAAAGCGCTTTTGTGTTTCTCAGTATGAAGAACATGTATTGTCTTCCCAACCAGACGTGGCGTTTGAAGTTAGGGTAATTCGGTTCGATCAAATTTAATTAAAAGTTATAATATGTATGTAGATATTATAATTATATAATTTATATATATATAAAATTATTATTATTTAATAAAAAATAATAATAATATATATATAAATTATAAAAAGACAATTATTAATTTAATTAATTAAAATTACTATTTAATTAATTAAATTAATGAAAAAAAAAAAGGGAAAGACTTAAAAATTCATATATACATATATACATCAATATCTAGAAGTACAAATTCAAACGAAAGGAAGAGGCACTTTATAAAATAAAAAAAAACAAAAGCAAAAAAAAAAAAAAGGAAAAAAAAAAAAAAAAGAGAAGATAAATTATATATATATTAAGGAGTTAAATACTAAATATATATATATATATATATATATATATATATTCAAGTTCCATTTCAAGATAGCATTATGGGAGGGTATACATGCAAGGTACCGGTAATGAATGACATGTCTAAACGGATAATCCGAGATGAAGAAAATTGTCGAAAGTTAAGCTTTGAGGACAAAGCTTTTCGAAGAAGGAGGCAATGTTATGAATCTAATTCATAACTAAAGTGATAAATATAATCATTAATAGAATAAATAGAAATAAATGTAATTATTAGTTAATCAATTAGGATTAGGTTAAATAATCATTAGGTTAATGAAAAGGCATATCTAAAAGACATGCCCATTCATGAAAAGGTACCTGCATGGGTATAAAAGCGGGACCTCATTGTAATCATTCAATCATGTCATATCTTATCAATAAAATATTATTATTATAAATACCTCGTGTATTTTTATAATTAAAAGTTGCTTTTGCTATTAAGCCTACAAGCGTACAAGTCTTACTGCTACAGTATTCAATTTACGAATTCCGCTGCTACACCCTCAAGCCTTCCTTTATAGTCTTCTCGTTGAGACATCAACGACTGAGATGAGATCTCTAATCAATGACTTAGATTATAACATGACTTGATCTTCGTTTTCTAGATCATTCTCACTCAGGTTTTATTAATACCCTTTAATTATTTAATTTCCCTAAGTTTAGACTTAGGTTCCCCATTAAAATAATTAATTATTTTAATAAAACATGAACCGAGTAGAATTTCCACAAACAGTTTCTAGGTTCTTTAGAATATAAGTGTCTAACCCTCTACACCAAATTTGAGACTTGGAGCACTTTCTGATGCTACAAAAAAAAACATAACATAGTAAGTAGACCCAAGATAAGATACATGTCTACATTGACATCCATAAGTCAACTCAACAAACTGAATCAATGTGACTTGGCCACTGCCTCGACGAAGAGAGGGGTTTCAACTTTCAACAAACACAAGAAGAAAAATTGTTGAAAAATTGTTTGTACAAGATTTCCATAATCAAAAGTTAGATAAAAGTTTGTGTTTTTGTATTTTTTAATAACCAGGGCCACCAAATAATATGTTAAAATATTTGAGTGAGAGATTGTTAAAATATTATAAATTCTTAAATAAATATGCATACTGTGTTGGCACACATGTATGTTGCTTAGTTAAGTGGAGCAGGTTGCCTATTGCCAATATCTTTATGAATAAATATGTATTTGATATTTTTTAAACATGAACCTGCATTAATAAAGCACTTTTATTATACACTTTTGCCTCTTGCCAGTTGTCTCTCATGTGACTAAAACAGCAATCGATACTCTCAAACTGATAATTTATCATATTAATCCTATCACAAACTCGTATGTAGACAATGAAATGGGATGTTGACATTCCATACATTCTACAAAAATTACAAGTCTTCCATTGGATGTTTTCCCATTGCTAAAACAACATGATTTAGAAAGGGGTTGCAGATTTAGTTTATAACTCATATACTCACTGCAAGGAAATGATTATTGATACCTTTTTCATGGAGTTATTTGCCAAAAATCAACCACTTTGGCAAAGAGGGCACTTGATAGAAGACGCAACTTAGGGAAACAAAGACATCAAACTGAAAATCAATAACAATAGTCGGAGATGAATAAAAAAATGCAATTCTAAAATGTACACACCTCCAAGGCTTTATTTATAATCAACTATATATTATCTGTCCTACCATAGACTAGTAAGAATACAACGTGTTGTCGCACAGATTGTCTAGGCACCGCGACAATGGCTCAGATCGGGGGTTGTCACCCTAATCCCCAATCTCTCTATCTAAGTTGTCTCCTTGCAAGCTAAGGGAGGTAGACCCTAATAGAAATGAAGAAACAGAATTGGTTGAGAATCAACCAACTCAGAAGACACAGCTAAAACACCAAATACTTGATAAGATTAACGAGATTTCACAAATCAATTATATTAAAACCAGTGCCTTATGGAGTTAAAGAAGATCCAGTTATGCAATTAAAGTTAAATACTGGATGTATAACTGTTGTTATGAAAACAGAAATGACCACAATGATATTCAGTAAAAAGCACCACAACCATTCATTAAGATACTTAAACCAATCAGCAAAGCTTATCATGAAACGATCATTTAAATTAAAATGCCAAATGCTTGAAGTATTTCTGAATCTATGATATTCTATTATAACCCAATCCAAAAATTAGAAATGTTCCACAGTCAAATCTTAGATAAAAAATTTAAGCTCATTTGACTATAGGATTTAGAAAATTTTATTATTTTTTAATATTTTCAAATTAAAAAATCTAAATCTAAATTAAAACTTTAATCTAAGAAAAATTAAAATTAAAATCTAAATCCAAAATCTAAACAAAACTAAAGTTAAAATTAAACTCTAAAGCTAATCTAAGAATTAAAATTAAAACTAAAACTAAGTTAGATTTAAATTAAATTTAAATTTAAATCTAACAAAAATTAAATAGACTAAGCAATGTTAATGAAACCATAACTAAACTTACGCTATCATTAAAATCTAAACTAAAATTTAAAAAAATCAAATCCTAACGCTAAACCTAACTAAAGTCTAACACTTTAAAAAAAATTAAAACTAAAATCTAATCCTAAAAACGAATTTTGAAACAAAAATGAGATTAAGGCTAAACTTAACAAAAACAAAATCGATCAACGCATATACATGAGGGCTTTGAAAATGTGAGTTTTTGTTTTGAATCTGCAGGTCGAAGAGCGGACGGCAGAAGAGATTACGACAACGGGTAGAGGAGGAATGGAGATCGACGGCAGAGGAATGGAGGATGTCAAGGCTAGACAGCAAGGGGAAGAGAGATTTCGATGCAGAGAAAGGGAAGGCGACGGCGTGAAGATGTGAAGACGAGGACAGCAGAGGCAAGGATCGAAGTTTAATGCAGGTCGAAAGCAGAGTTGGACGTAGACCCCAGTGGATGACGGCAAAGGAGGGAGCACCTGAGGTGGAAAGCTAGACGGATCAAAAGGCAGAGAGCTAGGTGCAGCGATGAAGGGAAAATGCCTTAAAGGAAAATATGGTTAAGAGAATGCGAGGGCAGAAGATGGTGAGGGCGGCAAAGAGAAGAGGCTCGAAGGAATACGCTGAGCGATCGATGAGAGATCGGATGGCTCGGTGGATATTGAAACCGAAGCAGCGTTAAGGAAATGAGGGCGTCAGACAGAGGAGTGAAGATTAGTGTGAGGAGAACCCAATACAGAAATTCGCCCAGCAAATTTCAAAATTCTTCCGTCAAAAATCAACAGTGATCTTTGAATCCAATAACATCCAGATTTGCCCACAGAGGCGATTTGAGGCCAGATCTGGCCCTTGGGGGCTGGATCGGGCTCGGATTAAAAAATAATTCTGATTGAAACCTACAACCTGCAAGAAACCAATCAGATCCTGAAGATATATACACCAAGAAAATTATTAAACCCTTACAACCCTAAAAATTACAAATTTACAAACTAATTTACAAATCTGAGGCCCTCATGGCCAGATTTGAATCCATTTTAGCACAGTTTTTAGAAATTTGAAATTTTACAGAGAGGCACAAGCCTTAAAAACCCTGTAAAAACACAATTTCGTCAGATAACTTTGAGAAATTAGAAATGATGGGCTTTTTCAGATTTATGAATCTAAGAGTCGGCTGGTCCAACTGAAGACTTCCCCAGACGCTCAAATCTTTAAAAAAAATTCCCTGCACACTTAGATTTGAACTTTAGACTGATAGAGATTTAAGAAAATAACATGAGATCCTTTAGAAAAATTAAAATGTTATTTTATGAACCCAGAAAACTGCACAAGATACCTGTATGAAGATTAATCCATGAAGGCCATCAACCATAAAAATATCAAACAAAGTAGCAGAGTTTAGAAATGAATCACCACATAGATCTGGAAAAGGAACACCAAAATTTGTAACCCCAAAGTCTTTATGCTTTATTCATCAAAAGAAATTACAAGAGCTTCCAAGAACAAGTGCACGATCCTAAGATCGGATGACTCAAGACTGACAAAGACCTTTAATTTATAGGACAAAATCTTCAATGGCTAGTTCGGTTGATCCACGTCAAAATAATTTCGACCGTCGATAAGATTTGATCATCTTTTAATCTGGATGGTCTAAATTATAAATTTGGCGAAAAAACGAATTTATGATTTAAATTCATTTTAATTAACTCAAAAATACTATTTTTTAGTTAATTACCTCAAATTTTTTACTTTGACTTAACCACCTAGGACCTAAAATTAATTAAATTTCTGGCCTAAGATTTTTTTAATTAATTGACCAGAAATTTTAATTAATTGACTGAGAGAGGATTTTAATTATTTTTTCCAACCCTCTTTACATAAGATAATATATTTAGACACATGAAGGGGGAATACCCATTTGTATAGACCCTCAAATAGATACCCAATTCTACGACTCAAAACATGATCTAGTAGACCAAGTAGCTTGTAATAAAATAATCTAGCCAAATAGGTAGGATTATTCCCAAACTACTTTTACAAGGACTCGATAGAAAACACTAGGACTCACTTAGCATGTTGATGACAAAATCCACCCTAGCTTTGGGGTGAGACTGGAGGGGAAAACTCTGCTGATAACTTGTGTTGAAAAACACAAGTAAATCAATGAAACAAAAAACCTCCTAGGATAGAGATCGTCAGCAATATACTAGGCTTACCTAGGTTGTTACATACATGACGGTCTTACTTAAATCATTTACATCAAAAACATGCAGAATGGATTTACATCATTTATAACAAAACTGTCCACTAATGATGTTATCTAAATGGCGCGACCACGTCAAACATGATGAATCCCATTTGAAGAAATAGGGGTGTACTGCTATGGGGTCGTTGACAAAGTGTGGTCAACACAACGAAATGGGCATAAATTCCAATCTAAAAAGCAAAAAATCTTACTATTACATCTTCAAAACAAAAGCAATGTAAACGTTCATCAAGGGGTGACAAATTTCTGTTGCATTTTTTGTTTCTAAAAACAAAATATTAGTCATCTCTTACTGTGCCAATATGTCAAGGGAAGAGTCCCTGCTCTCGTCATTTTACTATATTTCAATTAGTACATATTAAATCTACATTGAAAATCTTCCAAACAAACAAATTAAATGAAGAGCAGTCCAATGGAATTCCAAAGAATTCTTCATGATTAAAGATTAGTATCCACTGCCCTATTTTAAAGTACATTTCATTTAAAAACTGACGAGGGATTATTTTATTCCGCATATCACTGGACACCTCAAGTTTTGCATATTAAGTTACTCACCAAACGTCTAGCTCATCCTATTTGTCAGAAAATGAGCTAGCAGAAAATTCAAATAAAAATCACGCCACATCCTAGAGAAGCCTCTAAGGATTTGACATAATGTCTTTAAACAGCCATTTGGACTTTCTAAATAACCCCTAAAATATCCATTTTAAGTTTTAATTTTGTAATTATAAACATGTTTGTGACAATGTTGCTGACATCATGTCAGTGAAAATAACTCCGAGCCTCCAGAAAAGCCAAATATCATAAGTATTGGCAAAACATTGCAAAATATAGGCAATTTTTTTTAATACAAAACTATACATTTTTTAATTTTTTAAACATCTAAAGTAATGACAACATCAAATTTTAATTGCATTGCCACATAAATATGAAATCAAAACTAATATATAGGATGTACAAGATAATCCAATACCACATCATGTTAGATTTCCTTAAAACCCAGCCACTGATTTATGATTTTCTAAGGATGCAATTAGAAAAAAACTAAACTACTGTTCTGAAACTTAAATCACAAATACGCTTTTCTTTCTAACTATAGCATGTACAGCGGAAATAAATAAAGCTGAAGACAAACACATAAGACACTGGATATACCCAAGAAACCCCAACTCCGGGGAAAACCTGCAAACTGTGTTTGTTTTCTATTAGCTTGGCAAAATAATAATCTTCAGAAATTACTACAGCAAGGGAACACCTCCCTTTTACAGCAAAACCTTCTGAACAGCTCCCAAGCAAAATTGAATCACTCCCTGCGCACTTGTGCTGTTGTACCGCCGCACACAATGGTACAAATTGTAAGGCCGCGCAGTACAGCCTTATCCTGCGCACTGCTACCCACTGTACGGCCGCGCTAAACTTGAGCTGAGATAGAGCTGTTTGTCCACCTCTATTTCCCTCTTAGTCACTCATCTTGCTTGCTGTCTACTGAAACCCTAACTCCCTCATGTTGAGCTAATACACATTCTATGCCAATTGAACTAGCCACTTTTGCGCCCTATTTCCTCTTATAAGTCAGCCTGGACCACCATCACCTTCAATGGTTGAGAATAAATCTTCCTGAAGGGTTGAGATCTAATTATATGTTGACTTTCGCCTTTTTAATTTTTCCTAAGTCCAACATTAGAAAACAGTTAATTAAATTAATAATCTGCTAAGTGGTTGTTTTGTAGATCCCCTTGCTAGCCTTGTCACTTAGGCTGTTATTTTTTATGGATATGGTAACATCTGACAGGCGTTCTAGTCTGTAAGTTGTCAGAGTGACTAAGGAACACGAGATCTCCAAAACCCAGAAAAGGTTTTGAGAGAAAACACCTAGAGACCCATCAATTAAATTAAATGACCAATAATTAAAAGGTTCCTAAGTCTAACTTAGGAAAATTGATTAAATAATAGGTATTAAATGAGGACATTGATTTTGCTCTAGAAACTTCGAGAAAGGTGACTTGATGGAGTCTAAGATGATTTGATCCATCAATCATTATTAGATCTTGTTTATTGGTGCTCCAACGAGAGATTATAGGAGCAACTCGATGGGGTTGGAGATGGAGACAGCTCACAGTTGGTGAGAAAGGCAATTTGAATTCCCCAATTCGTAATATTCAGTTAGGGAGCAATTGAGCCAAGAAAGAGCATCAGAGAGAGGGAGCAGAGATCCGGAGAAGATTTTCCTCAATTTTCCAATGTCCGGGAGGCGAGAAAAGAGGAGGTTGAATTGTCTACAGAAGAGATCGATTTGTGCAGTGCTAGTTAGCCAAAAAAAAACCCAGTTCGAGTAGCCAAAAGAGATTCGTTTTAGTTGTTGGAGGCCGGATTAGTGTCCAAAAGGTAGAGCGAATTCATTCCAGAGGTAGAGGGAGGCCAGATGTCCCAGTTGGAGGCAGTTCCAACTTCCAAGGCTATGCAAAAAAAAATTCTGAGCAGCAGTGCACATTTCTGTAGGATGTGTGAATTCCAAATAGGGGTGTGAGTTGCCCAGAGAGAGGCCAAATCAGTTGCAAAGGAGACAAGAGTGCCTCCAGTATATTTTGTCAGTAAATTTCCAAAGGTTTTCCAATAGGGCAACCAATTGTAATAATCTTCACAAATTGTTGCATAATAATAAAACCCTCATATGTTGCACCAGTTTTCCCTTCGGGGTTTTCTCGGGACAATTGTCCAAAAACAGTGATGTCATTTTATTGTGTATGCATCTATTTCCCAATTCTTGTTTTATATTTGTGCAGCGATTTATTTGTGAAGAATTGCAATGTGAATTATTCATTATTTGTTGTTAATAGTAATTTAACAAAAGACAAATAAACTTTTAAAGTTAGGAGAATTATATCCAGTTACCACAATTCAAGAAATTTCCACATGGTATCAGAGCAAAAAAAAATTGGATCAAAGGCTCTAGGAGAAGGAAGCAACATTTGTGTAGATTTAGAGGGATATCTGAAAAACGAATTTTCAAATCTGCACATGCCAGCCAGGCAGTGCAAATTGTTAGAGACAAAAATTTGATTTCTAGATCAAGGATGGAGGAAATGTTTGATTTGTCTCAGGAGTAGTATCGGTAGGCAGTAGGTGTGCCAGAGAGGGTTTCCAGCGAGCAGAACAATTAATTCGCAGAGAAAATCTAGCGCAAAATATTTGCAGCAACGGTTTTGCAAAAATAGATCAACGCAGGGCAGGAAGAGAAAAGCACACATAGAGGGAATTTCCAAATATTCCCATATGGTTTCCAATTTTCTAGTTGTAGGAAAGGACCGAGTGATTTCTAGCAGCAGTAGGTCGTAGCAAGTGTTGGGTTGTTTAACAGGTAAACAAACATAAGTATTTATTATCAATCCGGGCTAGTAGAACTTAGAACCATCCCCAAGGTATATGGGTTTCAGCTATGATCAAGTTAGAAGATGATTTATCAATGATTAAGGAAATGCATATTACAAATATAAATCTAAACTAAATAATTTCAAGTATGCAATCAGCAACAAAAGAATCTCTTAACTTAAGAGATTTGTTTGTCCTTCTCTCACAAAATTACTTCATGAATTAGAAACCAAAAACTACTAATCGAGCAATAGATCAAGATGCATGAAACAATAATTGAAGAGGCTCTAAACTAAAGAAATCATGGTTGTCCTTCATCATAGATTCATTCATCAATAATACTATTGTTAGAAAACACGAGTTCAGAAAAGCATTAAAAAGCAAGAAAAGATGAATTCTAGCTCAAGATCTTAATCAGATAGAAAGAATGTTTAACTTAAACATTTGGTTGTCCTTTCATATGCAGAATAAGAATGATAATTAGATTCAACAACACTCATAAAACATCATCATATATCTAATCAACAAGTTAAACATAAAACAAACTAGTTCAGAAACTGCAACTACAAATAACTAGAAAGTGCACTTAGCTCAGTGTGGGGGCCCTCCACCGTTGCCTCGCACACTGAAAGTGCTTTCAGCTACTAAAACTTCAGTCAAGCAATCACCATATAACAGCAGCAAATGAAATAGAACAGGGCTTCAATTAACTCTCCAAAGTCTCAAAAATAATAAAGTTAAGTTATACAATTTCTACATATCAATGCCTTCAAAGTCTTTAGACTTAAATAGATAAAATATGCAACAAATTCATCTAAAATGTTTCCTATAGCCATGGCTATCCTTATCTTATCCAATCAAGTCGAGCTCATTCATCAAAATCTAGAAAATCCCATAAAATAAGAAATTTGACCTAGTTCCTAGGGATCTCCCATAAAAACAAGTCTTGTTTGGCCGCCTTTGACCGGGCCTGTTAAAGCTCGGTTTGACTGAACCAACAGGTGTACATTTAATCTTAGTTCCCAAGCTTTCTAGAAATATATCCAGCTCAAGCCCAAGTGTCCTACAAATATGAAAACCATGAGGCCATTACCGGAATTTCTGATCTGTTCCAAAAATGCACTTAAAATTCATTTTTTATAAAAACTTCTAAGAATTGAAAAACTTAATTTAAATACCTGTATATGCATTTATTGAGAAAAATAGAGTGAATATGATGGTGTATAAATGGATAGTATGGCAAATAAAGTGTATTTTCATAAACAAAAAGAGATCAAAAACGAGGGCCAACATCTCCCAAGTTGATGTTCTTTTTCCTTTTAGACCTCCTGAGTTATGATGTTGATCCTGTCCTAACCCTGAAGCTTCCTGTTGTGCTACATGCAAAAGAGAGTCTATACCTTTGTACCAAGGTTACTTGGAAGCGGGAGTGGGAGCGGGAGCGCGGAGCGGGAGCGAAGCGCGGAGAGCCATTTTTAAAAGTTTCCGGGTCCGGAGCATTTTCGGGAGCGTTTATATATATATATATATATATATATATATATATATATATATATTTTAATATTTTTTATATTTTATATATTTTGATGCATATATGTCAACAAAAACATGTAGAATGATGAATTAGACATAAAAAACATAAAAACATAGATTGAATCATATAACATCAATCATCTAGAAGTTATAGTCTTCATCAACCACGCCCACGAGTTGGAAGCAGAGAACATATTGACTCTTGAGTCTCGCAAATCATCAATCTCAAGGTTTCAAGCTTTCAAAATTCAATATATAACATTTATCATCATTGATATATAACATTTATCATCATTGATTTCAAATTTCAATATCTAACATTTATCATCATTGATTCATTCATTTCAAAATTCAATATACATTTATCATCATTGATATATATATTATAACATTTATCATCATTGATTCATTGATTTCAAAATTCAATATACATTTATCATCATTGATATATAACATTTATCATCATTGATATTATATAACATTTATCATCATTAATTCATTGATCACCATATAACTTTCATGAAGCATCATATTCATAATTCATAATGACTTGTAAACAGTAAACTTATAAATGCCAACTTCAAAGTTTCACTTTTCAAATTCAAACTTCAAACTTAAATTGTCATTAAAAATTTAAATATATGAAATCAGTAGCAAGTCAAGTTTCAACTGTTCAACTGTCAACAACAAATAGAAAATAGTAAACAACAAATATATTTTATCTGGCTGGCCCCTTGCCACGCCCACGAGAAATGTCTAATTTCTGTGAGCCAGGAGGAGCTGTTGGTCTTCTAGTACTCTTAGGAGTACCATGACCACGACCAGAAGGTGGAGGCTAGATCTGCAAAGGAACAATAGTGTGATATCGAGGAGTGGCACTGGCACTGGCACCCGCACTGCTACCAGTAGATGGTGGGACTGGCCCTGTGTGTGGCGGTGCTGCTGATGCTTCATCATCATCTCTATAAAGTTCTGCTTCCAATTCTTCTAGATGTAACGTGCCGTCCTCCAAATTATCATCCTCTGGGTTGTTGTCCCAGACTCTGTATGATTGATCCTCATTTGCCCGATCACAGTAATGGCTCAACAACCTCAAGTTATAATGCACATAAACCAAGCTTTCAGCTCGGTTTTCATTCAGCCTGTTTCTTCTCACATTGTGTATAAAGCTGTAGGTGCTCCAACACCTCTTTGTAGAAGAAGTGTTCACAACTTGTGAGAGAACTTTTTTAGCCAACTTTGGCAAAAGTCCCATGCCGCCATATGCTTCCCACCATGTGAGAGCATCGAATCTGTCCCTGTCTTCCATTGCATGGAAAGAACCAAAGTTAGCAGTGCAACTAAAGTATTTGCCTAATTCAAGGCGCAATCTAGCACACTCTTCCCTGTCAGGTACCAATTTGTCCAATGCCTTCATGTACCCTTCTTGTACCTCTCGATCTGTGTGAGGTTTCACCCTAACCCCACCTCCAGGTGCAGGTTGGCCCAACCAAGATGGAGAATAATATTTTGGCGTAAGGATATATGCCAAAGCATGTAGTGGAACATTGAGTTTATTCCACCGTGCACACACACAGTCATGAATCATAGCATACAAGTTGGGATCATTATCCTTAACAATATCTTTTACTTGCCCCAACATGCTATCCATCTGCTCATAAACCTCTCCAATCACTGGTTTATCAGTATCTGCAAAGCGAATCATGTTATAAATGGGCTTGGTAGAACTCACAATTTCCCTCATACGTGCCCAAAACTGAGGGTCAAGGGCGGTCTCCTCCACATGTTCGAAACTTTGCCTGTCAACTATTGTTGCCGCCCTGTCCTTTAATAGCTGCCAGTGTGGGCTTGATACCATTGCAGCCAATGACTCTCTTACCTTCAAAAGGCGCCTGAAGGTGAGGTAATAGCTAGCAAATCTAGTTTTTCCTATTTTCAACAACTCCAATTTGGAGTGAGTACAGAAAAGCCCATGGGTATTGCTATGATTTGTAATAAATTTGATCATTTTCTTACCTCTCTTGTACAAATCACCAAGCCATTTGAATTGAGGTTGTTTGTTTTTTATGATATCATGCATCAAAAGGTTCATTGTGTGAACCAAACACCCAGACCAAAAAATGTTGGGGTATTTATCCTCAATAATTGCTCCTGCTGCCTTACAGTTAGCAGCATTATCAGTGATGACCTGTATGACATTGTATGGCCCAGTCTTTTCAATTATATCAAGTAATGGTCTAGCAATGTTAATGTCGGTTTTGAATTTATCTGAATAATCATATGCTGCCAGAAATATTGTACCACTAACTGACATAGCCAAAACATTTATCAATGGTTTTCCTTTTACATTGGTCCATCCATCAGAGACAATGGACAGCCCATGCTCATTCCACGAACTTGTCATTCTAGCCAAAGAATTGTTTATTTTAGCTCTTTCATGATCAAGACCCACGGTTCTGGCCTTGTCATACCCAGGGCTTTTGTATCTTTTGGGGGCATCATTAATGGCAGAAACCATTTCATGCCAATAAGGTGAGCGAAGAACATTGAATGGCACCCCACATGCATATAGAAACCGGTAAACTTTTGAATCCACATCATTCCTACACCCTTTGTCTAGGAAATCGGATATGGTTCTACGCCGTAATCCAATGCCACTGCCTCCAAAACCACTGGCATGGGTGGAAGTTGAACTTGTTTGTCCATGATGTGTTGGGCCTGAATCAACGAAACCCCTAGATCTTTTAAATGATCTCTGTAGGGCAACCTCCTCTTCCTTCCTATATATCTCTCTCTGTGGTGCTGGCACATAAGTACAAACTTTGATTCCAAGATTTTTAGTTCCATCTCCTGGCATTATCCCACAAAGGTGGCTTCTCAGACGGGTGTATGAACCATGGTATTGTTTATTGTAATGGGGGCAAATAAATTTAGTGGTTCCACCACCTTTCGCTCCTTCCATTTTCTGAACATATTTCCACAAAGGATATTGGTCTTGTTTAGTTGGGGATTCTATGTTCTCAGGGTCTCCACTCCCCACTTCCTCCTCAGCATAATCCTCCTCCTCTTCAGGATTTTCTTCAGATCCACCATAAACCTCCTCTTCATCCTCCTCTTCTCTGATTTGCCTCTTTCTTCTAGCACTCTCCAACACCATTATCACAAAAAAAGGAACCAACATGAGGAAAATTCCTAGCCATATAGCCATGATGGAAACAAGTTTCAAGTTTCTAGCCTGCAAAACAAATGGAAAAATGCCAAATGGGAATAGGAAATGCAACATAGGAAAAAAACAATTCATTTTTAAAGTTTTAAATCCAATAAAATGCAACATTCAAGAAAAATTCAAGTTTTCATTATCAAACAATTTAACAATCTACAAATTCATCCTAGAAAATACAAAATTGGATTAGAAGGCCTACCTCTTTCTTGCAATCCTCCTGTCAGCCTTGCTCCTTGCTCTCCTGTCAGCTTTGCTCCTTGATCTCCTGATTCCTGTCAACCGGTCCTTGCGCTCTCGGCTCTCCTTCTCGCTCAATCTCAACTCAACAAACAATAACAAACAATGAAATGAAAATTAAACCCCCCCCCTTTTAAAAAAATCGATTTTTTTCATAAAAAAAATTCCGCGCGGCGGGAAACGTTTTTTTTGCCGGGGAGCGTTCGGGAACGAACACGAATGCTCCCCGCGTTTAAAAAACGCTCCCGAAGCGTTTTTTAAATGTCGGAAGCGCTCAGGGAGCGTTCGCTCCCGAGCGCTTCCGAAAACGCTCCCGAAAAAACAGGGAGCGTTTTTACAGGGTCGGAAACGCGCTCCCGAAAACGCTCCCGTCAGAAAGCGTTTTCGGAAGCGCGTTTCCGAAACGCTCCCGCACGGAGCGAGTTTCCGAAGCGAGAGCGAAGGGGGTTAGAAGCTTCCCCGCAACCCTGCTTTGTACTGTTCTTCTTTGTAGATTGAGGCTTTGACCTTCTGTTTCTCATATTTGACCTTCCAAGAATTTTTCTCCTTAAGCCATCAGAATGCTTGTATGTAAAGAAGATTGTTCTTGGCTTTCAATTTTCCCACTTCTTCACTTAGCTTCTCATTCTCTTTAATCAATTTTTCATTATTTGTCTTATATGTTTCATTTTCTCTTTTCAAGTGTCTTTTCATTATCCTGCTTACCTCCAGATTACCAGTTAACTCTTTGATCCTGCTAAGCTTTTGGTCTTTTTCTTCCTCCTTGGTGTCTTTGGCAACTGAAGTAGCCTCAATCTCATCATTGTCAAAATATGAATCTCTTTCTACTAGATTTTCATAAACCTCCTGCTGCAACCTTTCAAGAATTTCATTGGCTTATTTTGTCAAGGGAGATGTCTGAAGGATTTGCACTTCTGGTTCTTTTTCTTTGCTGCTTATATATGTTGAATTCCTCTTTCTTTGTCTCCTAGAAATGGTCAAGAATGATGTCTCCCCAAGGGAGTCGTGAAGAATGTTTGGTAATTCTTCACGGCTCCCAAAGTCTTCTTCAACAAGCCTTGTCACACTTAGTCTCCATGTCACATCATCAATGACAACCTTTTCTTCTTAGAAGTTGTCACCACAACTCTTCATTTCACCCAAACAAACTTCAAGGTCACCTCATGATGGTTTCAGCAACACATCATGGTCTCCAATAATGTCTTCAACAATCCTTCAAAGTGTCTTCAATATGTTGTCCCAAGAACTCTCCAAGGGCGTCTTCAGCAATGCTCAAAAGTTTCTTTTAGACCTGCACAACAGTTCTTCAAGGCTCCAAGATGCCTCAAGGTGTCTTCACAATGGTTCCTCTAAATGCTTCACAATGTTTTCAACCAAGGGATGACTTCAATGGTTCTTCAAGGATTGTTATATAACTGCTCAAGGAGGTCTTAAGTAATGCTTGGTCACAGCTTTAATTCTTCAACAGTATTTCTAAAAATGCCTTTAATAGTGCTTTCAAAAAAAAACACCCTTCAATAATTCACTCAATTGCTACAAAGATTGACTGCAATAATGTTTTCAAGGCTGCCTTCTATAACATGGCAGTTGTAGACAAAGATGTTTCAGCAAGTCCCTAACAAGTCTTCAAAGGTTGCTACAGCAAGGGGTCTTCAATCGCTTTAAGGACTTCAAAAGTTGCTTCCTAATCAATAGGTCTGCACACCAAATATTTTGTGGACTGCCCCAACAAGGTGTCTATAATAAACTACCCCAAGATACTCTCCAAGATCAAATTGCTTCAATTTTATTCAAGAAGTTGCTTCAAAAGACTGTCCTAAAGACTGCTTTAAAACCTGCTTCAAAACGCTGATTCAAGGTGATCTCCAAGGGCTTCCCAGGGTCTGCAACAAACTATCACTACAAGTCCAAATTTGTGTTCAAAAATGCCACCACAATTCCACAGGTTTGGTTATATCCTCCCACAGGTCTGAAAAATCATCACCTCCATTCTAAATAGATGGTTACAACAGGTCTGAAAATAATAGTATTCCACAGATCTGAAATGCTGATATTTTTCACAAATCTGCAAAAGAGGGTCTCCACAAAAGAGAGTCTACATAGTTCTGAAGTATATTCTTATTCACCATAGGTCTGCAATCAAACTCACTGTTTTTTTAAGACTTAATGCTGGTCCAAAACACCGAGCTCCCTCATGTCCACTTGTTTAAGGACTGTAACTATATATTGTTCTTGAGCTGGAAGAATAGAGGAATCTTTGCCCCAAACTGTAATTTTTAGTCCTCCTCGACCTCTGTCCTACTTTTGTGATTTCTCTCTGAAATGATCACCGATTTTTTTATGGTGAAATGAAGTGTTGGACGTCAATTTATACTAGATTTCGACCTTTAATAAAGAGACAAGTCTCTTGGAGGGAGGCCGACATGAATGTCTGAGTGTAGGTCGGCTAGCCTTAAAAAATTATTATTTTTAAACTTAAAAAACCATTTTCTCACAAACCGCCGGGAGTTTCAAGGCAAGTAAAGACTCGTTAGAAAGGGAAAAGTATACTCTACAAGATGGTATAGGATCCATTTCGAAAGGTTACCTCTAAGGTGGAGAAAAACATTTTCCTTTGTGACTGCCCTTGAATTATTTAGTGCAGAAAATGATTAGGACAGTATGGCTTCTTTATTTGGCTTCTCCATTGTTTGTCTTCTCCATTATTTGGCTTCTTCATCATCATAGGAACATGTAGGACATCCACGTCATCATGATAATGTCCAGCAATGAGTGCATCACCCATGTCATCACATAATGGTGCAGTGATATGTTATAGTGCAACATTATTAGGAGAACTCCAAAATAGTCTTCCAACCTTCAAATGATCTCCAACCATGAACATCATATGTCAACATCAAGTATCAAAGTGTATGACATCATCACATGACATCAAGGGTTAAGATCTAGATCATCAAGTGCATGCAACATTAAATCAAGGACTTCTTAGGGCTTCTTTCATTAGTGGTTTGACTTCTTCGTGATTTGACATCTTCATTGATGGCATGACATCATCATCTTGAACCAGACATCTCAAGAATATTGACATCTCGGTTAATGCCATATTGACATCAATGACAACCTTGACCAACACCTTGATGATGAATTTGGGCCTCCTTAGGTTTGGTTTCAGATTTCACATTTTCAATCATCATCATAAAATTTCTATAAAAGAAGTATGGCAAGTTTATTCTTATGTCTCACTTAATATGCTATAACAACCTAATGTGGTATAGGTGCACTATGTTATGCCTGCTATCACAAGTGAAGAATTTTTGGATTATCAGTACTAACTCAGCCCAAGGTTCATTGAACCATTCTCTGGGAATTCTCTTTGTTCTGTCAAAGGATCCCTTTCTGTTCTTATCTAGGAATAAGGTCCATCCCTTGTCCTTAAAATGCAACCCTTTGTGATAAAGTTCACCTGATAATGGCAAATCTAGGGCTTGAGAAATTGATTCTGGAGTTAAGGGAATTAGTAAACTGCCCATCATTGTTTGATCTTGTTTGTAGTTATATATAAACTCCCTTGTAATGTCTTCATTATGCCCTTTGAATTTCTGAAGGAAACCTATCAAGCCCGATTAGTAAAGTTTTTCCACTGTGTCTCTACCCCAATGTTCAATCTGAAAGTCTTTAGGCTCTGTTCTTGATGTCATGTTCTCTGAAAACCATTTAGTATACCCCTCTACTATCATCAACTTCATTTTTGAAAAACAAAACTTCTTGTACTAGATCTCATCATAGTAGTGAAGCTTACCTCTGTTTGCTGCCTTTGTCAAGTGAAACCAATCCTCTGTTTTCTTGAAAGAAGTGAGCTTACTGCTTCTACAAACACATAGATTTGATGTAGAGAAGTTTATAAAAACATAAAAAATCATGTTTTTATTATTCTACTCTTCTTATTTGATCCTCTGTCTCTTAAAAGATAAAATCCTCTGCCTCTAATTGTAGATTTTTCCATCTTTTGTTTGACTGTGTAAAAAAAATAAAAATAAAATGTATACAACAGTGCCTTCTAATCCTTCAATTTCATATAAAATCCCTTCTCTTCTAAGGCAAAGCATTATATATTTAATCTAAGCTCACTGTTATGCAAGAAAATTTGGAAAAATGGCTCACTGTTTCATCAAAAATCTCATAAAATGAGTTCACTGTATCTTCAAAATTCACCAAACTCTGCTCTCTGTTATGCAAAAACATGTTGACTATGCCTTTTAAACCAAACATTCACCATAAATCTTGGTTTGAATTCTCTTACTGAGTATGTAAATGGAATGAATTTGCTACACAACCCATTCAAAAACGAATTCACTGTGTATTTCAAGTCAAACACTCCATTCTTTGTTTGCATTCAAATCGAAATTGAACACTGTATATGCAAGAATACATGAGGAATTTTTCCCGAGTTTACCTGTTCTGCAATGATCTTCGTGATTTCTTTTAGTATGACTCGAGTTCTTGTGTTTCAAGCAGCACCAACTTATCAAAAATCTCACTTAATATCTCAAACATTTACTCATTCAATCAACGAAGGATTTCGTGTTGACTGGTGGCAGAGCGTTTGTGAGTGGTGGTAGTGACATATCGTAAGGCAATGACAAGTTAAAAACTATGGCAGAAGGACTTCATTTATAACTGATAGTTTACTCAACAATCCTGAGATTTACTCATATTAATAATCGTTTTTTTAAACAAGAAAATCCAGGTTTTCTCTTACCTCGTTCTTCATGGGATCTTTGCCTCTTAACAGCGTGCTTGATTGACAAATCTGCCAGATTTGTTGGCTTGAAATCTCAGTCAACTCTCCTTATCCCTCCGTCCTTCTCACTATTATATCTCCTGCTCACTTTGTTGTGTTTAATCTCTGTTTTCCTCACAACTCTCCCTTGTCTTCCTTTGTTAATTCATTTTTCACAAAGTTCTTGGATGCGTGCTTTGATTACACAGCGTTCCTTCTCTCACTGAGCCTGCAAAGGGCAATGATGGTGAAAAAACACAGTGTTTCAGTAGTTTGAGGTCTTAGAATGGCAGAGGTTCTTCTCTTAACAGTTTACACAGCGTTTGTAATATTGCATTTTGAATTTGTTTGACCGTTCGTCGACCGCTTGATTGGTGCCTCCATGGCTTACCTTTCCTAACTAACTTGGCATGTTGGCTCCACGGTGTACATCACGTCCTTGGCTTTACTTATTACACAGTCCTCCTTCCATTTCATTCTCATGGCTTGTGCTGATCACTATGTTCACATTCCTCTCTACATCAAAACGCATCATGCCTTATCATATATGCACCATCATATTTTCGTTCAACCATTGTACATGCATTTGCTTCTCCATATTCCCGTCCATCCCATTTCATATGCATCATTGCCATACATTGCTTTGTCATTTCATAGCATCATTTTAATACTTAGGTTAGTTTGTTGCATATGCATTTCCTTGTTTGCATTATGATTACATTTCTGCTCCATTACCTTAGCTTGTAATCATATTTATGATTGCGCTTTCAATACTATAGTTTGCATCTTTGTTTTTGTCTTTGAAATTTGAATAGTGCACTATATGATTAAACTTTAGGTTTTGTCTTTTATTTAATTTTAAAAATGACCAATGGAATGGTCATATTTTAAAATCAAATATTTACAATGAAACTAACCTTTTGTTTGTTTCTTGTAGATCTAACAAAGGTTCGATGCTTAAGCCTTTTGTTTATGATTTTTTTGTTTAGGAAAAATAGGGTTACTATGGTATGGATAGGAAATATGTAATATATGGATTATGGAATGTTTATTAGATGATTAGGATAGTGGTGTGGATATGGATAAAAATAGGGATAAGAATGTAGGTGATGAAATGTAAATGACGAAATGTATGTAGAATATGCATATCCAGTACTAAATTAGCTTTAACAATTCTGGAATATTTTTTAAAAAATTGAAATTTTAAGAGCAATACTTTACTTACTGCACTTGTATTCCCTCAAATTGTTCGATGTCCATGATGGTCGACATTGTGCTTTTTTCTAACAATAGCTCTTCCAGACTATGTAGAGACTTATTTATGCTTTGCATCTGATTATTGATTTGGAATGATGTTGTTTAGGTCCCTTCTGTCATGATGTTCAATATTGATGTAGCTAAAGTCCCTTCTGACATTTTGTTTTTTTCAGGCCCCTTCAGGCGTAACTTCCAACAATGCTTGAAAATTTCTTCTGTCGTAATGATACAGTCCCTTCTGGATAATATTCTCAATAATAATTCAGGTCTTTTCTGTATATGTTGAATGATGTATCAGGTCCCTTTGTACTTGTAATTTAGATCCCCTCTTCAATTCAGCTGCTCAAACTATTTACATAGTTTGCTTCCCCCTTGCTGATGTTAAGACTTGTCCTCAACTCTAACATGTCTCAGAGGGTAAATCTGCAAAAATCATACTGAAGTAAAATCAAAACAAAAACAGAATTCATATAGCCAAACAAGTTGGTTTTCTGATATGAATTTGAGATTGTATTGTGACAGTTTCCTGGATTTTCACAACCAAACTCTTATATATATATATATATATATATATATATATATATATATATATATATATATATATATTATTCTTCTTCTTCGACTGGAATTATAGGAGGCATATTGCTATGTTGTTCCATTAGTTTCAGATCAATATCTGTCGAAATTTTTTCATAAAATCCTCTTTATTTATAGGCTTATTATAAACTTTAAGCCTATATCCATTAACGACGAATGAAATAGATGCTTCGTCAATTGTTTTTATCTTTACAACTCCATTGTCAAATATTTCTTCAATCTCATATGGCCCAAGCCAATGAGTCGTAAACTGTGCTTTGAAATATTTAAACTTGGATTCGAACAATAGTGCCTAATCTCCCTTTTGAAACACTTTATTCTTTAGGAACCGATCATGCCATTTAATTCTTTGTTTTTGCACAAGAGATGTGTGCTCTACTGCTTCTTGTCGTATCTCATCCAGTGATTTAATTCCATGATTCTTTGTTATTATGCCTCAGATAATTCCATCCCCAACTCTGTCGCTAGCTTGAATGTACGTATTTGAAATTCTATGGGTAATAGGACTTCTTTTCCATACACCAACTGATATAGACTAAACCCAGTTGTGTTTTTCCATATTATCCTATATGCCCATAGTGCATCTCTCAATTTCTCTGACCAGTGCTTTCTGTTCATTTGTACAGTCTTTGTCATGATGTTCTCAACCACTTTGTTTGTTGATTCCACTTGTCTGTTTGCTTGAGGATGGTACAGAATTGATTTTCAGTGTTTGATCTTGTATTTTTCCATAAGATCTCAAACAAGCTTTGATGTGAACAATGTGCCTTGGTTAGTTACTATATGTCTCGGAACTCCATACCTTACAAATATCTCTTCAAACAAAAAAGACACAACAGTAGCTTTCGTTGCACATGAGAGAGAGAGAGACTCAAAAACTTCGACTCTAGCATCCTTCTTGAAATTCGCATGCCTTAGGACTTATTCCTTTTTAAGATCGAGCTTCTTCTCTTCCTTCTTCATGTGTCTTGGATGTGTGTGTCCTTCAAATGAGGTCAAATGCCTCTTCTATATAGGTTTTTTAGGGGTACGAATTGCCTCCATGAGGCTGACTTGATCTTTCATGTAGGGCGACTTGTTGCACCTAGGTTGACTTGTGAGGGTCTTTTATGACTTAAATAAATTTCTTTTACATAATACAAGATGCCCAAAGGGGTCTTACATATTACAATGACTCGGTTGACCCCTAGACTTTATAACAAAGCCATAGAAGCACTCAATGTGTGCTTGGCCTATAAATAAAATGACCTTGAGCATGAAACCCATGCTTCAAAATAGCAATAGTAAAATTTATTTTTCTCTTTTCATCAAATACATAAAATCATGATTACAATAGGCATTATGAAGACTGAACCTAGTTACACATTTCAACAAGGGGTTGACTTGGGTCTTGGAAGGTTTATTGGCTTGGGTCATTGAGTCTTGGAAGTCTCTTTTGTAAGCAGATTCTAAAGAAGAAAAGTATTTTCTAGGTTTTCCCCTTGGAGGGGTTTTGCACTAGCTTGAAACCTATATCTTGTGTTCTTTGTGTCTTTGTGATCTTGTTTTGGTAATTGCTTGATGAAGATAATCAAAGAAGTAAATAGAAGAACATCTAACATCACAAGTAATTATCAAGTCTCCATATCTTCAACAACTGCTAACCCTGAAATTCACGTTGGCTAGACTAGCAAGCTTGCTATTGGCCCTCATTTTTTATCTCTTTTTGTTTATGAAAATACACTTCATTTGCCATACTATCCATCTATACACCATCATATTCACCCTATTTTGCCCAATAAATGCATATACAGGTATTTAAATTAAGTTTTTCAATTCTTAGGAGTTTTTATAAAAATTGAATTTTAAGTGCATTTTTGGACCAAATCAGAAATTCCCGTAATGGCCTCATGGTTTGCATATTTGCAGGACACTTGGGCTTGAGCTGGATATATTTCTAGAAAACTTGGGAACTAAGATTAAATGTACCCCTGGTGGTTCAATGAAACCGAGCGTTAACAGGCCCAGTCAAAGGTAGTCAAACAGGACCTGTTTTTATGGGAGATCCCTAGGAACTAGGTAATTTTCTTATTTTATGGGATTTTCCAGATTTTGATGGATTTGATGGATGAACTCGACCTGATTGGATAAGATAAGGATAGCCATGGCTATAGGAGACATTTTAGATGAATTTGTCGCATATTTTATCTATTTAAGCCTAAGCCTTTGAAGGCATTGATATGTAGAAATTGTATAACTTAACTTTATTATTTTTGAGACTTTGGAGAGTTAATTGAAGACCCGTTCTATTTCATTTGTTGTTGTTATATGGTGATTGCTTGACTGAAGTTTAAGTAGCTGAAAGCACTTTCAGTGTGCGTGGCAAGGGTGGAGAGCCCCCACACCGAGCTAAGTGCACTTTCTAGTTATTTGTAGTTGCAGTTTCTGAACTAGTTTGTTTTATGCTTAACTTGTTGATTAGATATATGCCGATGTTTTTTGAGTGTTGATGAATCTAATTATCATTCTTATTTTGCATATGAAAGGACAATCAAATGTTTAAGTTAAACATTCTTTCTATCTGATTAAGATCTTGAGCTAGAATTCATCTTTTCCTGCTTTTTAATGCTTTTCTGAATTCTTGTTTTCTAGCAATAGTATTATTGAATACTATTGATGAATGAATCTGTGATGAAGGACAACCAGGATCTCTTTAGTTAAGAGCCTCTTCAATTATTGTTTCATGCATCTTGATCTATTGCTCAATTAGTAGTTTTTGGTTTCTAATTCATGAAGTAATTTTGTGAGAGAAGGACAAATAAATCTCTTAAGTTAGGAGATTCTTCTGCTGCATACTTGAATTTAGAAATTATTTAGTTTAGATTTATATTTGTAATATGCATTTCCTTAATGATTGATAAATCATCTTCTGAATTGATCATAGTTGAAACCCATATACCTTGGGAATGCTTCTAAGTTCTACTTGCCTGGATTGATAATAAATACTTGTACTTGTTTACCTGTTAAACAACCCAACATTTTGGCACCGTTGCCGGGGAAGCATATTTCAAAATGGTCAATTAGGAAGATAAAAAGATTAAAAAATATATATAAAAACATCAAAAACAACCAAAACATAGTTATTTTTTAAAATTTATATTTCTTTATGCCTAGGGATAGAGATCAAAAGGGTAGATTTTCTGAAACAAATCCCCCCAACAACTCATTCATCCACAGGACTAACAACACCAGTTACTGGAAGACCTACTATAGAAGAGTTAGAGGAAAAACAAAGATCAGGACAAAGATTAACTTTAGTTGAAAGACAGATCTTGTTAGCCTTGGAGGTAAAAAGAAAACAATCACCTAAAAAACCTCCTTCCTTAGGGAAACAAAAGGATACAAGAAAACCAGTTGTTGAACAACTAGAGCAACCTGTCCTTGAACAAATGAAAGTAGTGGAAGAAATACAAAATCAACCTCATATTGAAACACTACATATCTTTGAACAAGAAATGACTGACGAAGGAGAAGGATCAAATAGGCCAATCATGACTCCTGAACAAAGAATTGAATATGAAAGACAACAAAGGGAATGGATAAGAAAAAGAGAGGAAGAAAGAAAGGCAGAGGAAGACAGAAGAACAGAAGCACTTAGAAGGATAGAAGAAGAAGCAAGAAGAGAAAATCAAAACAGAAGAACACATGAAAATGAACAAGAAAATAAAAATGACCAGGGAACTACTTTTGGCTTTCCAATATTAGATGCAACAACAATATTAGGAGAAGAAGTAAAAATTGAAAACATTCCACCTTCTGTATTGCCTAATTTCTATGGAATGTCAACAGAAGATCCTGATGCATTCATGTTCGAGTTTGATATCTTGTGTAGAACTTATGGATATACGGATGATACCCACAAGCTTTGACTTTTTCCTGCTACTCTGAAAGCGGAAACCTTGAAATGGTTTATGGGTTTAGGAGAACATACAATTGCTTCTTGGGATGAAATGAAGAAATTTTTTCTTAAAAAGTATCAAGCTTACTGCAAGGCTAGAGACTGAAAAGAAGACATTTTTAGAATGACACAACAAGAATATGAAAGTTTGGAAGAATATTTGGAAAGATTTCTTTACAATTTGCAAAAATCCAAACATCATTCTCTAAATCTGGACACCATCCGTAGAATCTTTCTTAAGGGTATCAGAGATGAATATTTAGACATCCTTAATATGATGGGAAAAGGAGATATCTCCAATTTACCATTTGAAGAAATTGCTGAACTCTGTCAGAAATACCAGTGTTGCGAACATCTCGATAGCATCCCGATTTTATCTCGAAATCACGATTTTTTGGCCTAGCCAATGTTTGCCGATTTTTAAAGATATTTTTATGGTATCTTAATTTTGGCGATGTTTGCCGATTTTTTACCGATAATTTCCCGATTTTTACGATTTTTTGGTTTTCCAGACCCTTGCCGATTTTATCCCGATGTCGATGTTCGCAAGAAAGAAAGAAATGTGGAAAGAGAGCAAAGAGACATGCAAATAAATCTCCTATAATAGCCTGCATAACCCAAGAAACTTCTACTTTCTTTTTGTGTTGTGGGTAGTATTAAATTCACAATGACTTGAATTTTTGTTGGGTCCACCTTGATTCCTGAAGAAGAAATATGTTGTCCCAACACTATTCTCTCAGTTAACATCATAAAACACTTTTCATTACCGAGTGATAGAATTGTCTCTATGCATCTTTTCAACACTTTTTCGAGATTTTGTAAACACTCATCAAATGTCCCGCCATACACAGTGAAGTCATCCATGTAAACCTCTACACACTCATGGATCAAATCAGCAAAGATTGCAAGGACTGCTCTCTGAAAGGTAGCAGGTGCATTACATAAACCAAAGGGTAAGACATTGTATGCATATGTTCTCCATGGACATGTAAATGTTGTCTAATCTTGGTCTTCCACTGCTATCTTTATCTGATTGTACCCACTAAATCCATCAAGAAATGAAAAGAATTTATTTCCAGCTTATGAATCTAACACTTGATCAATAAATGGTAAAGGAAAATAATCTTTTAATGTAGCTTTATTGAGTTCTCTGTAATCTACACAAATTCTCCACTTTCCATTATTCTTAGGTACTACAACTAAAGGTGAAACCCATTGACTATCTGAAATAGGATAGATAATCTGACTTGTAACAGTTTTTGTAATTCTTCTTTCACTATTTCCTTCGTCATAGGGTTCATCCTTCTTTGTGGTTGCCTTACAGGTTTAATTTGATCATCAGTGTAAATGTTATGGATACATGTTTTTGGATGAATCCCCTACATGTTTGTGTAATCCCAGGCAAAAGCTTTTGAATATTTTTGTAACAGTGTTCTTAGTTCTTGCTCTTGTGATGATTATAAGTTATTATCAATATTCAAATGTCTCCCAGGACTGATCCCAATGATTTTGCTCTTTGAATTGGTAATTGAATTAACAGGAAAAATATTTTCGAATGTATTTTGCAATGATTGTATAGTGCAATTTCCCTGAAAACACTGATTTAAAAGGTGACTTGCAGCTTCATATTGAGTTATTCTAAGCTACTCAGAAATGTTTGGTTTTGAGATGAAAAGATATAAAAAGTCCTCATTTTCTTCCTCCTCTCTAAAATTATAAACTTGATTAATACTAAGAACAGATTGAAGCTCTTATTGTTCTTCTCCATCAAACCATGATAATAAAGAAGGAGATTGAGCGGGAGGATACAATGTAACATGTTTTCTTTCATCTCCATGTGCAATAATCATACTTCCTAACCTGCATCCAGTGTAAGCATCTGCAGTGGCTAACCATGGTCTGCCTAAAATTAAGGGATGTTCCTAAATTTGTTTTTGGCTGCAAAATCAAGAAGTCTACGGGAGACTCCGATGAATACAGTGAGACAATGATATCTTGCAATATACCTTCTGGTACAACTTTAGATCTATCTGCAAGTTTTAAGACTGTAGTAGTAGCTCTAATGTTGTTCAGATTCAAATGCTTCATAGTCTTTGTAGTTATAACATTTATAGCTGCTCCCAAGTCTATTAAAGTGTTTGGCACTGAAAATTTGTTGATCGAAATGGTAACCATAGGAATTCCTGGATCAACATATTTTTCAATGGTTGTATTTGTAGACATGAGACTAGCTAAACTTCCAATTACCTGGATTGTAGGTGGATCTCTCTTTCTTCTGCCAGATTTCTTAATGCATAATTCCTTTATTGTTTTTGCATATATCGGAATATCTTTAATTGTCTACAACAAAGGAATTTTAACATATGTGTTCTTCAATTCATCCAGAATATCAAATTCAAGCAGAGATATTGGAATTTTCTGTTGTATTAATCTCTCTGGATATGGTGGAGTCTGAGTCATAATAGATTTACCTTTCTGAATTTTTTGTTCTGGTTGAGATTGTTGACTTTGTTCTCCTTGTTCAGTTTGTTCTTCTATTATCAGAGGAGAATTTTCCTGTAACACCTTCCCAGACCTTAGGTGGACATCTTGTATGGGAAGAATAGAATAGGTAGGATAATATGTTGCTTCTTCCACATGGTATGTTGGTCTATCCACCTTGTTACTTGGATTAGCTACTAGCTGAGCTGACAATTGTGTCGGTCTAGGTGGTGGTTGGTTAGTAGGAAGCTAAAGTTGCTGAGGTTGAGTTAACATTGGTTGATTTTGAAGTGGAAATGGCATTGGTTGATGTTGTTGGAATTGTTGGTATTGAGGAAATGGTTGTGGAGGGTATGGTTGTTGATATTGATACTGTTGAGAATACATATGCTGAGGTGGCTAGTTTCCATAACCATATACCCTCCAACCTTGTGCAGGTTGATTTTGATATTGTTGTGGAGGCCAAGCCTGCCATGGCATTGGAGTATTCCATGAATTTTGAGGATATTGAAAATTCTGGGGGTTTTTTTGAGGGAACTGTTGAGGCATCCTTGGTTGCCAAGGTCTCCTTGGTGCCATTTAGTAGAGAGAATCTACTCCTTGCACTTCTTCCACTTGTAACTCTTTTAATTTGGGACAATTTTATGTTGCATGATTTTCTGTGCAAAGCCCACACACATGTATACCTTGCAAAGGACATTCCCCGAGTGCATGTTTTTGCCTACACTTTGGACAGAAGATTGCTAAGATTTCATCTTGTTCTTCCTTCTTCTTCTTAGCTTTTAAGACATCTACTTGTTTTCCCAAAGTGCTTAATAGATCTGATTTGAAATTTTCTAGTAAACGTTCCATCTCTGCTCTTGTTACTGCACTTGTTGCAGATTTGAAAGCTCTTGATGAAATATCTCTCTTTCCACTCTTTGCTCGAGCCCAAGTGTCCTGCAAATATGCAAACCATGAAGCCATTACGGGAATTTCTGATCTGGTCCAAAAATGCACTTAAAATTCAATTTTTATAAAAACATCTAAGAATTGAAAAACTCAATTTAAATACCTGTATATGCATTTATTGGGAAAAATAAGGTGAATATGATGGTGTATAGATGGATAGTATGGCAAATAAAGTATATTTTCATAAACAAAAAGAGATCAAAAACGAGAGCCAACAGCAAGCTTGCCAGTCTAGCCAACGTGAATTTCAGGGTTAGCAGTTGTTGAAGATATGGAGACTTGATGATTATTACTTATTTTCCTTAGCTTGATAATTACTTGTGATGTTAGATGTTCTTCTATTTACTTCTTTGATTATGTTCATCAAGCAATTACCAATACAATATCACAAAGAGACAGAGAACACAAGATATAGGCTCCAAGCCAATGCAAAACCCCTCCAAGGGGAAAATCTGGAAAATACTTCTCTTCTTCTTTAGAATCTGCTTACAAAAGAGACTTCCAAGACCCAATGACCCAAGCCAATAAACCCTCCAAGACCCAAGTCAACCCCCTGTTGAAATGTGTAACTAGGTTCAGTCTTCATAATGCCTATTGTAATCATGATTTTATGTATTTGATGAAAAGAGAAAACGAAATTTTATTATTACTATTTTGAAGCATAGGTTTCATGCTCAAGGTCATTTTATTTATAGGCCAAGCACACATTGAGTGCTTCTATGGCGTTGTTATAAAGTCTAGGGGTCAACCGAGTCATTGTAATATGTAAGACCCCTTTGGGCATCTTGTATTATGTAAAAGAAATTTATTTAAGTCATAAAAGACCCTCACAAGTCAACCTAGGTGCAACAAGTCACCCTACAAGAAAGATCAAGTCAGCCTCATGGAGGCAATTCGTACCCCTAAAAAACCTATATATAAGAGGCATTTGACCTCATTTGAAGGACACACACATCCAAGACATATGAAGAAGGAAGAGAAGAAGTTTGATCTTAAAAAGGAAGAAGTCCTAAGGCATGTGAAGTTCAAGAAGGAAGCTAGAGTCGAAGTTTTTGAGTCTCTCTCTCTCTCTCTCTCATGTGCAACGAAATTTTGAAATTACTAAGTTAAACTTGTTGGAGTCGAAGTCGCTGGAAAATTTGTTGGGATCAAAGCTGATGTAAAAGTTATTTGGATCGAAGTTGTAGGAAAATGTTGTTGGGGTCAAAGTTGTTGGAGAAATTGTTGGGATCGAAGTTGCTAGAGAAGTTTCTAGAAGGTCGAAGTTTATTGTTAGAAGCTATGTAAGGAAAACTCATAAAAAAGAAAGGTTGACTTGGTCTTGGTAGGGTCTTTGACAAGGGTTTTAGGGCTTGGAATTCGTCATTTGAAGTTCTATTAGAAGAGAAGAATTCTTGTGGGTTTTCCTATGAAGAGGAGAGGTTTTGGCCCTGGCTTATAGCCTACATTTTGTATTCCCTTGTATCATTGTTCTTCATAGTTTGGTAATTGTTTGATGATAGAAAACACAATAATCAAGTGAAAGAATAAGTTAATCAAATTAAGTAAAAATACAACACAAGCAGTTATCAAGGTTAGAGAAATCATCTAATTTAGTTGCCCATACATTTCTCAACATTGTATCAAAGCTAAGGTGATAAGACAAGAAGAGACAGCTTGAAGATCATTAATTGAAGAACACATAAGGATTGAGCACAACAAGGAACATCGAAGAGGACTACCCATCTCATCACAAGGAAGAAGACCTCAAAAACTCTAGTTCATTCAAAGGACTCTACACTTGAAGCATTCTTGGGAAGCTCACACATTCTACAAATCATCATCCAAAAGAGCACCTCTTCAGCAAAAGAATCAAGACCATCTCTCTCACATTGAAGAAGAAACACTATATTTTAAAGGAAGAAATCATCATCAAGAAGGCATCAAGTTGAATATATTGTTATCTAGGAGCATCTTCAATTGACAATTAAGTATATTTATATTTATGTCTGAATCTACTATCAACATGACTTCATTCTGCAAGGAGAGCAACAAACTAGTTGGGTCATCAAATTTCTTTACATGGAAGAAGAGGATAGACTTGAACCTCATAAAGAATGAAGTTATTGAATATGTTAAGGGTTCAATCTCCAAACCATCTCAAGATCAAGCTCAAGCACTATCTGTGAAAATTTCAATTCAGAAAATACTTTTGCAGTGATAGATTTATTTCTCCTACTTATTATTTCAATACGTTATTTACAAAATTCTTCCAATAAATTTCGAAATAAATACTACTACAGTATTCACTTAAGTATATGCAAAGAAAGGAACAGTAAGAAATACAAGCATAAGAATCAATCACATCTACACACTTATTTTTGGACAATTGTCCCCGGAAAAACCCAATGCGGGAAAACTGATGCAGCGGATGAGGGTTTATATATTATTCTTCAGCAATGAAAGTCTTTACAAGGAAAATACTGGCAGACTTCTTTAAAAAACACCTGAGATAAATTCTTCGAAACCCTCTGGAGATTTTCTGACACCCGGAAGACCCACTACTTCCCTATGCGTCACTCACTGTGTCACTCTGCGCAGTGCCTGCATTAAACTGCATCACTCTATGTGGGCTCTCTGTGTTGCCTTCTGTGGCCTTCTGCGTCCTCGACCTTTGTCACTGTTGACTCCCTCTCCTTCCTATGCCTCTGCAATTCTGCCCTACAACTCTCCCTCTGAAATCGAATTCTATTTTTTTCAGAATCGACTTCCTTCGGGTTACTGAGTGTATGTCCGGCTTGCTTTCCAGATGACCCTGAAGCCTTCTTTTATAATCTTCTAATTGACGAATCAACGGCCAAGATTAAAACTTGACTTGACCTTCGTTCTCTAGAAGATTCACACTCTTGTTTTATTAATACCCTAATTATTTAATTTCCCTAAGTTTAGACTTAGGGTCTACATTAAAATAATTAATTATTTTAACCGAGTGGAACTTCTACAAACAGTTTCTGGGTTCTTTGGAATATTGATGTCCAAGCCTCCTTACAAATTTTGAGACTTGGAACACTTTATGATGCTACAAAAATCAACACCCCTCTTAGCGAGGAAAGTGTTCTAGCAAAATGCCTGCTGCATGTTGCTCTGTCTTGAAGCATCCTCTGTGCAGGTGATGCATGGTTGTTGCCCCTCACCTACTGCATTGCTACCTTCTGTACTGCTGCCCATGACACTGTCACTGTCACTGCCTCATTTGTACTGTAGCTCCCTCTGAATCCTAAGCCTATCCATTCCTGCTACTGAAATGGATTCTTGATCATCCCCATATTTTCTCTGAAATATACAACTTAATCTTTCCCAGAGCTTTCGTGAGGATATCTACCACTTGTTCTCCTATAGAAGCGTACTCCAATTGTACAGCTCCCCTTTAGACACAGTCTCTGATGAAATGACACCTGATGTCAATGTGCTTCGACCGATCATGAAACACAAGATTCTCAGAGAGCTTGATACAACTCTGATTATCACATATAATGTTGGTCGCCTCCATCTTCTCCTTGAGTAAGTTCACAGGCAATTTCAGAAGCCATATGGCCTCACATGAAGTTGTGCTTGCTGCCATTTATTCAGCTTCTACAGAGCTCAGGGCCACAGATTTCTATTTCCTGGTACAATAGGAGGTCATTCCTGATCCAAACTGAAACAATACCCAGTGGAACTTCTCCGATCTATTAGGCTCCTAGCCCAATCTGCGTCAGTGAACCCACTCAACCTGATGTCATTGCCTCTGGTGTATTTCAGTCCAAGGTCAATTGCTCCTTGTAGATATCTGAGAACATGTTGGTTGTTGCCCAATGAGCCCTCCAAGGTTCCACCATGAACTGAATGAGAGTATTGACAGCATAACAAATGTCTGGTCTTGTGTTTACTAGATACATCAGAGAACCTATGAGTTTCCTATACAAAGTAGGATCAGCCTCATCATCTTCGGACGTGTCAATTTTCTTCCAGTTGGTAATCATTGGAGTAGCCATGGGTCTACAGTCCTCCATCTGAAATCTTTTCAGAACTTCTGTAGTATATCTTCCTTGACCAAGGAAGATCTCACCCTTCTGCTGCCAAACTTCCAACCCCATAAAATAATGCATCGGCCCTAGATCCTTCATGTCAAATTCCGTAGCTAAATTCCCCTTGCAGTCCTTGATGAGCCTAGATGAACCTATTGGGAATAGATCATCTATATACAGCACTATTATTAGAGGCTCAACCCCTACTCTCGAATAGTAGAGATTGGGATCTGTGTCACTCTTGACAAATCCCAATTTCTGCAAGTAGTTGTCAATTCAACCATACCAAGCTCTTGCTTCAGTCCATACAAGGCCCTCTTGAGCCTGCACACGAGTTTTCTTCTCATGCATCTCAAATCCCTCTGGTTGTTGAATATATACTTCTTCTTCAATCACCCCATTCAGGAACGCAATCTTGACGTCCATCTGGTGAATCCCCCATCCCAACTGCACAGCAAGGGATATCACGGATCTAATAAAAGTATATTGGGCTACTGGGGCGAAGGTCTCTTCATAATCTATCCCTTCCTTCTAAGCGTATCCCTTAGCCACAAACCTGGCTTTAAATTTATCGATGTTTCCATCTGCAGCATATTTGATCTTGTAGATCCATCTCGAACCTACAACTGATCTTTCCTGAGGCTTGGGAAACACTTCCCAGACACCATTCGTCATGATGGAGTTGTATTCCTCCACCATTGCATCGACCCATACCTGGTGCTAAGGTACCTCCCGAAAACTAGATGGTTCCCCAACCTGCACTACTAAAACTTAGTACCTTTTAGGTTGCCTGTGTTGCCTCTTCTCATTTCTAGGTGCTTCAGCAAACTTTTCTACATCCCGCAGAATTTGTCGTAATTCCATGCTTGTCCTACCACTCGTAGTGGGTGGATCCACCTGCTCTCCTCCCTACAAGTCCTCAAGAGATGTATCCCTTGGATCCCCATGTCCTAGAGAGGCACTCGTATTACCCTCCGCAGGTCGTTGTGGTTGGACAAGCGGATCCTCCTCAGACTGCGTAGTAGAAGGCATCTCCCAAGATTTTCTGGAGGCCCATTCCTCCATGAATTTCACATCCCGTCGTACTACAATCTTCTTGCTCTCAGGAATTTATATACGGTAAGCCTTTGCATTCTCACTATATCCCACCAGATATCCCTTTTCTGCAGTCTTATCCAACTTCTTCCTCTTCTCTTCAGGCACATGACAATATGTCATACTGCCAAAGATCCTAAAGTGGCTCACTTCAGGCTTGCTGCCAGTGAAGACACTTTCTGGAGTGATCTTACCCAATGCATTATGAGGAATCCTGTTATGTACGTATACGATTGTATTACAAGCTTCAGCCCACAGAAATTTGGGCATGTCTTGATCGTACAGCATTATCCTTGCAGCCTCGACAATAGTTCTATTCTTTCTCTCTGCAATTCCATTTTGTTCCGGATTATACGGAGTGGTCCAGTCTCTTCTGATGCCTTCCCTTGCGCAGAACACTGTGAAGTCTTTATCCGTGTACTCTCCACCATTGTCTGATCACAATGTCTTGATCCGCTTTCCTGTCATATTCTCCACCAAAGCTTTAAACTCCTTGAATCGACCAAAGACTTCGTCCCTAGTCTTCAGAATGTAGATCCAGGTCTTCCTGGAATGGTCATCAATAAAGGTGACAAAATATTCGGCACCACTAAGAGCTTTAGTGGACATTAGCCCGCAGATGTCGTGTATTAAGCTCAACACACCCTTAGCCCTATTGTTGCTTCTATGGTATTCTGCCTTGGAATACTTTCCCAATACGCACCCTCTACAGACATCGTCTCACTTGGTGCTCAGTTTTGGAACTCCCGTGACAGTCTTCTTGAGAATTCTTAACACCCTATGATGCAAGTGCCCCATTCTCATGTGCCATAGCTCATTCAAGTCCTTCTCATCAGTGTTGCCTATCAGTGCCATTGGGGATTCGAGCTGTAACTTGTAGAGTTTATTACTCCTGACTCTGATTTGTGCCTTCTTCTTCCAACTTGGGTGTTTGACGTATACTCTATTTCCAATGAAGTAAACGTCATAGTCTTTGTTTTGAAACTGCGACACAGAGAGTAAGTTCATCCCCAAACCAGGCACATGCAGCACATTGGTGGCCCGAAGCTTATTACTAGCTTCCGTTTGAAATACTATGGTACCTCTTCCAATAGGGGTACATTTTACCGTATTGCCCATGGTGATTTTAAAGTTCATCTGCTCTTCTTGGTAGTTTGAGAAACATTCTCACACTCTCGTCATGTGAGCAGAAGCCCCACTGTCAATATACCAGATCTCAAGAGAAGCAGAGCTTGACACAAGCAAATTCTTCTTCCAATCTGGATGCCAGAACAGAAACGTCGTGATCCATCTGTTCTTCCATGCTTCCCTTCTTCTCTCGAGAACTGCGTGAACCCTTCTGATTTGTTGCTGCAGCAATGTCTGATCTATGTTCTATCGTCGATTCTTTGCTCTTGTTACTCATCTTTGCTCTGATACCATGTGAAAATTCCAATCCAAAAAATACTTTTGCAATGATAGATTTATTTCTCCTACTTATTATTTCAATAAGTTATTTATAGAATTCTTCAAGTAAAGTTCAAAATATATACTACTGCAGCATTTACTTAATATATGCAGAGAAAGGAACAGTGAGAAATACAAGAATAAGAATCAATCACATGTACACACTTATTTTTGGACAATTATCCTCGAAAAAACCCAATGCGGTAAAGCCAGTGCAACAGATGAGGGTTTATACATTATTCTTCAACAATGAAATTATTTACAAGGAAAAGACTAGCAGACGTCTTTAGAAAACACCTGAGATAAATTCTCCGGAACCCTCTGGAGATTTTCGGACACCCGGAAGACCCACTGGTTCCCTCTGCGTCACTCTGTGTGTCTCTCTGCGCAGTGCCTGTGTCAGACTGCGTCACTCTGCGTGGGCTCTCTATGCTGCCTTCTGTGGCCTTTTGCGTCCTTCTCTCCTCGACCTTTGTCACTGCTGACTCCCTCTCCTTCTTCTGCCTCTACAATTTTGCCCTGCAACTCTCCCTCTAAAATCGAATTCTATTCCTTCATAATCGACTTCCTTCGGGTTACTAAGTGTATGCCCGCATTGCTTTCCAAATAACCCTCAAGCCTTTTTTTATAATCTTCTCATTGACGAATCAACGGCCCAGATTAGAAGTCTAATCAATGACCAAGATTAAAACTTGACTTGATCTTCGTTCTCTAGAAGATTCACACTTTGTTTTATTAATACCCATTAATTATTTAATTTCCATAAGTTTAGACTTAGGGTCTACATTAAAATAATTAATTATTTTAATAAAACATAAATCGAGTGGAATTTCCACAAACAGTTTCTGGGTTCTTTGGAATACTAATGTCCAAGCCTCCTTACAAATTTTGAGACTTGGAACACTTCCCGATGCTCCAAAAATCAACACTATCAAAGTATATGAAAGGGAAATAAAGGCTCAAAGAATCCTCATAGAATCAATCAAGGATTCCCTCATCCCTTATGTAGCAAAGTTGGAGAAATCGAAAGATATCTATGAAAATTTGGTAGAATTGTTTTCCATAACCACTGCAGGAGAAGTTAGATCATTGAGAACCGAATTATACAAGATGAAGGTATCTAAGGAAGAAGAGGTAGCCTCATACGTTATGACGGTATCTCAAATAAGAGATCAACTAAAAATATTAGGAGAAATAAAGTCCGATAAAGAAATGACCACTGTGGTCCTCAATGCACTACCTGATAAATGGGGCAACTTTGTATCAAGTATCTATGGAAAGAAGGAAGCCACTCCATTCGGTGAACTTTGTTCATTATGTAAGATTGAAGAAACTAGGTTGAAGGCAAAGAGCAATGTTGGATCAAGTGAACAAACTCAAGCATATGTAGTTATGGCTAGAAAGAAAGGGAAATTTGGAAAGTTTGATCCCTCAGAAAAAGCAGCATGTCAAAGATCTAATGCTATGAATGTAATGAATATGGGCACTTTAAGAGGAATTGTCCTAGACTCAAGAAGGACAACAAGAAAAGAAGGGAAATAAATGAAGCCCATGTTACCGAAGAAGTGCAAGAATCAGAAAAGAAGAAATCAAAGGAGGAGGAACTGAAAGATCTCTACTATGACTGAGATAACCTCCTTCACTTAGTTATAAAAGATGGTAATCATGATAGAAAGCAGCACAAGTATGATAGGATGCACTATAGAAAAGATTAAGATGACATCATCATAGAAGCATGGTTGAAGTAGCCATCATGATAGAAAGAAAGTAGCTCTTGACATCTTCATTGGAAGCATACAAGGATAACCAAAGTGATAGAGTATATGGTTGGGCAAAGTCATCTAGTAAGATAGAGGATAAAGAGGTCATCATGCATCATCATTATTAGAAAGAAGCGTTTGCAGAATGAGGATCATCAAGATCCTCCAACGACATCTTTATGAGAAGGTTCACCCCTACTAAGAAAAAGCAAGTGCCTCACAGATAGTCCGCATTCCACCTTGTGTGGGATCCACTGGTAAGGTATGATGACCAAGATGTGCAGCATGTCAAGTTGATTGAAGTACTTTCATCTTCAAGCAAGGAAAGGAAACTACCGAAGGAAAACGAGATGACCACATGAACGAAGAGGTATGTATACATTTGGTAATAGATAGATAAAGTCATGTCATCATATAGTTGCAGAAAGAATGGTTGAATGCTCTATCTCATGAGCATGATTGAAGAAGAAGAATCTCTTCCATTAAAAAGATGCATGTAGACATGTAGACAATATGCCTTGAACTCTTATACATATTGACAAGATTGAATCAATGTAATATGACCTCATGAAGAATATGAGGTGGTTGACAATCATGGTTCCTATGTTGAAAGAACCATGTAAACAAGATCCTAAGGAAAGCAATATGTGAAGAAAATGAAGGAAGAGTTCATGGGAAAATGCATCTATAAGACAAGATAGGTGATCAACATCTGATATCTAGGAGGATTAGCTATGCCATCTCCATGTAGAAGGTATGAAGATGTTGATATGTATGTTAGAAAGGGAGAACTTTGGTAATGAATGTCTTGGAGATGGATTCATACATGTGCTGGACATTGATGTTGCTAGAAGTTGATGTCATGATGAAAGGCCATCATAAAGAGGTCACTTTGGTTTGATGTTTATTTTGAATTTTGAAAGCATCAAGTTGGGTTGAAACAGGGTTACCGAAAGAGAGTTGTTGATGTCACCTACAACTAGTACTCATGAGAATGGATGAAAGATCTTGAAAGAAACATGACTTGGTAGAGGTATATGTAAGAAGGAAAGTGAGAAGTGAACATTTATAAAACCAGCGCCCAACATAGAAGAAAAGAGAGATCAATGCCTTAAAAGTCAGCCACTTCGAGGGGGCAACCTCCTTTAAATTACATAAATGAACAATTCTTGGATGATACAAATGACAAAGCCTCCTTTCTATATATAGGAATCCATGGGGTCACAATATAATCCTAGCCGACCTAACAATAATAATGTAAGGGCACAACAATAACAACAGTGGGCTTTTATGAGACACAATAATAACAATATGGGGACTACAGGGGTACAACAATAACAATAAGGGGGCTACACTAACAACAATAAGTGACTACACTAGTAATATAGGGACCTAACATGCCCCTCTCCTTCAAAAAAGTGTTCTCCTCAACACCTGAGTGGCTCTGGATGATTATGTATAAAATTCTCATCCTCCCATGTGGAATATTCAGTGGGTAAGTTCTTCCACTTGATGAGATACTCTGAAATTAATCGATTTTGTAGTTGTCGAGTTCTTGTTTCTGTGACTGATTCAGGTTCCAATATTATTTTTCCTTCCTCATCAAGTTCTGGCAACATTGTTTGAACTGGAAGTTTGCCACCTATAACCTTCTTTAAGCATGAAACATGGAAAACTGGGTGCACTCGAGAAGAAGCATGAAGCTCCAATTTGTATGCCATAGTACCAATCTTTTGCAACACCTTGTAGGGACCATATTAATTTAGCAATAATTTATTATCCTTCTTAGCTTGCTTGAGGGACATTTGTTTGTATGGTTGTAGCCGTAAAAATACCCAGTCTCCTACATCAAAACTTTTCTCACTACGATGTTGATATGCCTGTTGTTTCATTCGATTTTGTGCCAAATTTACGTTATCCTTTAAGAGTTGGAGAACTTATTGTTGATGCTCGATGTGATCTTCCACTGCTTGAACCTTAGAATTTTCTCTTAAAGATGATGTGATGGACGGTGGATGATATCCATAAAGTGCCATAAATGGGGTCATTTTTGCTACAATATGGAAGGAAGTGTTATTCCACCATTCAGCCAGAGGTAACCACTTGATCCATTGTGTTTGTTTATCAGATATAAAACAACGAAGATATCCTTCCAAACATTTGTTCACTATCTCAGTTTGCCCATCGAATTGAGGATGATAAGATGAGCTATGAGCTAGTTAACTACCCAAACAAGAAAATAATTCCGTCCAAAAATTTCCAGTGAAAATGTGATCTCTGTCGCTTACAATAATTTTTGGGTTTCCATGTAGCTTTTGAATTGTTTCCATAAATGCAATAGCAATTGTACTTGCTTTAAATGGATGAGATAATGCACAAAAGTGTGCATACTTGGTAAGTCTATCAACTACCACCATGATGACACTCTTTCCTTCAAACTTAGGTAAACCGGTGATAAAATCCATTGAAACCTCCCCCAACATTGACTTGGAATGGATAAAGGGTGTAGCAGACCCAGGGTCTTAATTGTCTCAACTCTATTTTATTGGCAAACCAAACATTTCGTCACAAACTTTTGAATATCAGATTTAAGGCCATCTCAAAAAAAATCTTTCTTCACCTTGTGGTAAGTTTTTAAAAATCACGAGTGTCCTCCTACAGGAGAGGTGTACAATTCCAAAAGAATCTTTTGTTTTAGTTGGGAATTCTTACAAATATATATGCGATCTTTGTACCATAAGGAATCATTTTTCCAACTAAATGTATCAAATGTACTAGGATCTTGCTACAACTTTTGAATGAGTGTCCACACTTCTTTGTCATTCTTCCATTCCTCCCTTGCTTCGGTTATCCAATCTGGTTGGATAATAGAAATGGCACAAAGCAATGCTTCCACCTCCTCATCCTTTCTTGAGAGTGCATCTGCAACAACATTAAGCTTCTCTTTTTTGTAGATGATTTCAAAGTCATAACCCAACATCTTTGTGACCCATTTTTGCTACTCTTTTGAAGATAGTCTTTGTTCCAAAAAGTATTTAAGAATATCATGATCAGTTTTTACCTTGAAGTGTCTTCCCATTAGGTAAGGTCGTCATTTCTTTAGTGCATATAGTATTGCCAACATTTCCTTCTCATAAATAGCTTTCTTTAAATACTTTCCTTTGATTGGACGGCTTTCAAAAGCAATGGGTCTTCCTTATTGCATTAAAATAGCACCAATTCCATTTCCTGAGGCATCACATTCTACAATAAAGGTTTTTGTGAAGTCTGGCGTAGCTAAGACCGGTGCTAAGCACATTGCCTCTTTTAAATGTTCAAAGGCCTAAGCTGCTTCAAGAATCCATGAAAATGCATCTTTCTTCAATAATGTTGTTAGAGGTGTTGTTATTCTCCCATAATTCTTAACAAACTTGCGACAATACCCTGTTAACCTGAGAAATCATCGCAACTGCTTTATGGTTGTAGTGACTTTCCATTCCTTAATGGCTTTAATTTTGTTAGGGTCTACCTTAACACCCTCCTGAGATACAATATGACCCAGATATTCCTCTTTTATAATTATTGTTGGAGGATTTTATATGATTGTTTCTCCTCAATAGTTTGAACTTTGCAGGCACCCTGTCAACATGTTCAACATGATCCTTCCAAGACCTGCTGTAGATTAGTATATCATCAAAAAATACTAGCACAAATTTTCTAAGGAAGAGTTTGAAAATGGAATTCATCAACCCTTGAAATGTAGAAGGTGCATTGGTAAGGCCAAAAGGCACGACCAAAAATTCATAATGACCCTCATGAGTTCGAAATGTTGTTTTCAGAATATCTTCAGTCTTCATTCTAATTTGATGATATCCTGAACAAGATCCAACTTGGTAAAATAAATTGCTCCATGTAATTCATCCAATAATTCATCAATCACAGGAATGGGAAATTTATCTTTAATAGTGAGCTTATTGAGCTCCCTATAATCCAAAGACGTGCGCCATGATCCATCCTTAGTGTGCACCAATACTACTGGAGCGGAGAAAGAACTTTGACTAGGCTGAATTATACCAGCCTCTAACATTTCTGTAATGATATGTTCAATTTCTCTCTTTTGGACCTAAGGATATCTGTAAGGCCTGATGTTTGGAGGAACACTTCCTGGAATCAAATGAATCCTTAATAGGTGGGAGTCCTTTGGGAGTTTCAAACACCTTGGAATGATTGTCCAAGAATTTTTGGAGATCTGGAGAAATAGATGATTTTGATGTTGGAACTTAAAGTGAGCATAATTTTACAATTACGCCTCGTTTTTCTTTCTTCAGAAGCTTTGTCATGACATCAGAGCTTATTATCTTTCCCAGCTTCCCTGCGATACGCCGTAATTCAACTTCCTTTCCTTCCGAAAAAAATTTCAAGAAAAGTTCTTGAAAATTAAAAGATACCGTCCCCAAAGATTGTAACCATTGTACTCCTAGTACAACATCAACACCTCCCATTGGAATGGAAAGGCATTGGACTATTCAATACATCTTCCCCCATGGTTAGCTTGATATTATGGCATTTTCCAGAGCAATTTATAGTTCCTCCATTTGCAACCAGCACTTGACACTCTGATGCTGGGTATAGGAAGCAATTCAATTCCTTGGAAACCTTACAATGAATAAAATTATGGGTACTACCCGAATCAATCAACACTATTACATTTTTCTTCTTGACATGTCCTTCTATCTTAAGAGTTTGAGTGGTAATTCCTGCCAATGCATTACAGGATATGGTCGGACTCATTTCTTCTTTCTCTAGGGTTGGTTCCTAGTGTATATCCTCTTCTTTTGAAGTTTCTTGTTCATTTTCTTCCTCCTGTTCACAATCTATGTAAAATATTTTTTTCTCAGCAAACTTATGCCCTTTAGTGTATTTGCTATCACAACTGTAGCAAAGCCCTTTTGCTCTTTTTTCTTCCAATTGTTGTGGTGTCAACCTTGTAGGTTGTGGAAGTCTAGGAGTACCAACACTTCCATCTTTATAGATATGAGTGGTAGGCTTCCTTGTCGCCATAATTTTACTTTCAATTTTTCTTACCAACCTGAATGACTTCTCCAATGAATCAAGTTCCCAAAGGCGAACCTCATGTTGGATGTTATCCTTTAAATTCCCTATGAAGACATCGATCATGTGTTCCTCTAGAATATCAATTACCCTTATATTCAATTTTTGGAAGTCCTCAATGTGCTCCACCATTGAACCCTTTTGTTTGAGATTTATCAATTGGCTAAAGAAGGTGTTGCTCTTTGTATCCTCATAATGTGCTATCATTTCCTCCGTAAAAATTGACCAAGTGACAATTTTTTTATGAGAGCAAAGCCATCGATACCATACAAATGTATTTTGTTCTAAATATAAAGTTGCAATGTGTATCTTTTGTGTGTTTTGCACATTATGGAGATCAAAATATTGCTCCATTTGTAGTATCCATGTTGTAGGATCCTTGCCATCAAACTTCCTCATATCGATCTTTGGAATATGGTGGGTGTTCAATCCAACATTAGAGTTTATCAAAATCACGATTCACATTTATTTTGTTCTCATCATGAGTTCCTCTACTACCTTTTCACCATTAGGAATCATTTTTTGTATCAACTTTGTCAAACCTTCCTTCAAACCTTCCATGTCCACTTTTAGATCATTCTTCATGTCTTCCATGTTGCCTTTCATTTTTTCGTCGATCTTAGCTTCCATGTCATCCATCTTAGCTTCCATGCCATCCATCTTAGCTTCCATTCCATTCTTCAAACCATCCATCTTAGCTTCCAAGCCTTTCTAACCATTCATATTAGCTTCCACGCCTTTCTAACCATCCCTCTTAGCTTCCACGCCTTTCTGCAAAACTTCCATCTCCTTTTTTGTTACTCTTTGCGAGAGCAAAATTTGGTGCACTTGGTCTTGTAATTTTGATATATCATGTTGCACTTCTTCCTCTTCATGAGTCATAGTAGAGTATTCTAAGGGCTTAATGGGTGCTGAATTATTTTTAGGGGGCATTTTAGAACCCAATACTGATATCTATGCTTCAATATGCCCTTGGAATCACTTCAAACTGATTTTTCAAACAAGAATTATGCAATTTGAAAAAAAAATACACACATTTTTCTTGCTTTTGAGGAGGTCGATATTGAAACTGATGTATCTCTGTAATTTCGAATCCCCGAGATTTTATCTTCGGTCCTTTAGTAGCCCTATGAATCTTCTTTCCAATGCCACAGGTCAGCCCTGATTTGGATTCTTCAAGACAAAGTTATGCCCAATCTCCCACAATGACCTAATTATGGACTGGTTAGTAGAGCGAACTTGTACGATGTACTACGTGTCATTGTTTCTTCCTTCGGCTCTGAAATTGATATACATGAAACTATAGTCTGTGTGCTTTCGGCCACCTTTTACAGAATTCCAATCCGATGCTCAAAGAGAGAGTTATGACAATTTTCCCAATGTCACCTCTTTGAGATGAAATTTGGGAGCTTACAAAAACCCTGACTTCCACAAATCATATCTCCGAAAATATTGCGAACCAATATCTAAAATTTTTACATGAAGTTCCTAAGGATTTCGTCGCAAATGGGTTTTTTTTAGCTTTTGAAACTTCGTAGAAAAAAAATTATAACGATATTGCCACAATGATCTGTTTGAAGCAGCGAAACCCTAGAATCCAAAGCTCCGATACCAAATGTTACGAAACCAACTCCCAACATAGAAGAAAAGAGAGATCAATGCCTTAGAAATCAGCCACTTCGAGGGGGAAACTTCCTTTAAATTACATAAATGAACAATTCTTGGATGATACAAATGACAAAACCTCATTTCTATATATAGGAGTCCATGGGGTCACAATATAATCCTAGCCGACCTATCAACAATAACATAAGGGCACAACAATAACAATAAGGAGGCTACACTAACAACAATAACGAACTACACTAGTAATATAGGGGCCTAACATGAACTATAAGATCACTTTCCGATGAAGAAAAAGGATGACATGACTATTGGTTCAACACTATGATTAGTTGAAAAGAAGGTGATGTAGAAGATGGTCGATGCCCTACAAAGAAATTATGATGAAGAAGGCTCCACGATGGAGAAGTCGAAATTCATGACATGATGCCGAAAGGAGGAGCTCTACAAGCAGCTAATAGTATTGTGATCTGCACCAAAGAGGAGATAGTTGTTGTTGAAGACAAGTCCCTAATTAAGAGGAAGCTTAGGAAAGTTTCTAAGGAACTTAGGTATATTCCTTTTATAGGAATGAGTAGATCCTCCCTAGTTGAGAGGGCGAGATAGACACACTATCCTTGTCTTCATTGTATGAAGAAAGAATGGAAGATTGGGTAGGCATCTGAATTTTGATACTCTTTGAGGATGCGGTAGGGAATCCAATAGGTAATAGTAGTCGAAGGGGAAATTCCTTAAGGATGTGTTAATTTAAGGTAGGAATTGTCCTAGACGGACATACCTTGTGAACATCCGGATGGGGTACGTGCCTTGAGAGACAAAGACAAAGATTAGTCATTGTCCGGCTAGCATTGTGCTCTAATCTTGTGGAGAGATAGAGTTGTTAGTCAAGTCCTAGTTATGTGACAATGTTGGTTGATATGTCGAGATTCACTGATAAAAGCTGAGAAGATAGCTTATGAGATGGCTTACCAATCCGATTCTTCTTATGAGAATTCTTCAATATGAGAATGTCCAAGTACCTTGTATGGAATGGATTATGAACACCTCCCTAGTTAAGAGGGAGTATTGCAATGTGTAACTAGGTTTGGTCTTCATAATGTCTATTGTAATCATGATTTTATGTATTTGATGAAAAGAGAAAAAGAAATTTTATTATTATTATTTTGAAGCATGGGTTTCATGCTCAAGATCATTTTATTTATAGGTCAAGCACCCATTGAGTGTTTCTAGGGCTTTCTCATAAAGTGTATGAGTCAATTGAGTCATTGTAATACGTAAGACCCCTTTGGGCATCTTGTAACCTTTGGGCATCTTGTATTATATAAAAGAAATTTATTTGAGTCATAGAAGACCCTCCAATACAAATTGAACTTAGCTGCAACAAGTCAGCGTACATGAAAAATAAAGTTGGCCTCATGGAGGCAATTCAAACCCCTCGAAAGCCTATATATAAGAGGCATTCGACCTCATTTGAAGGCCACACACATCCAAGACATACAAACAACGAAGAGAAGAAGTTCGATCTCAAAAAGGAAGAAGTCCTAAGGCAACTGAAGCTCAAGAAGGAACCCAGAGTCGAAGTTTTTGGGTGTCTCTTTCTCTCTCATGTGCAACGAAATTCTGAAATTGCTAGGTCAAAGTTATTGGGGTCAAAGTTGCTAGAAAAGTTGTTGGGGTCAAAGTTGCTGGAAAAAATTGAAGTTGTTGCAATCGAAGTTGCTGGAAAAAGTTGTTGGGGTCAAAATTGTTGGAGAAATTGTTGGGATCAAAGTTGCTAGAGAAGTTGTTGGAAGGTTGAAGTTTGTTGCTAGAAGTTGTGTAAGGAAAGCTCGTCAAGAAGAAAGGTTGACTTGGTCTTGGAGGGGTCTTTAACAAGGTTCTTAGGTCTTGGAATTCATCACTTGAAGTTCTATAAGAAGAGAAGAATTCTTGTGGGTTTTCCACTCAAGAGGAGAGGTTTCAGCCCTGGCTTATAGCCTACATCTTGTGTCCTCTTGTCTCATTGTTCTTCATTGTTTGGTAGTTGTTTGATGTTAGAAAACACAATACTAATCAAGTGAAAGAAGAATTTAATCAAATTAAGTAAAAATACATCACAAGCAATTATCAATGTTAGGGAAATCATCTAATTAAGTTACCCCTAGATTTCTTAACACCCCCAGCAAGTAGAGGCAAGATTGATTTGCTAGGAGGGAGAGACGTCTTCAGTTCCAGAGGCAGGGCAGGAGTCCCAGAGTGCGGGAGAAGCATCTTTACAGTCAGCAGAAGGAAGAACGACTTCATCAGAAATCATTCTGAGGCTAGACGTCCAACAAGCTACGCAGAACAGCGCAGAGGCCGACACAGAGGGTCACAGGGTCGTATTTATGAAGGCTAGCCATGCCGGGAGATTCCCTGTGGTGTGAGGAAAATTCCTCACTAGATTTCTGCCAGTATTTTTCTCTGTAGGATTGTCAGTGTTTCGGCATCCAGTTGTACTCATATTTTCTCACTGCTGCTTAATAATAAAACCCTCAGCTGTTGCACCGGTTTTCCCAAGTTGGGTTTTTCCGGGGACTTTCGTCCAAAATAATTGTGTTAATTTTATGTGTGTGATAGCATTTCTTCCCGCGTTTATTCTTCCGCAGTTTTATGTGTAGATTGCAGTGTGATTTATTCAGTATTTGCCGTATAAAATAGCAAATAAATTGTTAAATAAAATTAACAATTAGGAGAATAATTTCTTGTTGCTATAATAGGATTCCGGTTTGGAATTTTCACAGTTCACAGCCAATCTTGACACAAGAATTTCAATATGATACTGTTGTCAATAATTTATCAAAATATCATAATACTTCTACTAATGTTGACTGTAAGTATGTATATGCGATGATGCCAATGTTAACCTGACTGTAAATGAAATGCCAGAATAATATATACTGCAGACGTCATGTCAATATGGATTCTTATAACTATACAATGTGAATCAACTTACTCATTTGGGATGATAATACACAATTCTGAACATGAATGCCATGTCTTACGTATGATTCAGTCATACCAAAGACAATGTCTGCTTGAATTCTGTAGCTTTTCAAGCTGCCTTCCAAAAGTTGAAGTGTTACAAGATGTACCAAATCTTTACAAAGCACCAATAAGTGTGCTTAAATTTCATAGTTCAGAAAACGAAACTTAAGTGTCGAATACTGAGGATGGATGATGTCCAGTATATGACCAAGCTCGGAACATCCTTCTTCTGATCAAACTCGTTAAATAGATCAAATAATGTTGGAGAAAACTTCAGAAATTGATACTTGGTTTCTTGTCTGTCCTTCAATTTGCAGAGGTAAGGATTCCTTCTCAATCAAGGATGAAGACTTAGAAATCCTTAAGTATTATACTTTCTTCACTTGGGCCGAGAGCTCATAATTGTTGAATAGTTGCTTTCTATATGAATCGAAGGACAACTTCAAAAATATTTCCAAACATAAATTCGGGCCTCTGAGAAAATACCTTTGATTTGATTTGATCCCCTTAAATTGTGATATGCTAAACCCAGAATTCCAATTTGATTGAAAGATAACTGGGCTTGGTGAGGGCTACTAGATTAGACCCTCAGACCTCCAGATCAGGGAATATATACCCTTTAAAATCTTCGCTTTCTTTAGATAAGATTTAAGCCTAATCACACATACTATGACTAGAAATCATGTCCATAATGAAACCTTGATATAGGTCCGAGAACGGCCCTTAATGGTATCTTTTAAAGCAGTCTCAATTTATTAGGAAAAGAGATCCAATCCTAAGGAAACCTCCTCAAAAGACATTAGAGTAACAGCTTTAAGAGAACAGGTTCAAGCTTCAGGCAGACATCAAGGATTAACCCCTTTTTGCGGTGCGAGATAAATCACAGAATTGCAGTGTTTATCCAGTGAAAAGCCTCCCGGAAAGATGATAGATTAAACCCCAAAAAGTCAGAGTAACATACCTCAGAATAGACTCAAATCAACACAGAAGAGAGACAATTTAGCCTAGGTGTGCCTCTTGATCTGTCCATCATAGGAGATTGTTCACGCCTCAGAATAAAATCGGATTGACACAGAAGAAGCTAGCAACTAAGCCCAGAAATGATCTCCGAGATTCAGCCTCCAGTATTAGAGTAGTCATTCTGCACCTGGCCTCAGAACATAACTTGATAAGATTTGCATGACAGAATGATTGCTTTCTTCAACTCTCTTGCTTGGGCTTGTCCTCATCCCAGCTCTGATACCATGTTAAAATTTGAGTTAACATGTTCTCTGCTTTATTTAGTTACTTCATTATCAATTCTATTAGACCATAAACCATCAGTAACTAACGAAAGAACATTAAATGTAAATGCAGAAGACAAGCCAAGCCAAAAGAACACAAAGACATGGCACAGGCCAGGGAAAAACTCCAAGATGGGGAAAACCTTTGATCAATTCTTCTTATTATAATTATCAAATGTTCAGCAGAGGAAGAGAGAGTAGAATCATAGATTTGCCAATATGAGGATCAGTACCACTGTCAAAATTTCAAGGAAACTGGCTCTTCAAGACTGAGTTCTGGTTAGGTTTTACTTCATGCTGATGTAACTCACTTACCCTTAGTTCTCATTTCAGCGCAGCGGCCTTCCTTCACAAGATTATGTGCACTTCAGTTAGTAGACATAGGCTAATGTATAAGCCTTTCAGTCCACCTGATCATGGAGACTAGGCCCACGGCCTAGCTGCGACGACAATCAAACTCTCAGCCTTTTGTAACATGTACTGTGGTTTATCTGAACCATGTTAATAGGAGTGTGGCTTACTATTGAAGAGGAGACCCATACGAATATATACCAAAAACACTATCCAATAACCCTTGCCAAGTGCAGCTCCCTTTCTGCTCTAACTCGGTCCTGAAAAAGATGATAAATGAGCCCAGAATTATTCATACATAAGCCAAGACTTCCTCCATACTGACCTCGGCCTCCTGCCTGAGGAACACGGCTCATGAAGAAGACTAAACAAATACTGATCTTGCCCTTGATACCTTCGCTAGAGATCTTCCTCTTCTCCAGCCATTTCAAAGAGAATAAAGAGAAATGGATGTGTCAAAATGAGGGTGAAACCACCTCTATTTATACAATTCGATGGGGGTCAAGAGACGTGTCTATTGGGCTTGATGAGCCAACATTGAGGAGAGGCCAAGCTTGGCAATTTACATGTGAGAGAACATAGATTCAAAAACCCATTTCTCCTTATCCAAATTTGTCGATCTTTGGGTCGATTTTGGTCCTCTCGAAAAGAGGAATTCAATGCCATAATTATCTTCTTCAAAGGAGCAGTTCAAAGTGGACTTTGGCCCTAGCTGCCAATTTTAGCAGTTACCTCCCTAGGTAGGATTGGCCAATAAATGACCCTATTAGTTGTTCCAAGCCCTCAAGGGGAAAGACAGGTCCCTAACACGTCCTTCAATCAATAGGTTGCCTATGAATAATAATGGAACAGAGAGGGAAATGGGATCTCAGGGCTAAATCCCATGGTCAAAGGGGTACCAGTGAGGAGGAAATCCACGTTCTAGCCATACACGTGAGGAGGGAGCAATCGTGGATGCATGAGTTACCCCAGCCTTCGTTTGTCCACCCCTCTTATTGCCTTTTGCCTTTTCTCGATTTATCTTTGTATTACTACTCAAAGCGCTGTAGGGAATATGAGCATGTTGTGAATGATGTGTAGCAATGGTTACCCCCTTAGTGGTGGGGTAGTTCATCGCCCACCAACGGTTGGGACATGCAAGAGTTCCTTTTATGACATGATGGGGCAACGTTGGCCCTAAGAACCCGGTGATGGCCATAATGACAAGGAGTAGAGCTCATGCTTGCCTTTTGCCCACATGCTAATTTTAATGTCCCGGCTATATTTTGCAATTTGTAATTTACTTTCTTTTGTTTCTTGCTTGTGGCCTTGATAAGCTTTTTACCTTTCTTTTAGCTACATCATCCTCCGAAGCAACATTTCCAAGCCCGACCTAGATATGTGGACAAGGGGAGGGGGTGTGCTAGAACCCAGTGGACTCATGGTCATGTGCACCCAGAGAGGGAAGGTGAAATATGGGGCTCATAATGTACGAAGGGAAGTGATAAATGTCGAATGGGGAAAACAAGACCATGCTATCTCAATTGGGGTTTCCCTAGTAGTGCCCTTCCTAAAGCCATGGGCCATTAAGAAAGGTCACATTGGATTAGGATTAAATATTAACCCCCCCCCTTAAGGTGAGGGAACAAAACCCACCCTTCTTCCAAGTCACCCAATAATCCATATCAAATGCCCAAATGAAAAACAAGCATAGCACCCACTTGTAAAATGAATAGCATGTCTTTTGGATCAGATTACCCACCTTCTAACATGTGCTCTTGACAAATGGGTGGGGAAACATACAATTGATGCAGGTGGCAGACATAAACTGGCACATCACATTGGCTATAAGGTGGTTTTCAGGGGTTGTTGGTGGAAGATGATCAGGAGAAAATTTCTCCTAGGGGTACCCACCTTTTGTGGGTTACATCTCGCTCTAACTAGAACATGAGCTCACCGTAAAACACATTATCCATGTACTCAAATGGAGAGTTCATGAGAACTCCAGCAATCTCATGGGATGTAGACTAGTGTTATCAGAATCGAACCATAACTAGTGGAAGCAACTAGTCCGACCGGTTTGGGGGCCAAACTAGTTTGGTTCAAGGTTTGGAACCAAAAATGGCCAGTTTGGCGCTGAACTAGCCAGTTCTATAATGGAAACTGTTAAAAATAGTGAAGGAATGGATTCCTTGATGTGTGCCTTAATTCAAGGAATAGAATTTGTGATCTTCTTAACATGCACGAGTTCCAGTGATGTGGACGAGATCAAGAAGCAATTTGACTAGTGCAAGTTTGTGGAAGACAGAGTTAATTGTCTACTAGTGTGCGTTAAATTGGGAACTAAAAGAACAAGTGGAGTTAGCCTCCTAAATTTTAGGAGGATCCAGTTAACTAAGTGTGTTGACTTTTGTTAACTAGAAAAGCTCTAGTTCAACTCCTAATTTAGAAAACTCACTAACAATAGCCACATCGAATTGCTTATAAGGAGATCAAAGACACACTTGTATTCATTCATTCTTGAGCACGAGTTTGTGCGCAAGAGAGCTTGTGAGAGGAATGAGCCAAGAAATTTTTCTTGTGTGAACTGTTGGAGGAGAATTTCCCTTGGGAAGTGCACACAAAAATTGGAGGAATTTCCTATTCTTTTGGCGGCCAAGTGTGCTAGGATATAGGGACCTATTTCCTAAGGAATGCACAATGATTTCAGGCCTTAATGTAGGCTGGTTGAAGGAAGAAGATCAGTATTCTTGCAGAGTTGTTTCAAGCCTAGTTCAAGGCTGAGAGATCAGTTGTATTCTCTATTGAAGCAGAGTTATTTGTAAGAGAAATGTAGGCTATTTTTCTTCAATAAAATTCTCAAGCAAAAGAGGGTTTTCCATGTTGGATTCCCTAGAAAATGGTTTTGTTCTGTTGTGTGAATTTTGCGAAATTATTTCTGTTCTATTCCGCTGCAATTAGAGTAGAGAAATTTTGAGTTTGTGTGAAAAAAAAAAATTTATTTCAGATTGTTCATAACAGCAGATCAGAATTTCGTGAAAATCTACATGGTATCAGAGCTTTGAACAAGAATCTATCAGCACATAGTCTTCAAGCTTGCAAGATGACAACTCACACAGGTTTAGGATTGAGAGAGTGGGATAGACTGGATGGTTCCTCAAATATTGGTGTTTGGAAGGTCTACATATTGTTTTTGTTGGATGAGTTTGGGCTGAAAGAATTTGTTGAGCAAAGTGTTGCAGCACCTTCAGATCCAGACGAGTTGAGGCTCTTCCAAAGGCAAATGGCCAAGGCCAAGAGGATGATCTTGGATAAACTTTGGGATCATGTAGTCCCTCATGTTGCAAGTAAAGATACAGCTAAGGAAATGTGGGATGCCTTAGTCTAACTCTGCCAGAATTATTCCGGGAACCGGAAGATGGTTCTCAAAAAAAAGCTAAGGACAATCAAGATGTTTAAGGGTGAGAGTGTGACTGCCTATCTCACCAAAGTACAGGAAATCCGAGATGAGCCAGCAGCTGTTGGATAAAATCCCATAGACACTAAGCTAGTGTGTGTGGCTCTGAATGGGTTCACCAAAGATTGGCATTATTTTGTTCAAAGTATTACTAGACGAGAAAAGTTGTCGGATTGGGAACGCATATGGAGTGACTTCATCCAGTAGGGTCTCCTTTAAGCTTGTATATGTGTTCTGCTCAACAAGAACTTTCCAACCATTGTATTCTTGCTTAATTATGAGTCATGCGTAGAAAGATATTATCAGGCTAGTTGAGATGATGAGTTAGCAGCTGTTGGAGAAAATCCCATAGACACTAAGCTAGTGTGTGTGGCTCTGAATGGGTTCACCAAAGATTGGCATACTTTTGTTCAAATTATTACTAGACGAGATAAGTTGTCGGATTGGGAACGCCTATGGAGTGACTTCATCCAGGGGGAGTTAAGGCTCAGGCTAGTTGAGACTTCTAGCAGCAGTGACAAGGGTTCCAAGGTTGAGAAGGAGGAGAATATTTCTCTTGCAGGTAAAGTCAAAGGAAAGAAAGGCAGAGGAAAAAGCGAAAATAGCCAAAAGGGTGACAAGAAGAAGATAGATCTGAGTAAGATCAAATGCTTCCATCACCATACTTTTGGACACTATGCCCAAATGTCCTAACCGAAGGAAGAAGGGATCGAATAAGGAGCATGTAGTTGCATCAGTTGAGGTAGATGAGTTTGCCTCTTAGTTTGGGAAGGGACTTCTCATTGATAGATTGCATGGCAAGCTCAGTAGGGAGCAGTACGTGGTATATTGATTCAGGTGCCTCTTTCCATATGACTGGAAATCAAGAGTATTTCAGCCAGCTGGATGAGAAAGGATATGCAGGTGAATATCGAGCTTGGAGATAATGGCAAGTATGCTACCAAGGGAGTTGGTACTTACTACTCTCAGCTTTGAGAGGGAGTCAGGTAATACACTTCATCTCAAAGACATTCTCTATGTTCCAAGGATGAAGAAGAACTTGGTTTAAGTAGCTATCCTTGAGGACAATGGATATGATGTCATCTTCAGTAGAGGTAAGGCTTACCTCTAGCACTTGGCTTCTGGATGTAAGATGCAGATAGGTGTGAGGGTGAAAAACCTCCACAAGTTGCATGTAGAGACTGATGCAACCTTGAGTAGCAAGACAAGATGTGCAGATGTAGGTGAACTTTGGCACAGGAACATGTGACACTTGTAGTAGGAATTTATAGGGTAAGTTCCTTAGATCAAACACCAAAGGTCACCGCTCACAAACATATCACAAATCAGTACACCAGTATATCATGTGGTTAAAACCCTCGAAGAGGGAAACAGTCCACGGCCTGAGCTAACGTGGCCACTTCAAGCAATTTATTAATATAAAAAAGAAAATTTACATACGTTTCTCTCAGAAACGGTTACCGGACAAATGACCCTCCATTCTCTTTAAATAGAAATCATGGACCACTCGAGTGTTAAGCCACAGATCAAGTGTCGGTAATACCGGGGAGAGAGTGAACCGTCGGATCACTACATATCGTGACCGTCGGATTATAAGTTACAAATGTACATAGTAAAGAAACACACTTTACCTAACTCTACACTAGACCAAGTTATACTTAACTATTTCCTATGTGTCGAAATATCCTAATATCCCCCCTTAAAAACAACTTGGGATAGGATTGAAGGATTTACAAAGGTGACACAAAAGGAGACTATTTCCTATGTGTCAAAATATCCTCACATCCCCCCTTAAGAAAAACTTGGGATAGGATTGAAGGATTTACAAAGGTGACACAATAGGAGAAGGAAGGAGGCATTAGATCCTATCCCCCCTTAATGATAACTTTCCTGAACTCCAAGCATAGATTGAAGTTTTGTAAACTTCACTTCTGTGAGAGCCTTTGTAAAGATATCAACAACTTGATCATTGGTTGAACAATACGGTACTTCAAGAACACGGTCATCAATGAGCTTTCTGATGAAGTGTATATGAAGCTCAATGTGTTTCATACGCTGATGCTGAACTAGATCTTTGCATAGCTGAATGGCACTCTGATTATCACACCAAAGTGTAGTTGGATGTTGCTAATGAAGACCAAATTCAGACAAGATCCGACGGAGCCACATGGCTTCCTTGTTGGCTTCAACTGCACCACGACACTCTGCTTCTGTCGAAGAAAGAGAGATAGCACTTTGTTTCTGTTAGTCATTAGTAATTTTTTCTTTTTGTAGATGACTAAATACTTGTCCTAGATTTCTAAAAGCAAAATTCATGAATATTGTGAGTTTTAGAAATCTCACTGTCTTCATTATCCTTCGGATAATTTTTTCGCTATCTCACTATTCTGCCATTCCCTAGTCAGCCTACCACTCCCAGAAGACCCATCATGGGCTCATGCCACTCATCTTCATCATGTTTTGTCACCCATGACCACAGCACTCTGTTTTGCCTTTACCTCACCCCTCCACTTGCTCACTAAGATTACCAACCATCTTGCTCCTCATGTTTCCCAGATGCCTCAAGCATTGATGGTCTCAAAACTATCTCTGTAGGCTCTTTAGATAAATCAAGTACATTGGATTTTGGATCTTCAATACATCAAATTGTCAAAAACTTTGTTTTTCATATTTGAGGACCCTAAGCCAAGTTTTCAGTCAAGGAAAAGTCTAAGGAGCCTCCCACTAGGTCACTAGGTCTCATAGGTTGTAGGGTTGTCCTTGGTGTTCTAAATCACTGTTTTTCATGTGCTAAGAATCTTAATCAAATGGAAATAAGATCAGCATCTGTTGATCCAAGACAGATCAGAAAAAACCTTCAAGGAAGACCTCCTTAATCAAGTTCAAAATCTGCAAAGAACAGCTGTCTATGATTGACATTTCTGCAGGAGTGTCAAGGTAACTATCAGCAGGAAAATTGGTAAGGTAAGAGGCTTGCTCCTCACTAACAGATACACACAAGCTAATGAAAGAGGAAGCAGCCTATGTTCAAGGAAAATCAGGTTTTCTAGGACTAATTAGAAAAGCAATGTGCCAAGCAAGGAGCCAATGTAGAAAACTACAAGGGCAAAGGTACATCAGCACAACCAAGCATGAATTGAAGATTTTTAGAAACTATAAATGAAGAAGGGAAAAAGGTGAGGTGAACTAGACAGAAATGAAAGAACTTGAAAGGGCTATAGAGAACTTAGAAGACAACACTAATTTTTCTTCTCTAACGGCCCAAAATCCTAAGGTTCTGAAAAGATAGACAAGATGGTGAAATAAAGATTATGAGCCTCTATGATTACAGCAGGCAGAAGGTTTGAAGAAAATATCAGAAGGTGACCTCCATGGTTTGCTAAGGTAAAATATCTCACTGCCTCACAAAGGACCAAGAATGTCAAAGGGGGCGTAAATCATTATGTCATGGCACCTGCAACAAATCAGAAGTGGCCAAAGAGGGTTAGCATACAGGATGGTGAAAGCTGTGATGTTTGTCAAAGATAGACTTAGCATGCCTAAGGACCAAATGAAAAGGATGAAAACAGGTTTCTCAGTCACCCAACAAGCAAAGGGAAGTTTGATCTCCAAGGCAAGAACAGAGAAGGTTTTAAAGATGCTGCCACCATGCAAATGCCTAAAAGTTGTGAAAATGATTAAAAGATAGAAACAGGCCAAAACACAGTGAAACATGGTGACTCAAACAAAGCATTTGCAAAACAAGGTGATAAAGGCATAAATAGGTCAAGGGAAATCAAAGTTAACCATATCAGCTACCTGAAAAGCAACAAGTAAGATGGTTAGAAAGGAAAAGATCATTTAAAAAGCTTTTTAGCCACCTACTGCAAAAAGCTCAAAATCAGTGAAAGTGACCAAGGGGCTAAAACATTGTAAAGTGGGTTTTGCAAAGGGTAAAATTGTTTGCCTAAGACTATAAAAAGTCAATTTACTTATCACTTGACTCATTGTACATTTGAAAGAAGCTACAAACATTCAAGGGAGAAATTTCTGAGTTTCAGGGAAAATTCTGGGCAAAGTCACCGGCGCTACGCTTTTGAGCCGACACTGCGCTCACAGGACCCGGCACTGCGTGAATAGGGGTTTCCGCAGTGTATTTTTTCACTGCGCTACGCATACAGACGGGCGCTACACCCAGTCAGACTCGACACACCCAGAAGCTTGGCGCTGCGCTCAGAGGCCGACCCAACAGCCTAGAAGACCGGCGTTGCGTTCAGAGGCTGACCCGACAGGCCCGACGTTACGCGTAGAAGACCGGCAAGCTTGCACAAGGCATGCAACGCTGCGCCCAGGAGCCTGGCAGTCCTGCATGCAGCGCTGCGCCTAGGATCCTGGCAGTCCTGCATGCAGGCAGCGCTGCGCACAGGTGCACCCGACTCGCCTAGATTTCTGCCCGACGCTGCGCTTAGGCAAAAAAGGCCTCTTTTGTTTGCAAAATTGCCGAAAATGATGAAAAAGACCCCTCCAGGCTGTTTCCAAGAACCTGCAAGAGAGTGACTATGAAGAGAAATTGGTTTTGTGGAGCTTGTGAATGGCTTGTTTTGCTTGTTGATGGAGGAGGTTTGCTCACAGGATCCTTGAGCTTGGTTAATGGTGAAGTGCTTCTATTCAGTTATTGTTTTCTCATGTATCATTGTGTTTCCATCTTTCTATGTTGCAATAGAACAAAGGATTTAGACTAAGAAATGTTCTTCAAAGGCACCTTAGCTCTATTTGTTCTTCATTGCCTCTATGTTTTCCTCTGCTAGGTCAGTTTAAAGAACCCTTAATTGCCCTCTAGACCCACCCAAGCTTGTTTATCTCATGAATGGTTTAATACAGTCGATATCATAGATGTTTTATGGTTAGAGCTGCCTCTTTGAATCACTAAAACATTGTCTTGAGGTCTCTCTTTGAAGTACCATTGTTTAGGTTTGCCAAAGAGGCTATGTTTCGATCATACCCTTTGTCCATGCTTGAAAAATTGTTTCAAAGATCTTTATAGCTGTGATCAATGATGTTTAGGAGTTCCCTCTTCCTTGATTAAAGTTATGTGTTATCTTAAATGTTTTCTAACCTTGAAGGTGAAATCACTAGAAGTTAAATGAGTTTCTCGCCTTCTATATTTCAATGGATTGTTTGTCTGAAATGCTTATTTGCTTGAGTTGAATCAAAGAGTTATTGGTGTGCCCTGTCTATTGATTACTTCTTTATGCTAATGGTATTTAAGTCCCTTCTTGTTAAAAGTACATGACAAAGGATTCTTGATTGCCCTTTGCCCTACTTGTGTTCACAAACTTGATGTCCATCTCATTTCCCATAAACCTTGAAAATCCATTGACCATGCTAGATTTGCCCTGTGATGTTCCCCGATCCATTGTTGAACTTTCCATGACTTTTATAGACTCCATAGCCCAATGATTTGAAGATTTCCTCATTCCATCTATTCTACTTGACCATCCTACCCAACCAAAACAATCAAACAAACCCTACACTTAACAACTAGACTAAAATCAAACCCTAAAAGCAAACAAGTTCACATCCTTTGCATACAATAGAGAGAGCCCTCTCTGAGTCTAGGAAGGCTAGGTCTTAGGACTCCAAAGATTGGTATGATGTTACCCTGTGCATTTGGTTTCACCAATCTATCAAATCACGAGACACCAACATAATGGCAATCACGGTGGGACCTTCTGAGTAAGTCACAAGCTAAGATATTCTATATCCAGTGATTCATCGCCACCTCATCGCCACCCAACATAATGGCAATCACGGTGGGACTTCTGAGTCAATAACCATATAAGTATTCCTTAGGACTTCAGAAACCCTTGTACACAGCATCTATTGATTTATCACCAACTCATAGCCTAACATAATTGGCAATCAAGGTGAGAGACTTTTTGAAATTAGTGACAATCTAAACACTCCTTAGAACTTCAGAAACCCTTATCAAATCATAGAGAACTCAAACTGTTAGCCAAAGAGTAGAATCTGGTTGTTTCACCATCCTAGCAAAATGATGACTCAATTGTAGGACACTCATAGAAACCTTAGGGCTACATAAAAGAACTCAAAAAACCCCAAAAACATCCCTAGATTGGATTTTTGTCAGTTATTGGTGGTGGACCATACACACATATCCTCAAAACAACTAAAAACATCCACCTGGCGACTCCACTAGCCTCCAGTAGGCCTCTTACTTCATTGGTTCTCATTAAACTTCCCTAAGATTGTGTCAAAACAACCCTGAGAAGTTTAGAGTCCTAGTCACACACTGTGTGAGTTTAGCAAACACTAGGAGAGGTCAGCCTTCCAAAAACAGTCCTAAAACTTTCAGTGTCTCTACATTTTGAGTTTGAAATCTGGCTTCACAAAGGATCAGTACCAGATCTCATCCGGACCCAAAACCTCACACCATAGTTGATAACCCAAAAAAGATTTTGTGGCAAACTTCTAAAACTGGAAACTTAACTACTGTTAGGACCATTCATATAGCAAGCTCTGTCCCTGAACATCTTACAGCCTTGCAAGACTCCCAGTTTGACATCCACCATACAGAGAACCTGTTTAGAACCAAGTCACATAGTGAGATTGACCAGACTGACCTTGAGCCCATAGATTTGCAACATAGTTCTAGTAGAGAAGCCTCTCCTTCCACCCCTCCTGATTTTCAGCTTCTCCATCACTTTAGCTCTTTCCATCCCAAGTCTGCTCAGAATCAGTTTGCTGGTCCAAGAACCTCTACCACCCCCATCCACACATCCACTGTTCAACCCACTCCACTTCATCCTCCACCTCATCTCACAAACCCTCCTCTTGTACATCCTCCATTAGCTCCCATCATGGCAGCATGGTATGCCCCCCTAAAACTGCTACAACCTTTGTTACCTTTGCCACATGATTACCAATCCAAAATCCCTCATTTTACCGGAGTTGAATCCATCATTGCCCAACAGCATGTAGATAGGATAAATGATGCCTTTGATTACATGGAAATAGAAGAAGAGACCATAAAATGAGAATATTTGCCCAAAGTTTAGGAGGGGAAGCCAAAAAGTGGTTCAAAAGCTTGACTCCTAACAACATACATGATCTCCCTTCCCTCTACCAGACATTCATAAACAAGTGGGAAATTAAGAAGAACCCTCTCCATATCCTCTCAGAATACAACAATCTTAAGAGAAATGTCGGGGAAAGTGTCCAAGACTATTGCACTAGGTTCAGTAGTGTGTACAATGCTCTCCCACCTCACATGAAACCCCCACAAGGCCTAGCACTAGTGAAATTTCCTGAAGGCTTTGATCCAGACATGACATACCAATTGAGAGAGAGAGACCCTTTGACTTTAGAAAAAATGCAAAAGGGAGTTGTTAGTGCAGAGGCCAACCTCATTGAAAAGAGGGCTAGGATGAGATCAAAAAAGAGAGTAACCTACAAAGATGAAACCATACCCTCAACCTCCTCATGTGATGCCAAGATTGACAGCCTAGTTAGAACAATGGAGAGAATGATGGAGAGGATAAGCCTAAATGAAAGAATGCCTCCTAGGGAAAACCAAGCAAATCCCCAAAACAGAAATACGAATCTGAACTTCAGAATAGACCCTCCCCAAATCAGACCAATAGACAATGACCAACAAATCAGGCCTCCTTTCATCTCATTTCCCATCTCATTTCCCATAAACCTTGAAAATCCATTGACCATGCTAGATTTGCCCTGTGATGCTCCCCGATCCATTGTTTAACTTTCCACGACTTTTATAGACTCCATAGCCCAATGACTTGAAGATTTCCTCATTCCATCTATTCTACTTGACCATCCTACCCAACCAAAACAATCAAAAAAACCCTACACTTAACAACTAGCCTAAAATCAAACCCTAAAAGCAAACAAGTTCACATCCTTTGCATACAATAGAGAGAGCCCTCTCTGAGTCCAAGAAGGCTAGGTCCTAGGACTCCAAAGATTGGTCTGATGTTACCATGTGCATTTGGTTTCACCAATCTATCAAATTACGAGACACCAACAGTTTCTTACAAGACCAAGTAATACGTCCTAAACCAAGCAAGGGTCTTAAGCAATTTCAGCCGCAAACTAAAAAAGCAACTCACCAAATTGATAAGGCAAATAAAAACAAAGGGAAGAAAACAGATAGACATTACAACTTCTGTAATCGCGATGGCCATGTAGAGTCCAAATGCTTTAAGAAGATGGAAGCCTTGGAAGCAGCAATGAAGAAGCACCACATCAATTTGGAGAACTCTTCAACTTCATCTTCAGGAATGGCACTTTCTGCTTGTGGTTGTCAAGCATTTGGTTATGCATTAAATGTATCTTCTTCTTCTCATTCTCATGAGTAGCTCATTGATTCTGGAGCTTCTTACCACATGGCCAAAAATAAAGCCATGTTTTCTTCTTTAAATGATTGTAACACCAAACATATTTATGTTGGTGATGATAGATCTCTTAGTGTTGTAGGATCTGGAACCATTCATCTAGATAATGGTCAATTTAAAGATGTACTATGTGTTCCTACCTTGTCAAGCAACCTTCTATCTGTTTCTCATATAACTCATTCAGGTGAAGGGAAAACAGTAGAATTCTCACCTCATGATGTTGTAATCAAGGACCTCAAAGATCCTAGACATATTTTAGCTACTAGCATTACTAATGATTCAACAAGGTTGTATAAGTTTGACAACTATGGGTCATCATGTCTTCCCTCCATTTTTGTTGCTCATAATGATGAAGTGAGCAAACTTTGGCATGAGCGATTTGGTCACTTAAACTATCGCTCTCTTCAAACTCTATGTAAATAAAATATGGTGACAGGTCTTCCTATGGTATCTTTCCGAGATGGTGTTTGCTCCGAATGTGTACTCGGAAAACATCATCAGGGTAGTTTTGACAAACATGCCTTTTGGCACGCTTCAACCCCTTTGCAGCTTGTGCACAGTGATTTACGTGGTCCACTTCCTGTTGTTTCTTTCTCTGGTTGCAAGTACTTCTTAACTTTCATTGATGATTTTTCCAGACGCACTTGGGTATACTTATTAAAACTCAAGGGTGAAGTTTTTAACATGTTCTTGGCCTTTAAGGCCTTTGTTGAGAAACAATCTATACATCAAATTCTTAAGTTAAGATCAGACAATGGACGAGAATATGTTAACAACAAATTTATCAACTTTTGCACTGAGCATGGAATTCAATTGCAACATACTGTTCCATATACTACACAACAAAATGGTGTAGTTGAAAGGAAGAATCGCACCTTAAAAGAAATGGATAATTGTAAACTTCAATCTAAAGGACTTAGTCTCAATTTTTGGGCAGAAGCAATTAACTGTGCAAATTACATAGCAAATCGCACTGCTACTAAGGTTTTAAGGAATATAACACTAGAAGAAGCCTGGAGCTCAATCAAACCTGATGTAAGTCACTTTCATGTTTTTGGAAGTGATGCTTGGGCCCATATTCCAGATGCGAAACATAAAGCCTTAGAACCTAAGAGTGAAAAATGCATTTTTGTTGTATATTCTGAAGATGTCAAAGGATATAGACTTCTTCAACCAAAATCCAATAATATAATCATTAGAAGAGATGTAAAATTTGATGAAAATATATCGGCCTGCAAGCCTAGTTTGGCAGATGTGCCACCTTTGGCCTGCAAGCCTAATTCGGCATATGTGCCACCTCTCTCTATCTCTTCTATTTTTTATAGCATTCCTTCTAGTACAAATGATGACAGCGAGGATGACAATCCTCCTCCACCTCTTGAAGATATTCCTTCAGCTCCACAGCTTCCAAGATGGGTCTGCTCTACTCGGGATGCAGTAGGTTCTCTTACAGGTGACCCTGCAGATCGACGACGTACACGTTCTCAGTTCGAAAGAGCCTCTTCCTTATTGGCTCAAGTTCCAAAAAATCTTGATCCAGACACCTTTGAAGAAGCTTCAGGTCATCCAGATTGGGATGAAGCTATGAATGAAGAATATCGTTCCTTATTGACAAACGATACTTGGGATCTTGTTCCTCTTCCAAAAGGAAGAAAACTTGTCAAATGCAAATGGGTTTACAAAACAAAGTTTGGACCAGATGGAAAAGTGGATAGACATAAAGCTCGTCTTGTTGCTAAATGAATTCTATACTGAAACATTCTCCCCTGTTGCCAAAATGAATTCTATCTACCTTGTTCTTTCCCTTGCTACCTCCTTTAAATGGAAAGTCCATCAGATGGATGTTAAATCCGCCTTCTTACATGGAGATTTGCATGAAGAAATCTACATGGAACAACCCCCTGGCTTTATCCAAAACGACTCTAACCTTGTTTGTTGCCTTAGGAAGTCTCTCTATGGTCTCAAACAAGCTCCTCGGGCTTGGTATGCCAAAATGGATAGATTTCTATTAGATAATGGCTTTTCTAGATGTCATTCTGACAACACTGTCTACACCAAGAAAGTGGGTAAGTCCTTCACCATCCTTGTTCTTTATGTTGATGATCTTATCCTTACTAGTAACCATATAAACCTTGTGAAGTCTAGCCTCAAAAAGAAGTTTGAAATGACAAGACTTAGGACACTTGCATTATTTCCTTGGTCTTCAAGTCTTGCAATCCAAAGAAGGTATTACCATTTCTCAGTCCAAGTATGCCTGTGATCTTCTACACCACTTTCACATGAAATACTGTAAGTCAGCCCCTTCTCCCTTTCAATCTGGAGTCAAGCTTTCAGTCACTTGTACTACCCCTGAAGTTGATGCTACCTTATACCATCAAATTGTTGGTAAACTTTTGTATCTAACCCATACCCGTCCTGACATTTCCTTTGTCGTTGGTCTTGTTGCTCGGTTTATGCACCAAACTCATGAAAGTCACTAGAAAGCAGCTAAAAGAATACTTCAATATATTCAAGGTACAGTTCAGTGCGGGATTCATTACAGTGCAGGAGCATCTCCATTGTTGATTGGTTTCACTGATTCTGATTGGGCTGGTGACCCTGATAATCGAAAGTCTACTGCAGGATATGTATTCACTCTTGGTTCAGGACCTATTACTTGGTCTTGTAAGAAACAAAGTGCCATATCTCTTTCTTCGGCAGAAACAGAGTATCGTGGTGCAATTGAAGCCAGCAAAGAAGCCATGTGGCTCTGTCAGATCCTGTCTGAATTTGGACTTCATCACCAGCATCCAACTACACTTTGGTGTGATAACCAGAGTGCCATTCAGATATGCAAAGATCCAGTTCAGCATCAGCGTATGAAACACATTAAGCTTCATAAACACTTCATCAGAAAGCTCATTCATGATCGTGTTTTTGAAGTACAGTATTGTTCAACCAATTATCAAGTTTTCAATATCTTTACAAAGGCTCTCACAGAAGCGAAGTTTACCAAACTTCGATCTATGCTTGGAGTTCAGAAAAGTTATCATTAAGGGGGGATAGGCTCTAATGCCTCCTTCCTTCTCCTATTGTATCACCTTTGTAAATCCTTCAATCCTATCCCAAGTTGTTCTTAAGGAGGGATGTTAGGATATTTTGACACAGGAAATAGTCTCCTTTTGTGTCACCTTTCTAAATCCTTCAATCCTATCCCAAGTTGTTCTTAAGGGGGTATGTTAAGAAATTCCGACACATAAGAAATAGTTAAGTATAACTTGGTCTAATGTAGAGTTAGGTAAAGTGTGTTTCTTTACTATGTACATTTGTAACTTATAATCCGATGGTCACGATATGTAGTGATCTGACGGTTCACTCTCTCCTCGGTATTACTGACACTTGATCTGAGGCTTAACACCCAATTGGTCCATGATCTCTATTTAAAGAGCATGGAGGGTCATCTGTCCAGTAACCGTTTATGAGATAAACATATGTAAATTTTCTTTTTTATATTAATAAATTGCCTGAAGTGGCCTCGTTGACTCAAACCGTGGACTCTTTCCCTCTTCGAGGGTTTTAACCACGTGATATACTGGTGTACTAATTTGTGATCTGTTTGTGAGCGGTGACCTTTGGTGTTTGATCTAAGGGACTTACCCTGTAAATTCCTTTGGAGTTTTTCTTGTTCTCTTATCAAAGAATCGCAAAAGGCATCAAAAGAGGGGGACTTGTAGGCTGTTCCTTGAGAAATGAGGGCTTCTCTAGTGGAATGGAAGGTGGAAACAAAAACAGAGTATGCGGGTCCAAGCTTAGCAAGAATGGAATAGATAAGGCTACCATCTTCCTTTTTGACCTTACAACTTTCTAAAAGAAGTCTAAGGGTCTTAAATTTAGACAAAAAATCTTCAATAAAGGAGAAATTATTGGGGTCCAAAATAAGCAACTCATTTTCAAGTTGGTGGGCCCTTATTTCATTTTGAATGCCAAAAACAGTATTTAGCTTTTTCATAGTTGCATTAGGGGTGTCAATTTCTTGGATATGAAATCGAAGATCTTGAGCAATGGAAATTCCTATCAACCCTCGTGCTTGATCTTGTTTATTTTCCTATTTAGCAGCTTTATCTCCATCGATAGGTTTAGTTTCTTGTCCAAAGGCTATTCTATAAAGCCCTTTACTTCTAAGTAAGTCTACCATGTAGGATAGCCATTGGAAATAATTGATGTTGTTAAGATTAACCAGGGATGCACTTTCCATTTTTTTTCAAACTGAAGCTGAAAAGGAACTACTCCAATGGAAAGATCTCGAAAAATTAGGCTGGTTCAAAAAAAAACAGCTCGGAAAACGGCTTCTGGATGAAGAAGTTATGCCTTTTTGAAAAAAATGCGTTATAGATGTCGAATAGTTACGTGAAAGGTTGAAAGTTGATGATGAAGTTCTACTTCTTTAAAAAAATCCGCCCCTTTTCAAACTTAGTACAATAAGCTCACTTTAAAAAAACTTTACGTGACCCACTTTTATAAATAAGTAAGAGTCACTTTTACAATGTTACTTTTACATGTGCTTTTGAAATAAAACCCTCTTTTTAAAACTGGCAACTTGCCAAAGGGCTTTATAAGAAAAAGTAACTCAACAAAAAAAATTTTACAAAAAGAACCTTGAGAGAGAGACTCAAACCCAAGACCTCTATTCTCATAAACTAACTTTACACCAAATCAGCTAGTAAAAATATTCTGCGTGCTTTTTCCTGCAAAAAAACACAAAATCCGTGCACAAAAAAACGAAATGCAAGCCTTACGGCAGAATGTTAGATTTTCGGTTGGCCTTACCGGCAACTATCCTTTTTTCACTATTTATGATTTCCCGAGATCGCACAAAGACACGGGGAAAGAGCATACGTAGCAAAAAAAATTGTCTTCCTATTTCTGATTTGTCGAGATCGCACATAGCTCAGAGCAAAGAGCATACACAGAGAAGAGGGTACAGATCCAGAAAATAAAAAACTATAAACCGAAATAAACAGAGGAAACCAAAATAAACAGAACGATTAATAAACTGCAAACAGAAGATACTTTATACCTCCATATCTAAAATGACATAGCTCGGGCAACCAGAAACCTTTTCGCATGAAACGAAAGGGGTTCCTCACTGTAACAAACGCTTCGGACACAACAGAGCAGTTCTCCCAGCCCAAAAGTGGTCAAAAATAGTAGATCTAGATAACGGCAGTCGCATGCAGTCAAACCAGTTTCGGATTTGGATCACAACGAATGTGTGCCCTCAAAATGGCTCTGATACCATGTAGGAATTTACAGGGTAAGTTCCTTAGATCAAACACCAAAGGTTACTCACAAACAAATCACAAATAAGTACACCAGTATATCACGTGGTTAAAACCCTCGAAGAGGGAAACAGTCCACGGTCTAAGCCAACGCGGCCACTTGAGACAATTTATTAATATAAAAAATAAAATTTACATATGTTTCTCTCGTAAACAGTTACCGAACAAATGACCCTCCATGCTCTTTAAATAGAGATCATGGACCAATCGGGTGTTAAGCCACGGATCAAGTGTCGGTAACACCGAGGAGAGAGTGAACCGTCGGATCACTACATATCGTGACCGTCGGATTACAAGTTACAAATGTACATAGTAAAGAAACACACTTTACCTAAATCTACACTAGACCAAGTTATACTTAACTATTTCCTATGTGTCGGAATATCCTAACACTTGCATCATGGGGTGTTGAAGATTCTTCAGCAAATTGTCACATGACTACCATCAAGAGGCCTTGACAAGAGTGGAGTGTGCAAGGGATGTACGCTTGGCAAGTATGCCAAGTCTTCCTTCCATGGTCAGGACAGTAGAGCCAAAGGTATTTTGGAGTTGGTGTATTCATATTTGTGTGAGCCCTTCTCTTCTCCATCACCAATGAAGCAAAAGAACTATGTCACTGTCATTGATGATTTTTCTCAGAAAAATTGGATTTATTTTATGAAAAAGAAAGATCGAGGCAGTGAGAAGTGACAATGGTGGAGAATATATCTCCAATGCCTTCAAGGAGTTTTGTACAAAGGATTGTATTAGGAGAGAGTTGATAGCACCTCATAACCCTCAACAAAATGGGGTGGCTAAGAGGAAGAACAGGAGCATTGTTGGAGCAACTAAGGCTATGTTGCATGATCAGGACTTACCTAGGTTCTTGTGGGCAAAGGCATGCAACACTGTAGTATTTCTGCAGAACAGAAGTCCACTCAGAGTGCTTGGGCGAGTCACACTAGAGGAGGCTTTCACAGGCAAGAAGCCTGATGTTTCACACTTCTGGATCTTTGGCACAAAGGTCTACTGTCATGTGTCCAATGATAACAACAAGAAGTTGGATGCCACAGCAGAGAAGAGTATCTTTGTGGGGTATAATTAGACATCTCAGGCATACAGGGTGTATCTTCCAGGACTCAAGAAGACAGTTCTCAAGCCAGATGTGAGATTCCAAGAGGATCAGACTCTAAAAGTTTCCTTAGAGCGTGAGTAGATTGCATTACCTAAGGAGGAGGGACTTCTGAGTTCAAGGCCAAGTTTGTGGCCAAGGGATTCTCACAGAAAGAGGGCATAGACTATGAGGAATATTTTGCCCCAGTAGCATGGTATTCATCCATCAACACTACTCTAGCACTTGCAGCACAGATGGGGTGGAAGATCCACCAGATGGACATGAAGTCAGCATTCCTCAATGGAGTTGTTGAGGAAGAGATCTATATACAGTAACCAGAGGGCTTTGAGCAGTTGAGCAGAGACACACGTGTGCAGGCTAAACAGAGCTCTTTTATGGCTCAAGCAGGCTCCGAGAGCATGATACACTCGGATTGACAACTCTTTTGAGGATTGGGCTTCATTAAGAGTGAGGCAGATGCCAAACTGTACTACATCATGGTTGGAGGGCTTCCGCTCATTCTAGTTCTCTATGTCGATGACTTTTTACTGACTGGCGATGAGAGCTTGATCGAGGACTGCAAGGAGCACCTTGCAAGGGAGTTTGAGATGAAGGACGTGGGGCTTATGCACTATTTCCTTGGCTTGGAGGTTTGGCAGGGTGATGGTGAGATCTTCATGGGACAGGGCAAGTACACAACAGAGATTCTCTAGAGATTTCCTATGCAGGATTGCAGGCACATAGACACACCTCTAGTCACAAACTGGAGGAAGGTGGACATTACTACAGTGGAGCGAGTGGATCCTACAGTATACAGGGAGCTCATCGGGTCATTGACGTTCTCAGTCAACACACGACCTGATATTTGTTTTGCAGTCAACCAGTTTAGTTAACTCATGGTTGAACCGACCAAAGTGCATTGGGTCGCTACAAAGCATGTGTTGAGATATCTTAGAGGCATAGTAAACTATGGATTGTGGTACAGACAGGTTGATGGAGTGAGGCTTGAGGGCTTCACAGATGCAGATTGGGCAAAGAGTTCCATAGACAAGAAGAGTACTTCAGGTGGCATCTTCAGCATTGGGTCAGCCGTAGTTTCTTGGTATAGCAAGAAGCAGAGATTAGTTGCACTCAGTTCAGTAGAGATCGAGTACATGGTTGCTAGTCAAGCAACTTGCGAGGCTATTTGGATGAGGAAGTTACTTGTGGGAATTTTCAGACAGAGGATGGAGCCTACCATGATACATTGTGATAATCATAGTTGCATTAAACTCTCTGAGAATCCAGTGTTTCATGATCGCTCAAAGCATATCGAGATTCGGTATCACCATCTTAGAGAATGCGTGTAGAAGGGGATAGTCAAGCTGCTGCACATTCCAACAAGAGAGCAGACTGTAAACATCTTGACCAAGGCATTGGCAAGAAGTAGTTATGTTCATCACAGCGATAAGTTGGAAGTTGTACAGAATCCCTTCCTCGCTAAGAGGGAGCGTTGAAAATAGAGAAGGAATGGATTCCTAGATTTGTGCCTTAATTCAAGGAATTGAATTTGTGATCTTCTTGATCATGCACGAGATCCAATGATGTGGATGAGTTCAAGAAGCAGTTTGCCCAGTGAAATTTGTGGAAGACTAAGTTAATTGTCTTCTAGTGCAAGTTAAATTGGGAACTAAAAAGAACAAGTGGAGTTAGCCTCCTAAATTTTAGGAGGATCCAGTTAACTAAGTGTGTTGACTTTTGTTAACTAGAAAAGCTCCAGTTCAACTCCTAATTTAGAAAACTCACTAACAATAGCCAAATTGAATTGCTTATAAGGAGATCGAAGACACACTTGTATTCATTCATCCTTGAGCACGAGTTTGTGAGCAAGAGAGCTTGTGAGAGGAATGAGCCACAAATTTGTTTTGTGTGAATTGTTGGAGGAGGATTTCCCTTGAGAAGTGCACACAAAAATGAGAGGAATTTCCTATTTTTTAGGAGGTCAAGTGCACTAGGAAATAGGGGCCTATTTCCTAAGGAATTCGCAAGGATTTTGGGCCTTAGTGTGGGTTAGTTGAGGGAAACATGGGCTAGTTGAGCGAAGCATATCAATATTCTTGCAGAGTTGTTTTAATCTTAGTTCAAGGCTGAGAGGTCAGTTGTATTCTCTATTGAAACAAGGTTATTTGTAAGAGATCTATAGCCTAATTTTCTTCAATAAAATTCTCAAGCAAGCGAGGGTTTTCTCTGTTGGGTTCCCTAGAAAATTGTTGTGTTCTTTTGTTTGAATTTTGTGAAATTATGTATGTTCTATTCTGCTCCAATTAGTGTAGAGAAATTTCGAGTTTGGGTGAAAAGAAATTTGTATTTCAGACTGTTCATAACAACAGATCAAAATTTCGTGGAAAATCTACACAAACAGTGGGTTCGATACCGAACCGGCCTTTTTCCATTGAACCGACTGGTTCGATACAATTCCACAAAAGATGTTTCAAATGCAATTTGTTTAAGAAAAGACAAGATTTATTTAGTGGGGCAGCCTAATATTCAATCCTATGGCCTTGATATTGCTATGCAATTCATGGTAATGTTAAATTCTTAAAGTAAAAGTGACATTAGCATTTATCTTTCATTTTCATTGTATGAAAATGAAAGATAAATGCTAATGTCACTTTTACTTAAATTTTTAACATTGCCATGAATTGACTCAAGATGTTGAAAGTGGTTGCGACCTCATTGGATTTCATATGGAAAAAGTATAATTTTAGATCTCACTCAAAATCCAACAAACTTAATAGTTTTTCAGGGTTTTAGGATTAGGAGGATTGCAACATTTCCATCGGATTTTGTCATGTACGAGGGTATGGAACCAGTATTTAATCAATCCTACGGCCTTGATATTGCTATGCAATTCATGGTAATGTTAAATTCTTTAAGTAAAAGTGACATTAGCATTTATCTTTCATTTTCATTACGGCCTTGATATTGCTATGCAATTCATGGTAATGTTAAATTCTTAAAGTAAAAGTGACATTAGCATTTATTTTTCATTTTCATTCTATGAAAATGAAAGATAAATGCTAATGTCACTTTTACTTAAGTTTTTAACATTGTCATGAATTGACTCAAGATGTTTGAAAGTGGTTGCGACCTCATTGGATTTCATATGGAAAAAGTATAATTTTAGATCTCACTCAAAATCCAACAAACTTAATAGTTTTTTAGGGTTTTAGGATTAGGGGGATTGCAACATTTCCATCGGATTTTGTCATGTATGAGGGTATGGAACCAGTGTTTAATCAAGAGCACCAAACCCTCTATGTACCTTGATGTTAGTGGCATTGGTTATCAAACTCCTCTATCATGACCCTACTAAAAATGTACCCATCACTCAAACAAAATCTTGACTTGGGATGCTATGTTTTTTCTATATTATTTTAATGCTTAGAGGGAGATATTGATGACAAAGATCCCAATATAGGAAATGATTTTGATGATAGATAAGTATTTGTTGTAGCATGATTTTTTTGGGGGCATGCTAAAGGCAATCTAGACCTTGTTTGTTGATTTATCTTTTGTTCAAAAATGGATTGCACTTGATGCTATTTTGGTTATATGCGCCCTTACATGTTATATAAATGAGAACTTATGCTTATTTGTGCATAAATCATTTGGATTCATATGGATGAACATGAATATATATGTTTTCTTTAAATTTTCAATATTTTATGTGTTTTTGGTTAACCAGGTTTTGGTCCGATTTTCCAGTTTGGTTCAATAACATTGACACAGACCTGCATCTTGCACATCACAATACAATCATTGGGAGCATGTGCATTTGTCGTACTTTTATTGCCGATATTTTTCATCAAATAATAAATCCATACAAAAAACAAAATCTATTTTATGTGTAATACTAATCTACGGTGCAATCTAATCTAGCATGAGAACAAAATATGATGATATTAAATATGCAAAAGAGATATGCAATGCAACCTATACTACCATGCAATGTGAGCATTTAATGCATGAGCTAAGTATGGTCATACAACCAATGTAGCCAGCATATTAACAAATCAATATAATACCTTTTTCCCTATGATTAGTAATGAAATGGGATAAGAAAACATCACAATCATCCATGCAAGATCTATATACAAGGCCATAAGAGTGGGAGGTGGTAAAGTAAGAGGACCATGAATCATGCAAGGGGGCCATGGAAAAAGGGGAAGAACATGAACCAGGCCCAACCCATCGGATCTTTCCCTCTATGCTAAAATGGAGAAATCAATGATCAAGCTTAAGTATTTATTCTCAAAAGCCTCCTTAGTGATGCAATGCTTCATAGGGCCCTTAGGATATAATGGGAGGATGAGGGGATGACTGACATGGAGGATCACAACAACTAGGTTACTTCTTCCAATAATTACATTCAGAAGGGGGAAATGACCTAAATTCATCATCTTCAATACTCGTGCATTTAGGAATGATGAAGGGTCCAAGGATGACTAGAATAGATCTCCACGATCGTACAAAAGATAGGGCAAAACAAAATCTCTATTATCATCATCAGTATCATAAATAGATTCCTTGGCAAAATGAAGGTAAATGATCTCCCATTTCCCTTCTTCAATATGCAAGTAATCATTAATGTCAACATCCAAGGGGTTAATGAGGTTATCTTTTTCAACTCTACTTTTTAAGGAACCCTCTTCATCAAGATCCTTATCATGCTCCCTTTCAAGATTTCCCTCAATATTTTTATCAATGCTTTCATTTTGGTGATCTAGAAAGGGCTCTTCCTCTAACTCAAGAGATTCTTCTTCAATCACTTCATCACACACGATGATGCCTTCCCTTTGGAGAGCAACCACCAAGATTTGGCATGCTTCCTCACTATTTTGAAAACTTGGTCCTTTATATGCCAAGAAGTATCCAACCAATATAGAGAAGGTAGAAATGCTTTTGGGATCGCATGAATTTTCAAGCTAGTCTAAATGCATATCAAAAGAGAGAATAAACAATTCAATCATAACACTAGGTTGGTCCACATTGAACCTTGAAGTATGTCTAATAAATCTTGTTACATGATTGGCTGTTGAAAATGTATTCCCATCAAATATTTTCATGTCTCTTATGTATTCTAATTTTGGGTATTCTGAGATCCATGTTATATCCAAAGCAGGGAACAACTCACACATGTTAATTTCCACATATCAATGATATTAGAGTCGCCAAGGTGAATGAAAAATTGCCTTAAAGAATGCTTGTTGCACCCTACAAGCATTGAACCTTGACGCTCAAAGAAAAACAAGGGCTTCGCTCTTCCAATGGAGTTGCCAAATAATGATCTATATTGTTGTTAGGGAAGAAGGTAAAGATTTCATAAAGGTAGACTCGCTTCGTCCCCAACAACTGCGCCAAAAGGCCTTGGAGAGGGAAACCCTACAAGACTAAAAGCTAGACTAGATGTTAACAATGGTGATATCCAAGGCCCCTTGCTCTTTACAAATTTTCACCGATGGGAGGAGTCTCAGTAGAATAGGACCACCTACGAAAAGTATTTTAAGGTTAAGGTACAAGGTGATATGCTAGAATCTCTCAAGAAAGACTCAAATTTCAAGTATAAGGCTCCACTAAGAAGTGATATACTCTTTGTGAGATACCTAGGAAAGAAATACACAAGACCTAGGGTTTGTTGATTTTGCTTGAGTATAGGAGTTTCCAAGGTCAAGGCAACGGAGAGAAAAGGATTCTTAAGATATACTTCAACAAGTACTAAGTTCATACAACCTTCAGAAATCCCTCAAGTTGAGGAAAAGAAACTAGGATTTCCCTTTTAGGGAAACACCTAGGGCAAGAGATTTTATGGAGAAAACTTAAGTGGATGCCCACCAAATTTTTAAGTCAAGTAGCCAAGACCGTCTACTTGATGTTTAGGCTCTCAAGTCTCCAATCTCAATCACAATGACACAACTTAATTAGCAAAAGTAAATTTCACATTAACCAATCTCAATCACAATGACACAACTTAATTAGCAAAAGTAAATTTCACATTAACCAATCTCAATCACAATGACATAAGCAGATACTGCCCAATCAACAGTGCTTCATTAACATTCGGAACTTGGGCTCCCATCTTGGGATAATGGCCCTGTTACCGCTCAATCTAGCAGGTATCCTAGAAGGGGCTCCAAAGGGGAAACTACTAGACAAAGTGGTAATAATGAGACAAAGACCCACTGTCATCTCAGTCAATGTCCCCTGCTTTTTATAGACTTTCACTGATTGGAGTCCCGATATATTGCAAATCACTAAGAATGATATATCAATGATGGAAAAATAGTGATTTCAAGAGCCCATTCAAAGAAGAGACTCAGACGATAGGGGTTACTTGCTCAAGAAGCAAGGTGTATGGCTCTCCAAGAAAGGCTTAAGAGGAAGCCTAGACCTAGGGATGAGTGATATTCCTTGATAAGGGATGCCCTAAACCTAAGATCCATAAGGGAAGAGGGTTTCTAAGATGGTCTGTGAAATAAAGAGTGATAAAGGGTGTGGGACCACAAAGAAGCCCAAGTGGACCTAAGCAAGCCCAAGGGTTTCGAGTGAAACTTCAAACAAAAGGTCTTGACCAAACAAGGGAGGAGAAAAGGGTCAATGGAATTGAATTTGACTTGAATCTTTAGTGCAATGACCCTTGAGGAAGCCACTACCCAGGGAAACCTAAGGTCTAGAACGAAGTTGGAGCTAGGAGACCTCTAGGGTTAGGGCTTGGAAAGAAGGAGAGGAGGTGAGAAAAGATATTCGTTGAGGTGATCGCCAAGGATAAGATCAGTGCCTAGCCTAATGGGAGAATGGAATCAATGTGCTTTCAACCTTTGGAACTCTTTTACCCAATCAAGGAGTCCTTTGGCAACTTCGCGTGGCCCTAGAGGTAGCTACTAGGTTACCAAAGGAATTTATACTTCTTATTGCAGAAATTTGATGACTTCTCAGGGCAATTATGGAGATAAAGCACCCCTAGGAACATTCATTCACTATACCCAATATTTAACATATGCAATACCCTCACAAGATCAAAATTTGACTAATTCGCATTAAATTAGGGAAAAATATCATATTGCATGAGCGAAAATTCCATACATTATACATGTACACATGAGAGAGAGAAATAGACCATGAAAAACCACTTACAAGTATAGTGAGTATATCCAATCATCAAAGAGAGACAAAATCGAAGCTCCAAGATCAAGAAAAGATATTCACACATCGAAATACATCAAAAATCATCCAATTTGTCCATCAATAGCTATAGTGAAATTCTCAAGAGGGCCAAAATGAGTGGAAGGGCTCCAAATATAGTGATAAAGGGGGTGGCCCCTTGATCTCCAAGCAAATGACCTTTGGTGCTCCCAAGTGACTTCGAGGGCACTAAAACATCCTCATGGGTCTCCAAGTGGATCGATCAAGCATGTGTCCCATCTATAAGGGTTGGAACAATGATGCAAGCCCTCTCATTGTCTCCCACAGTCGGACACAACCCCATCTGGGCCCTTGATCGACTGCCAAGTATGTGGTGCAAGAGTGTAGTCGGTTGGGCAAGGTGGTCCAAGTGCATCATCATCGTCTAATAGGTCGAACACGAGCGAGCAATGAGTAGTACTGAAGGATCCCATGGCATGGCTATCTACTCTCTTCTATAGTTGAGGACCATGGATCTCAATGCACACCCTACAAATGCCAATATGACCCTCTGGAAGGCTTGGACCCCGTATAGGGCGACCAAACCCCAAGATGTAGACCCACTTACAATCTTGTATAAGATCTAATGTGTCTCCTCACCTTCCAGTACAACAAATCGTTAATGTAATTGAGTAAATAACCTTACAAACCATGGAACCAAGTGGACACTTCATAGCAGCATGCCCTTCCATAATGGGCTTTAGATTGTACAAGTTTCTCCAAGTTTAAGAAGGAAGTTAACCAAGGACCTTATTAGGTGGTTTCAACCTCTAAGGGAGTGACTGTCCATAGTTACCCATCAAGAGGCAAGTGTCATGTGATAAAATGATGGAACGGAGTGGGGCATTAAGGGAAGGCTCCAAGCCACATGCCACAGTACAAGGGTATCTATGATAAGGGAAGCCCACACTTGGGTGTATAGACGTAGGAGGGAGAAATCGTGGTACAAGAGTTACCCCCACCTTTTTTTTTCCACCCTTCTTCATATGCCTTTTTCCTTTTATTGATTTTTCTTTAAAATAATTGCTCAAGGCTCCAAGGGATGAAGGCATGATGTGAATGATATAGCAGTGAATGCCCCCTTAAGGTTGGGCAATTCATCACCCACCAGGGCCTAGGATAATCATGGGTTCCTTGATAATGCAAGGTGTCAATATAGGGGGCGCTAAGAACCAGGGTGATGGCCATAATGATAGGGGTAGAGCTCATGATTGGCTTTTGCCCACGTGCTAAATTTGTATGTCCTGGCCATTTTTTGCATATTGTGGTACATTTCCTGTTGAGTGGAAAAATTATGCTTTTTACTTTTTTTTAGATGCATCAACCTCTGGGGCATCATTCCAAGCCTGACCCAGTGTGTGGACAAGAGGAGGGGGAAGCTAATTCCTTATGGATCCAATGGACAAATGTGGACCCGAATGGGAAATATATGAAAAGGGGTTATAATGAGCGGATGGGAGTGATGTATGTGGTGTTGCGAAGTAGGACCACGCAACCAAAATCAAGATTTCCTATGTAGTGGCACTCCTAAAGCTAGTAGCTAATAAAGGAGATCCCACGGGACTAGGATACAAGGTTAACCACCAAGTTGGACAGAGGGGACGAGAGTACAAACCAAGCCCATTCTTTTTACTGAATCCCCCCACTAATCCAAACCCAAAAGTGCCCATGATTAGTAAACAAAAGTACCCAACTACATAATGAAATCCATACCTTCAGGCTTGAAAGGCCCACCTTCAAACATACGATCATGACAGATGAACAAGGGTACATAATGGTTGGCTCAGGTGGCGGAGATGGTGGCACATCAAGCTATCTTGTGGCTGCAAGGGGCTATTGGCTGCTAGTTGAGGACCATCTAGGAGAAAATTTTCCCTCATGGATATCACTCACAAGTGGTGGGTAACAGGCCCAACTAAGAAAAACTACAAATTACAATGCTTTGGATTTTATCCAACAAATCAAGCCCTAGATTTGTCCTCGATCTCCTTGGTTGATCTGGATCTCCAAGCTTCCCTTCTGCACTTCCTCAAACCCAACACACTAAGTATCACACTCCTCACTGATATGTCTCTCTCAACCTGGTCTTGTTGTATGGTGTATCATCTTCCTCTCCTTAGCCTTGCTTTTATAATTTTACATTGAGCTAAATCCCAAACCCTAATCTCCAAAGTGATTGGTGGTCGAGATTAGATCTTGCCTCACTCGAGATCAAGGGTTGAGATTAAAACATAAGGATTAAAGTAATTATTTCAATTTTCCTAAGTTTACTTTAGCTCAATTAGCCAACATAATAATTATGTTTTCCTACGTCAAAACCTAAGCTAAGTTACACAAGCAACCTGCTCACACTAGAGCGAGTATCCTCAGGGTATTTTTGGGCGACTTCTGCACGCTTAGACACTTAGGCCTTCTTAGGCCTATGTAGAAGTAGTAGCTACAAACATCGACAACATTTCCCCATCTCTAGATCCAAACTTTTCAAAAAATCCAACAAATCTACATATGTTTCCATGCAACTTACCTCTACCATTTTTGCCTATACGTTGATGAAAGAAACCTTACTTGGTTATCAAGAGTGCATGTATTGATGAGCACCATCCTCCCTTGGCCATGATCATGATTTTACCACCAACCAAGATTGGAGAGGCATGTGTTCACAAGTAGACCAACGACAAGGAAAGATAATGAATATAAATCCTACAATTATAGATCCATGAACACTTATGAAGTATGCAGTGTGCTCAAATAAAAACAATCATATAAGATGTTACTAAAACTACAAAAGAAAGAGAGAGAGAATCAATCGCCTAAGAAGACACATCATGAAGGAAATAAACCAATGTTCCACCAAGACTCTGGGACAGGGAGATGCACATGGGGGGGACGGGGGGTGTCCCTATATATATATATATATATATATATATATATATATATATATATATATATATATATATATATATATATATATATATATATATATAATGAAATACACTGATCCATACTCATCATTCATGCTAATGCATATATCATTCATCAATACACCATGAGATTCAATAATGAAATACATTAATCCATATTCATCTTTCTAGAATTTACATTGATTAAAAAATTCAACATTCATCATTTTAGATTCTAAATTTATTAAAATTTAAATTCATCATTCATGATTCTACAATCTAATTAGTACTAAGAAAAATAAACTACAGTCTAAAGATTAGAATGGTAAATTGATACAACTAAAACTCAAAAATAGTAAAGAGTGACCAGTCAAAGAATCAGTCTAAGGTCATCAATATATAGAGTGAAGACTCGAATATTAAAATTGAAAATTAAAAATGGGCAATGAGCATAGGAGCATTGCAGGGTGAGGAGAGGCAATAGTTAACCGGTAAGCCAAATGGCATTGCATGGTATGCCAAGTAGAGGTAAGCTTGACAAGTCAAATGAGTTAGGGATTGCAAGGGACATGCCCCCCCCCCCCAACTTTTTTTAATTTCAAGGGATATTAGACGAAATTGAGGGGGGCATGTCCCCCATCAAAAGGGGTGATTCTGGGCTTGGTGCTCTTGATTAAATGTTTTTCCAGACCCTCATACTTGAAAAAATCCAATGGAAATATTGCAATCCCCCCAATCCTAAAATCTTGAAAACTATTTAAGTCTGTCAAATTTTGAATGGGATATGAAATTATATTTTCTCCATATGAAGTCCAATGAGGTTGGAACCACTCTCGAACATCATGAGTCATTTCATGATAATGTTAATTTAACATTACCATTAATTATATAGCATTAGTAGGGCACTGGGTTGAACATTAAGCTTTCTCGCTCATAAATTATTGTTTTCAAGCAAAATTAAGGCGAGACGCCTAGCCCTTTCTCCGAGGGGGGGCGCACAAAAGCACCCTTTTTGGGGACTCGTGTCACCCACACTAGGGATATGGCCCCCTACGGCTCCCAAAAAGGGGGACGTGGGGGAACATTTCCCTAGACGACCCCCCGTCCCAAGTGCATAGGATGGGTGCACCTAACCCTAGGGGAGGCATCCCCATGGAACACTGAAATAAACACATCAATTTAATAATTGGGACCACAAATGCATGCTTAGCCCAAGGGATTGGGATTACTTGTACAAAGGGAAGCCCCGTGAAAATCTAAGGACTGCTTGATGCAAGGGTGGCTGTTGCACTTTCTTCATATAACCAAGTGTCCAAAATGCATGCTTATCCCAAGGGATTATGATTACTTGTACAAAAGGAGGCCCTGTGAAAATTTAAGAAAGTACAGCTTCATACAAGGGTGATTGTTGTAAACCTTGCTCATTACGAACTCATATACTGTAAAAGGATCTCTACCTGCCCATTCATCCACAAGTAATAATTAGACATTGGTGTCTATGTCCATGCTAACATAATTGTGCTTTGTTCACAGATGATAATGTATCATATACTCAAACAGAAACTTGGGACCAAAATAAGAATAAACTTAGGATTGTAAACACAGGACAAATATGCACAAGGCCATAAATACTCACTCATCAATTCATTGGTGTTCAAATTGGTTTGATTCTTGGAAGGCTATTTTTAGGAGATTTCTGTGACAACAAATCGTTTTAAGCAATCACTCTCTGAATCCATCTATACTTGCGATACAAATATTAGATTACTATATACCCTCTCTCGCTATTATTATACACTACTAGTTATATTCTGCCTCTTAGCAAGTGCTTCAAGTAATTACAAAACCTCAGCCTGGATAATCACAGACACATTTACTCTAAATCTCTGTCTCGATACATGTTCCAAACAAAAAACGGAATCAGCATACAATACAGACAATCCACAGTTCAGTAACATAAACTACAATTGAGCTGCTATGAAATTGAAGACTTCAATATATGATTCATAAAGTCATCTTACTCTACGTGGGAAAAAAGAAAGTAAACACACCTCAGATTCCAAGCAGCTACATGCAGCTTCAAGGCAAGCTTCCAATGCTCTAAATTCAAACGGCAGAACTTTTGGACCATTTTCATAGGCATTTGTATCCGACTTTGAACCATCTATCCATGTATCAGGTTTCTCTAGAAAGACATTTTCATGTAAATTTTTAAGCTGTTGAAGTTCTCCCACGTTCACAGAACTTGATAAAGTAGGCATCATGCCAGATGGAGCTGTTCTTACAATATCCTTATTGGCAACATCTGCATCGGTATCACTATTTTGACCTTCCTTTAACCAGAAAAATGAATCCAGTCAAATAGTTTTACAAATATTGGATAGAAAAGATAACTGGTAAAATGGAAAATACATTACAGATTCTTTAACAACTATTGAAAACAGCTTTTAAGATGCAAACAAAGAAATTTCATCAGAGTCAATCCGAATAACAAGATGACTTCTTTAAGACAAACTCCAAAAATGCTCTGAACCAATTTATGGCATGAAATGCTACCAGATGTATAGATTTTCCTATAGTGGTGGAGGCTTAATGCAAATGGAGTTAATGAACAAGTTAAGTTAAATTTGTACCAAATTTACTAGTAATGTATACAAAAACAACACAACAAAGATTTTCATGGAGCCTAGCAGAAATGGGTATTTTGATAATTAGTTTGAGTGACCTAACCTTCACAACCAAAGAAACAGAATTTACAATTCAGAGGCATTTTCTCTTTCATTCTCCTTCTCACCATGCATCAGCAGTAGTGTAAAGCCAAAATGTTCAGATACCAGTTGTAATGTTCCTAATTATCAGTAATAGCACAATCGATATTGATTATGCCAAGTTTAGAGCACAGCTCCAAAGTATAATGATGACGATGAGTTGCACAACAACTCAAAAGAAATAGGAGAATATTTTGCAACAACCCCAATACATAGAAATGACTAATATAATCCCCTATGTATACTAATTGTATTGCTCATGTAGACCCCATTCCTGGCCAGCATATTATCTACTTATACAAGTGATCCCTTACATTGAATAGAGGAATCACACCACTCAAGGTGACTCAACTACTACATACCTTTGAAAAGTTGTCAAAACCTAAGGCTCTACAGAACTATGATTTTCCATTACAAAATATGCATCAAACACCAATCATTTTTTCTCAACACAATGGTCCTGTTTGAAATTTGGAAAAGTCATGCCAAGGTATTTATATGAATTAACTACTCATGGAGTTTACATTTATTGAAAGACATTTTGATATTCTAGCTTTAAATCTTTAATTATAATAATTTCTTGTTTAATTCATAATATTAATTGCCTCAAAAATATTGTATGATTGAAAGTTGTTTTTCAGGCCTTTGATATGCCACATCAGCAAGGAAATATGTTTTTTTAGGGTAGATTAAAAGTATATTGATATTAAAATACAAAATTAATATTAATAAGCATCTGTCAATTAATTAAAAAATATGTCATTAGAGTGACCTTGGCTAGGAAATGTATGTCAAATTGTAGCTAGAGTGTGGGTATTGGAGATAGCAAATTCTTTTTTAGGTCTTTGATGTGGCACAACAACAAGACTATATGTAATTTTTTTCCTTTTTCTTCTCCCATTTTTTCCCTTCTTTCCTACTTTTTTCATAGGGAGTAGGGGTGGGTAAAAGCATTTTGATATTAATCATCATACAATTCTTACATCAATTGCCACTCACAAACTAAAGGCTCACAAATGAACAAGATAATGCTGCCTTGTTGCATTGTATCCTTGATAATCACATTTTTTTCTCGCTGAGTATCAAGTAACTTTTAAAAATAGAAATTAGCTCGAATCATTACAAGTGCCCACCATGAATGTGCAGATATCCCCATGGTAGAGCAACTCATCATCTCAGGGCATGTCCTAGGTTCAATTCCTAGAGTGATAAGTTTTCAACATTGTATTATCATCAAAAAGCACATGGATGGTTGGCGCGGATGGTTGGTAAAGAGCGGATAATCATATTCCCCCCACCAAGGTTCAAATCCCCCCAAATGACATCCCTCTTGCAACATTCCAATACCTGAAATGGCATTACTATTCCAACTATGGAAATAACCAAAACAAATAATAGAAATAAAGAGCTAAAATCAAGGAAAGGAATATGAGCACCTACACACCCAAAGGTGGATCTTACCTACAAATCCAAGTAATGGAGGAAGACGGATCCAATAAAAATTAAGGAACAAGTTGAATGTTTAAAATAAAATGCTATGAGATAGAAATGAGTGGGGCCAAACCCCTACTTATACCATTAGTGAGGCAAAAACGTTAGCTTAAAGCTTAAGTCACCAATAAGAGTCATTATGCCCTTTTATATAAAAGTGGTTGTTTTACAAATACTAGTTTACAAATCATAAGCATACACATAAAATGGCTCCTATACATAAAGTCTAATGCTTCATAAGGATAGTAGTCAGGTACACAACATACCCTCCCCCATGAAATAAGCTTTGTTTTGTGTTACAAAATATGTTGTATGGGGTGTCGGAGAACCAATTCATGACACTTTGCAGGATGACGCCCATGGGCTTTCTATGCACCAATTGCAGATCTGGGAGGGAACCATGTTTTTGCACATGTTACTTTGTGCTATCCCCGTTGTTTACCTAACTCTTGGCCAACCAAGCAAGATGACATTTTTACAAGATGACTTGGTAGTATCATTTTTATGCTCCTTTGCTCACTTTAGTCCATTAGATTTATTGGCCATGTTACCCCTCTTTTAGCAGGGGTACTCCAGAACTTTTGACCACACCATTTGAAAGCCCAAATGTGTGCAAGTAATAGCCCTGTAAGCCATGTGGGTGTGTTTTGTAAAAGAGTCTTCTAGATCCTAGATGGTAGATGGTCATGGCCAATCTTTTCAACTGCATCTTCATGGTGCTTGATTTTAAGGCATTGTTGACATCCCCCTGTTGAGCAGGAACTCCCTACCTTGATGAGCATCTTTGTGTGTTGGGGTGATATGTGTGCATCATGGAGGTGGACCTACTAGGACTAATGATTTATGGGAGCACTTGTTCTTTAGCCCTATAAAGGTGATCGCTTATTATACTTTTCCCTTCATTTTCCCTTCATTTTCCCTTTATCTCGATGCACCTTTTTGTTCCCCAGATGGACCATCTCTTGATGAATGCACAATTCTTTGGCCATTGCCATCATTCTTCTTAGTAATCTCATAGTTCACGATGCATTTGTACTCCCCGAGGTAACATCCCACATCCTCTAGGTCAAAGGAAGGGTTTGTTGCAACCTCCCAGTCAAAATAAATCAGCTACAAGTCAAAGCACTCCAAACACCCTCCTAAAAGTGTCTTTTCCAGCTGTAGGGTTCCTTCTAAAGGGGTCAAATTTCATCTTTGGGGCAGTCGTAAGGTCATTTATGGCAACATGGCATGTGTGAAGAGCAAGGTAGAGGTCAAGGCAAGCAAGGAACACTTCATAGATTGTAAAACACTCATTTTCAAGCAATCCAATTCAACAATCACACAAAAAGAAAGAAATGGGGAAAAAGCAAAAGTGTCGTCCACCTTTTTCTAGCCATTGGAGGTTGTACAAGTCATGTTTGAGGAACGTTGAGGCAATTAAGGAGGTTATTGAGGTCTCCAAGCCATTCCAAGGTCAAATCAAGTCAAGGTCAAGAAAGAGAAGCCTAAAATTATGGTTTCAAACATCACTTCTGATAGAGTCCTATAATAATAGGGATCATAATTTTGAATTGGCTATGTTTAGTCTTGTAATATTGTACATACCTTTGTTTTTTCTGCAAATGTTTTCCCATATTAAAAAATGAAAAGAGGGTATGTCTTAAAAGAATAATCAAAGGACCAAAAGAAAAGAAGATCAAAAAATGATATAAAATATGAACCCCACAAAAAGAAACAAAAATTAATTTTGAAAGTGTTGCACATTCAAATGCCACTACTCTTACTTTACTTTACTTTTACAAATAAAATTGTTTGCAGCTTGTCCAAAATGCCACAATTCATGATGATCATACAGTTTAATCTTGATTATTCATGCCTTTAAATTTCATGTCATGATAGATAGTAAATAAAGATCTGATCAAACCATTTAATCTTGGCAGATCAGTAGTAAGGTAGAGAAAAAAAAAAAATGAGCTCATAAGTTTAATCTGAGCCATTGGAGGATATAAGGTTAGAAATAAGTTAGTTTGCTTATCAAAAGAAAATAAAAGGGTCAGCAAGCTCAAATGCACCCAATAAAGGAAATAAAAAATGTTAGGATGAATAAAAAGGGTAGGTAGGTTACTTTCAAGAGTTATGAAAAAGCATCATTTGGTTTATTCCTTATCACTGATATCCTTCTAACACGTTCCCCTTATGCTAAATCCCTCTTTCCTCTCTTGGAAACTATTTCCCTTTGAAAACCCTTTTCCCCTCTTAAAAACCCTTTTTCCCCTTATCCTAACCCCTTTTCCATTACCCTAACCCTTTCCCATACCCATTTCCATTACTAAAACCCCTATTTTCCCCTTGATTAAACACCGCATTATTCAAATAAAACAACAAAACCCACTTTGACATAGTTTAAAGCGCTTAATATATTAAATCGGGTCCCACTTCCCTTTTTTTTAACATAACCCCCTGTTTAATATATTTCCTCATTATTTCATTTACCCCCCCCCCCAACTATCATTTTAAACCTAAGTTGCAGGAAACGCTGGCAAGGGGCCCGTTTCTGTACGGAAACGCGTACCGTACGGCCTGGAAACGCGTTTCCGGCCGTACTGGCACGTTTCCCGTACAGGAAACATTGCTAGTACGGCCGGAAATGCGTTTCCAGGCCGTACGGCCGCGTTTCCTTGCCTTTAAAGCGATTTAACTTGGTTTTTTTTTGTTTTTTTCTGGTTTTCGTGCTTTTTAACATTATTGTAATCGTTTATGGATGCTTGTAGATGGATTTTTAAAGCCTATGGCCGTAGTATTTATATGTGATTCATGGTAATTTTAAATTCTTAAAGTAAAAGTGACATTCTCCTTAATCTTCATTTTCATCCTTTTACTTAAATTTTTAACATTACCATGAAATGACTCAGGATGTTTGAGAGTGGTTTCGACCTCATTGGATTTCATATGGAGAAAATAGAATTTTAGATCTCATTCAAAATCCAGCAGACTTATCAGTTTTTCAGGATTTCAGGGTTGGGTGATTGCAATGTTTTCATTGTATTTTGTCATGTATTAGGGTATGGAACTCATATTTAATCAAGAGCACCAATCCGATATTTCGAGATTGCTATTTCCATTGTGTCTGTTATCATTCATGAGTAAATGTGTTGTAACTTGTAATAGTTTATGCTTTGAATTTATCATGTATCATGTATGTTTTTAACTTTTATAATTTCACATAATATTTCTTAAATGTCCTAAATTCTAATATAAAGTTAAATTATATATATATATATATATATATCGCGTTTCCCCGTTTCCAAAATTTGGGGAGGTCGCGTTTCGCTTCGCTTCCCGTTTCGGAAACTCGTTTTCGTTTCCCCGTTTCGTGCAACTTAGTTTTAAACCTTCGCATATATAATCCCAACCCACTTTATATTATTTACCCCTTCGCATATCAACGACCCGACCCCACCTCTTTGAAAACCCCCCAACTCATCCTACCATCCGATCACCGCAAACCAAATCTAATGACCCCCACGCTATTTCGCATCCCCCAACATTCAAATGTTTAAAGCCGAGGGGGGGTGCGAAATGGGTGGTTTCACTCCCCCGCTCCCCATGCGACACCACCACATCTTATTGCAACCCCCCGATCCCAAATCACCAGACCTCCTTTCGTTGTGCGATCAACCACTAAACCACCCTGCGCCAATGCAATAAACCACAAAGTTTTCAAAAATGAAATCTCTTTATTCCATTCATTTACTTACCTCTGCGGATTTGCAAAAGAAACTGAAAAGCCATTGCCAACCAGAATTAAAGCCTCACTGCAGTCCGGACCTCTTCCACAGAGCCACCAGTTCACTGAAACCCGTTCGCCTCCCTGCAAATCCTTTTTTCCAAATTCACAGTGGTTTTATTTTTGTGGGTGATTAGCAGAACCAGGAGATGGATAAACAGTTTGATACTAGTTCCAACCTGTTTACTCCAGACCCACAAGATATAAATTCTAAGGCTTTTACTCAGCAGAAGATTATGTACAACAATAGAGCAGAAAGAAACAATTGAAACGCAGACACTAATTGTTACTAGGGATAAAACTTCTACACCAACAATAGCAAATTTCATGCAAAGTGCTCTCCATAACACATTTTTATTTTGCATGAAGTTAAAACATGTCTTTTTAGTAAAAATCCACTTTTACTAAATACACAGAAACAGAGGAAATTTATCACAGGATAAAGAAAATCAAACTTCTAGATGAAGAAACATGGGAAAAATTGTGTGATTTACTATGAAAGAAGCAGACAGCGTGAAAGAAACAAACAGTAATAGCAATTAAAGAAAACAGGGCCAGATTTCAGTTAGTTAATAGGTGTCACTATCTTTTTGCATAAAGATATTTTATTTCCTTAAATAAATCCTAGTCAGCGGACAGGATATTTTTTGTAATATGTAGTATAAATACTTCATCTTTCGAAGTATCAATGGTTGGTCAAGTGTGGACTTTTGAACATTTTGTTAGCTGACTGATCTTCTTGCCAAAGGGTTATTGTACCAATTTCCAGTCAACAAACTGAACCAGTAATAAAGAAACTTCTTTACAGGATTCATGCGATGAGCCATCTCAGTGAAGTACAAATTTCAATTGTTAATGTTCTTTCTTTAAGTATTCCATAAACTTATATGTATTCTGAATTTGAATGTAATAACAGGATTTTACTGCAAAATTTGTTTAATTACACTCTGCTTTTAATTGTTGTACATTTCTTTGTTTTCTTCTGATATTCGGTTTAGAGAATTTTTAATTGCCCTCTGATCCCGATTGACCCCTTCATCTTCCTCCATTATCTGGTTTAAGAAATTCTTAATTGCTCCTTGATCCCGATTGAAAAATCACTTCACCATTCAGCCTTGAAATCTGTTATTGCTCAACTATCTTGCCCTATAACACTTTCCTTATTATTTGATTCAGTTCTATTTCAAAGCACATTGACTCCATAGCCCAATGGAAAGTTGATAAGCCCTATTTATCTAAATCATTAATTCCACCTACCTACCAAAACCAATCAAAAATCAACGCAATCAAACATACATAACTAGCCTAAAATATATTAAAAAACAAATTTAAATCATTAAGAGAGAGCCCTCTCTGAGTATTAGGAAGGCTAGATCCTATCTCCAAAAGTGGTTGATAGTTACCTCTGATGTTTCTTTTTAAACGCAAGAACAACCTTTGGGAAATTTTGGAGTGATAACATATTGGCGACTCCACTGGGGAAGAATCAGTCCCTAGTTTAAACAAATCTTAAAAGAAACAATTCTTCTCATTTTTTGCATTAAGATTTGAAAGGGTTGTTAGAATTTATCATTGAAAGTTAAAATTTTGGCTTCTAAAAGAACATATTATACTAGGGCTCATCATGATCCACAACCTGCTACAATTGTTGATGATCCTGACAGAATATTAAGAAAACATAAAAAAGTAGAAAGTTTAGGAAGTAGTAGTCAGTTAATCAAAGCAAATTCACTTCCTAAAGAGTTATCAAGCATACAAGATATTCAATTTGATTCATCATTTGAGCATTCTTTATTTCAAACCAAATCTGAAAACTCAATCTTTGATAGTGTAATAGACCCTAATTTTATTCGATTTATTGAATCAAAGAAGGAAACTATACAACTTGATTTAGATCAACAGGTTCTAGACACTTTTGACAAACTTGATGTTTTGACCTCAACTTTGATAAAAGACATAGACAAAGCCTATTTTCAACAGTCAGTTGAATTAGCTGCCCTAACTGCTACTACCCCTAAGCGTTCTACAGTATCTTCAGAAACTGTAAATACAACTTTATTTAGTACCACCTCATCTATAGTATCCATCAAGGTTCATTCCACAGAATCATTCATACCTAAACTTCCTCTCCAACCTAAAGTTTCAAGCTCATCTTCAAGCCTTCCAAATTCATCTTCAAGCACTATTACTTTACCTCCCAGTCAAGCTAAAGTCTTAGCCATGGCAGCCAGATATGCCCCTTTGGTCTTACATGCCATGCCACAGGATTACCAGAGTAAAAAATTTCAGTTTGATGGTATTGGTCAATATATTACCCAACAATATGTACATAAAATGACAGATTATTTTGAATTACATGAAGTTGACGAGGCTGATGTACAAATGAGATTATTTGCACAAACATTAGTAGGAGATGTTAAAAAATAGTTTAAATCTTTACCTGCTAACCATATTGTCGATTTCGCTGCTTTCCACCAATTGTTCATTAATAGATGGGAAAGAAAGAAAAACCCTCTACAGATATTATCTGAATATGAGAACATTAGGAACCCTCTACAAATATTATCTGAATATGAGAACATTAGGAGATCTACTAATGAATCTATTAAGCATTACTGTACTAGGTTTAACAATATTTATAATGCAATTCCAGTGAATATTAGACCTCCACCAGACTTGGCCCTAATCAAATTTCCTGATGGCTTTGATGCAGACATGTCCTATCAATTAAGAGAAAGAAACCCTACAACTTTAGAACAGATGCAAAGTGATGCAGTTAGTGTAGAAGCTAACTTATTAGCTAAAAGAGCTAGGATGAGGAATGAAAGAAGAGTGACCATTAAGGAAGAAACATCCACTTCAGATATTAAGATAGATAGTTTAGCTAAAAGAATGGAAAGACTAATGGATAGATTAGAAAACCTGGAAAGAAAACCTCAGTGGGAAAATCAACAAGGTCCCCAAATTAGAAACCCCAACTTTAGGAAAAATCCTAACACTGGTAAATCAAGAGAAGTTGTACCCGATCAACAGATTAGACCACCTTTCCAGGAAAATTATGCTGAAAGTTCACAACAAAATGAAGAAGACCAGGACACCCAGATAAATTTGATGGGAGTAAACAATGAAAATGTTGTTTTTCTTACCCAAGAAAACAAAAATTATACATGTTACAACAATTACAATTAGAATCTGTTGAGTCCTTTGACTACAAACAAGGCTATGAATCTGCTATCTACAAAGTTCATAAACAGTATAGCCTTAGAAGCAAAAAGAACACAAAAGCTCCTATTAAGAAATCAGTCCAACCCCAAACTAAGAAAACAATAGAAGCTCTTGTGACCAAAACTCTACAAATTCTCGCTAGAGAAACTCAAAATACTTCCAGCCCAAAGATTGTAGACATCATTTCAACTGCTACTCAAAAGGTTCCAGATAAGAAAATTGAAAACAAAACAATTGACACACAAACTGAGTTACCAATTGTTGATAAAAAAGACAAAAACACACAAACCACAATTGGTGAAGATGAAATCACTCAATTAGGCAAAACTCAAATACCATTCAATATTCAAATTGAGATAGCCAAATTGAAAATACCAGTTCCTTTAACAAAGCTGGTGAAAAATGATTCATACAAAGCCCAAATCACTGAAACAATAAACATAGGTGAAGGTGAAGACGTTGTTAACCTCAATGATGATAACCTGAGTTATTATTTGGTCCTGAAGTTAATGGTAAACAACAAGGAGGTGTCCCTCCTTTCTACATTCACTTAAACATTCATGATAAAATCTTACATAATGCTATGTTGGATTCAGGAGCATCTCATAACTTAATGCCTGAAGCAGTCATGGAAAAAATGAACTTAAACATCACCAGACCATACACAGACCTGTTCTCCTTTGATTCTAATCAAGTCAAATGCCTTGGCTTGATAAAAGACCTGTGTGTAACTCTAGTCCAGTGCCCAGCGAAGAGTATTGTTATGGACATTGTAATTGCTAATATCCCTCCTAAATATGGTGTGTTATTATCTCGCTCATGGGGAGAAAAATTACAGAGATCACTACAATTAGACATGTCATATGCTACCATTTTTGTGTTTGGTCAACAAATGAAGCTTTATAGAGAAACTTTGATGAAATACATGGTGAGTAGTTCAGAAAGACCGCAAAATTATCCTATCTATTCCTTGCATTCTGATCTAGACTCATTTATCTTATGTAATTCAGAAAATGACAAAGATAAAATCACAGTTGTAGAAGAGAAACACAAAGAAATTGATAGTGAAAATATAACTCATGAGTCTATGTGGCATTTAGATTTTGATGGCTCTGTAAACAGATTAGGAGCAGGAGCTGGAGTATGGATCTACAATTTAGAGAATGATCATTCAAAAGGACATGCTTTTAGATTAAATTTCAAATGCACTAATAACATGGCAGAATATGAAGCATTAGTGCTAGGCCTGCAAATCGTAAGAAAACTTGGAGCTAAAAGAGTTTCCATCATGGGAGACTCAGAACTCATCATAAAACAAGTCAAGGGAGAGTATCTTGTTAATAACCCTAGACTTAGCCAGTACAGAGAAACCATTCTAGACTTGATAAATTGTTTTCTTGAGACTGACTTTGTTGTTATTCCAAGAAAGCAAAATATGCAAGCGCATAGTTTGGCCACTTTTGCCAGCACATGCAGAATACCTTTTCAGCCGAATCATCAGTACACCGCTGAGGTAAGACATAGGCCAACCATACCTGATAATTTGAAATATTGGAAAATCTTTTCACAAGACTCACAAATTTACAATTTTATGAATTCTGAGGAAGAATTTCAGAACTGTAAATAAAGAATTTTACGGGAGAATTTCAGAATTGTAAATATAGACACAAATTGAACACTGGATTATACCATAAATAATGAGATAGATGTAAATGATGTAAATAAGATAGAACCAACTAGATTCACTAAAGTAGAAATAGAAAAATTAGAAACAGTAGAAATTGAGGAATTAACCAAGGATGAATCAGAAGTTTTAAACCTTATAGATAATATTTTACCTAAGGGATTAGCCCCATTAGAAGACCTCTTTGACTCTAATGATGTATCTAGAAAACCTAAAATGGAGCCTCTAAGGTCAGATGTAGAGGAATGAAACATAGGAACAAATGAAAATCCCAAGCTTATCAAGATATCCAAGAAATTACCCCCAGCTGAAAAGTTGAAGTACATTAGCTTGTTTAAAGAGTTCCAAGATATCTTTGCCTGGAGTTATGAAGACCTCAAGTCTTATGATACCAACATTACCTAGTATAAGATACCATATAAAGAAAATCAGAAGCCCTTTAAACAAAAGCTCAGGAGAATTAACCCTGTTCTTATGCCATTAATAGAAAAAGAAGCCAAAAGAATGTATGATGCTCAAATAATAGCACCCATTAGATATTTGATTGGGTCTCTAATTTAGTCCCCACTAGAAAGAAAACACGAGAAATCAGACTCTGTGTTTATTTCAGAAACTTAAACAAAGTATCATTGAAGGATAACTATCCCCTCCCTAAAATGGACCACATTCTACAGAGGGTAGTAATGTCATCCAGAATTTCATTACTTGATGAATTTTCTGGATACAACCAAATCCTAGTCCACCCTGAAGATCAAGCAAACACTGCACTCACCACTCCCTCGGGAACTTTCATGTACCTGAAAATGCCCTTTGGACTGATGAATGTTGGAGCTACATTCCAAAGAGCCATGGACATTGCCTTTGCAAAGGAAATCCATGACTTTTTAGTCATTTACCTAGATAATATCATAGTGTTTTCCAAATCCGATAATGAACATCTAGATCATTTGAGAAGAGTATTCATAAAATGCAGAAAGTTTGGCATATCCTTAAATCCTAAAAAGTCAATTTTTGGATAAGAAGAAGGAAAACTCTTGGGACAAATTATTTCAAAAGAGGGCATTAGAATTGATCCAGCTAGAATAGAAGCAATAAACTTCCAACAGTTCATCATTGAAGGGCATACCCACATGCAAAGTGCTCCTCTAGACTTTGGAAAAATTCTTTTACCTCCAGCATGAGGTAAATCACCTTTTTGTGAATAAACCCACGTTTACCAAATATACAGAGGCAGATGAAATTTACCGGAGGATGATGAAAATCAAACTTCCAGATGAAGAAACATGGGAAAAATGGTGTGATTTACTAAGACAGGGTGAAAGCAAATACAAATGAAATAAAGACAGCATGAAAGCAAATACAGATAAAAGAAAAACAGCACGAAAGAAAAACAGATGACAAGCAAACAAACAATAACAGCAATCAAAGAAAACAAGGCCAGATTTCAATCAGTTAATAGGTGTCACTATCTTTTTGCATAAAGATATTTTATTTCCTTAAATAAATCCTTGTCAATTGACAGGATATTTTTTCTAATATGTAGTATAAATACTTCATCTTTCGAAGTATCAAGGGTCGGTCAAATGTGGGCTTCTGAACATTTTGTTAGTTGACTGATCTTCTTCCCAAAGGGTTATTGTACCAATTTTCAGTCGACAGACTAAACTAGTAATAAAGAAACTTCTTTACAAGATTCACGTGATGAACCATCTCAATAAAGTACAAATTTCAATTGTTAATGTTCTTTCTTTAAGTATTCCATAAACTTATATGTGTTCTGAATTTGAATGTTATAACAGGAGTTTTACTGCAAATTTTGTTTAATTACACTCTGATTTTAACTGTTGTACATTTCTATGTTTTCTTCTGATATCCGGTTTAAAGAATTCTTAATTTCCCTCTAATCCCGATTGACCTCCTTCACCTTCCTTCATTATCTGGTTTAAGGAATTCTTAAATGCTCCTTGATCCCGATTGAAAAACCACTTCACCATTCAGCCTTGAGATCTGTTATTGCTCAACTATCTTGCCCTGTAACACTTTCCTTATTATTTGATTCAGTTCTGTTTCAAAGCACTTTGACTCCATAACCCAATGGAAAGTTCATAAACTAAATCAATCAAAACCAACCCAAATCAAACATACATAACTAGCCTAAAATCTATTAAAAAACAAAGTTAAATCATTAAGAGAGAGCCCTCTCTGAGCATTAGGAAGGCTAGATCCTAATCTCCAAAAGTGGTTGATAGTTACCTTTGATAATTCTTTTTAAACACAAGAACAACCTTTGGGAAATTTTAGAGTGATATCAACTTCTCCACCAAGGAAGGAAGTTGTCCACTTCATGCTAACCATTGGGAGAGCCCAAACTGTTGAGAAATCTAGGGCATATAATAAAAGTTTCTTTTAAATTTATTTCTCTTATATCTTTGACATTTTCTTGTGCATTAGATTAGGATATTAAACTCATTCTTTAGCTCTAATTAACATCAAGATAAATGCCAACACGAAGATCAAGAAAGCACAAGAACACTAGAAGTAGGCTCCAAGCCAGGACAAAACCCCAAGAGGGGAAAACCCAGAAAAATATCTCTTCTTATAGAATTTGTCCAATGAAGAATTCCAAGACCAACCAACCCAAGCCAAACCAAGTGATGAGCCAACCAAACCCCAAATTAATTCTCTGCAAAGATCAGACTGAGGAAACCCTAGTTCTTCCTCCAAGAACTTGCATGTGTGAGCAATGGCAACAGAAAAATCACATCTTCCTTCCTTCGCTGGCCTTTAGTGTGTCAGAAATTCTTCCGAAGTGTTCGGAAAAATTTTCTCAGGTGTATGCCAGACATTTGCTCGTCATATTTTCTGTAAAATATTTTGCCACTGCTGAAGAATAATATAAACCCTCATCTTCTGCACTGGTTTTCCCACATTGGGTTTTTCTGAGGACAATTGTCCAAAAATAAATGTGTTCATGTGATTGTTTCTATTGTGTTATAAGTGTTCTATTTGTTCTTCTGCTTTTTATTGAGTGTTGCAGCTGTGTTTATTTCAGAATTTACTAAAGCATCTGTAAATAACTTATCATAAATAAGTAGGCAAAATAAATCAATCACTGCAGTAGTATTTCAAATTGAAAATTTCACATCGTATTAGAGCAAAATGCAAAAGACAAAAGAGGAGGTTCTGCAATTGAAGTAAGATCCGACATCGATGCAGCAACAACTCGGAAGGGTTCACACGGTCCTCTAGAACGCATGGAGAAACAGAGGGATCATGACATTTCAGTTCTAGCATCCAGACTAGAAGAGGATTTCACTTGTGTGTCAAGCACGGCCTCTCCAGCAGTTAGGTATATTGACAATGGAGCATCTACTCACATGACGGGAGTTCGAGAATGCTTCTCGAGCTACTAGGAAGAGCAGATGAATTTTCAGATCACGATGGGAAACAAGGCCAAGTGTACCCCCGTTGGAAGAGGAACCATAATATTTCAAACAGACGCTAGTAACAAGCTTCAAGTCACCAATGTACTGCATGTACCAAGATTGGGGATGAACTTGCTCTCGGTGTCTCAACTTCAGAACAAAGGTTACAATGTATACTTTATTTGAAATAAGGTTTATGTCAAACACCCTAATTGGAAAAGGAAGGCACAAATTGGAGTAAGGAGCCATTAACTGTATAATTTATAACTCGAGTCTCCAATGGCATTGATAAGCAGTACGGATGAAAGGGATTTGAATGAGTTATGGCACAGAAGAATGGGGCATCTACATCATGGAGCTTTGAAGATACTCAAAAATACGGCCGTGGGAGCTCCAGAACTTAGCACAAGGAAAGACGATGTCTGCAGGGGTGTGTACTAGGGAAGTATGCCAAGGCAGCATTTCCAAGAAGCAACAGTAGGGCCAAGAGTGTGTTGGATTTGACACACTCAGATATCTGCGGACCAATGTCCACGAATGCTCTCAGTGGTGCAAAGTATTTTGTCACCTTTATTGATGACCATTCTCGGAAGACATGGATCTACTTTCTCAAGACCAAAGATGAAGTCTTTGAGCGATTCAAAGAATTCAAGGCTTTGGTAGAAAATTTAACCGGAAAGCGGATCAAGAAATTGCAATCAGATAATGGTGGAGAATATATTGATAAAGACTTCATAAGATTCTACGCAAAGGAAGGCATCAAGAGAGAATGGACAGCTCCATACAATCCAGAACAGAATGGAGTTGTAGAAAGGAAGAATAGAACCATTGTGGAAGCTGCGAGGGCAATGTTGCATGATCAAGACATGCCCAAATTTCTGTGGGCAGAAGCTTGCAATACAGCAGTGTATGTGCAGAACAGGGAGCCTCATAGAGCATTGGGAAAAGTGACTCCTGAGAGTGTGTTCACTGGCAGCAAGCCTGAGGTGAGCCACTTCAGGATATTTGGCAGTATAGCTTATTGCCATGTATCCGATGAGAAGAGGAAGAAATTAGATCAGATTGCGAAGAAGGGTTACCTTGTGGGATATAGTGAAAATACGAAGGCATATCGCATCTATATTCCCGAAACAGAAAGATCGTAGTGAGGCGGGACGTGAAATTCATGGAGGAGAGAGCCTTCACGAGATCTCGGGAAATGGCTACAGATATGTAGTCTAAGGAGGATCCGCTAGTACAGCCACAGCGGCCTATAGAGGATGGCTCTAGTGCCTCTCCACGGCACAAGGATTCTGAGGAAGGTTCTTCCGAAGCAGAGCAAGCAGGAGAGCAGGTAAATCCACCCACCACCAGTGGAAGAGCGTGTAGAGAACTCCAACAGACTCTAAGGGATGCAAAGAATTTATTGGAGCCCCTAGATATGAGAAGAGGGCATGCAGGCAACCTGACAGGTACCCGGCATTAGTAGCACAGGTCGGAGAACCCTCTAGTTTTCAAGAGGCAGCTCAACATCAGGTGTGGTTAGATGCTATGGTGGAGGAGTACAGCTCCATCATGACAAATGATGTGTGTGAAGTAGTCCCTAGACCTCGAGACAGATTGGTTGTAGGATAAAGGGGGATCTACAAGATCAAGTATGCAGCAGATGCCAGCATAGAGAAGTTCAAAGCCAAGTTTGTGGCTAAGGGGTATGCACAGAAGGAAGGGATCGATTATGAAGAAACCTTTGCCCCTGTAGCTCATACACTTCAATCAGATCCTTCATCTCTCTTACGGCGCGGATGGGATGGGAAATTCACCAGATGGATGTCAAGACAATGTTCTTGAATGGGGTGATAGAAGAGGAAGTGTACATAAAACAACAAGAGGGCTTTGAGACGCATGAGCATAAGACTCATGTATGCAGGCTTAAGAAAGCCTTGTACGGACTGAAACAAGACCCTACAGCATGGTATGGGTGAATTGATAGCTACCTGCAAAAGATGGGATTTGTCAAGAGTGACGTAGATCCCAACCTCTACTATCTAAGAGTAGGGGATGAGCCGCTAATTCTGGTATTATATGTAGATGATTTGTTCTTGACTAGATCATCTAAGCTCATCAAAGAATGCAAGGAGAATCTGGCTACCAAATTCGACATGAAGGATCTGGGGCAGATGCACTATGTTCTTGGTTTGGAGGTCTAGCAACAGAAGGGAGAAATCTTCCATGGGCAAGGAAGATATACAACAGAGATCCTGAAGAGGGTTCAGATGGAGGACAACAAACCCATGGCTACGCCAATGATTACAAACTGGAAAAAGATCGACACCTCCAAGGATGATGAGGCTGATCCTACCTTGTATAGGCAACTCATAGGATCATTGATGTACCTGGTCAACACTAGACCAGACATTTGTTATGCAGTGAATACCCTCAGTCAGTTCATGGTAGAACCAAGGAGGGCGCACTGGGCAGCAGCCAAACATGTTCTTAGATACTTGAAGGGAACAGTCAAGTATGGGTTGAAGTACACCAAGGGCAATGAAATCTAGTTGAGTGGCTTCACTGACGCAAATTGTGTTGGAAGCCCAGTGGATCGGAAAAGAACCAGTGGGTATTGTTTCAGTCTCGGATCAGGAATGACTTCCTAGTGCAGTAGGAAACAGAAATCCGTGGCATTGAGCTCAACCGAGGTTGAATATATGGCAGCTAGCACAGCTTCGTGTGAGGCCATATGGCTTCGTAAGTTGCTCATGAACTTGCTCAAGAAGAGGATGGAACCGACCAAAATTCTCTATGATAATCAGAGTTGCATCAAGCTCTCTGAGAATCTTGTGTTTCATGACCAGTCGAAGCAAATTGACATTAGGTGCCACTTCATCAGAGACTATGTCCAACGAGGAGTTGTACAGTTGAAGTACATTCCTACACGAGAACAGGTGGCAAATATCCTCACAAAGGCTCTGGGTAAGATTAAGTTTACTTACTTCAAGGAAAAGATGGGGATGGTTGAGAACCCATTCCAGTAGAGGAATGGGTGTACTTCAGATTCAGAGGGAGTTGCAGTACGGATGAGGCAGTGGCAGAGATGGTGTCACAGGCAGCAGTACAAAGGGCAACAGCCAAGACATCAGCAGCACAGCAGATGCTTCAAGTCAGAGCAGATACAGTTGGTACCTTGCTTGAACACTTTCCTCGCTAAGAGGGAGTGTTGATTTTGTAGCATTGGAAAGTGTTCCAAATCTCATATTTTGGGAAGAGGCTTGGACATCAATATTCTAGAGAACCCAGAAATCGTTTGAGGAAATTCCACTTGGATCATGCTTTATTAAAATAATTAATTATTTTAAAGTGATCCCTAAGTCTAAACTTAGGGAATTAAATAATTAAAGGGTATTAATAAAGCAGAGTGTGAATCTTCTAGAAAATGAGGATCAAGTCATCTTTTAATCTGAGCCATTGATTAGAGATCTAATCTGGGACGTTGATTCATCAGCAAGAAGACTATAAGAGAAGGCTTGAGGGTCATTTGGAAGGTAAGTCGAGCACACTCTCAGTACTTGAAGGAAATCGATTCTGAAGTAAGAGAATTCGATTTCAGAGGGTGAGGTTGTAGAGGAGGGATTGCAAACGCAGAAGGAGGTAGAGGAGGTCAGCAGAGTGAGAAGAAGGTAGAAGGAGGACATAGAGGGAGCAGCAGCACTGGCCCTCCACGCAGAGTGACGCAGTCTAGCGCAGTGACTGTGTAGAAGGCCATGCAGAGTGACGCAGAGGGAGGAAGGGTGCCTCCAGTGTGTCAGAAACTTTTCCAAAGTGTTCAAAATAATTATCTCAGGTGTATGCTAGACATATGCTCGACATATTTTCTATAAAAGAATTTTCCACTGCTGAAGAATAATATAAACCCTCATCTGTTGCACCAGTTTTCCCACATTGGGTTTTTCCGGGGACAATTGTCCAAGAATAATTGTGTTCATGTGATTGTTTCTATTGTGTTATATGAGTTCTATTTGTTCTTCTGCTTTTGATTAAGTGAATGTTGCAGTTGTGTTTATTTCAGAATTTACTGAAGCATCTGTAAATAACTTATCATAAATAAGTAGGTGAAATAAATCAATCACTGCAGTAGTATTTCAGATTGAAAATCTCACATGCTGGAGACCAATGACTGATAGACACCATCCTCATTGTCTCTTATCTCCTCCTTTCTACTCCTCTACAGCCCTCACCCGTGGCCCTCGTATCTCCCCAACAACTACCCGCACCCCATTTCAACCCCTCCCCCCTGCCGCTCCTCCCAACGCGGCCTCACTACTCCCTTACCCCCTCCCCCCCTTCAACTCCCGAACCCATAGCCACCCTTATCACTCCACGCTCACACACTCACTCCTACCCACGGCCTCTACCCTTACTCCACAGCGCTCCTGCGCCTATCCCCGTCCCTGCGTACTCTCCTCCCTACGGCCCACTCTACACTCGCTCTGCAACCGACCCTTCCCCTCAACTGCACTCTTCGCCCTCCCAACTCACAACCACGCCCTCCTCTCACTCTCCCTCACAGGTCTCCCTACCCGCTTCCCAATCCTCCCTCGTCCCTCACTACAATACGCCCAGCCCCCTTGCTCCCTAACCCAGCGCGCCCTCATCCCCATTCCATTTCCCTTAACGCCTTTCGGCCTCCCTCCCTCCACGCAGGATTTGTTCCTTCGTTTTAAAAACAATTTTTTAATTTCCCTCCCACAATTTTAATTAATCCCCCCCCCCCCCATTCTCTTTCAATTTTTTAATTAATTCCTTCAAAATATATATATATATATATATATATATATATATATATATATATATATTTCCTTAAGTTTGCTTTCCCCCTCCATTTTAATTAATTCCCATTTCAATTAATCTTTTTTTAAATTAATTTTTAATTAATTAAAATAAAAATAAATAAAAAAACAGCGGAGATAGAGGAAAAGAAGAAATGAACAGCAGCAAAGAAGAAATGACATATGAAGCAAATGGGTTGTACACATAAAGAAGAAAAGTGAGATTTGCATTGTGATTTGTGGCATTGGTAGAAGGGTGATTTTCTGCAAGAGATTTACATTTGAAGACAAATTGGTCCTCATTTTCAAAACAGCAGTGGCATTCATAGTTTGGGCACACAAAATTTCTGATTTGTGGAGTTTCTCTTAAGCTCTATTGCATTCTGCAGCAAGGTCAAGCATCCAAGCTTGTGAATATCTCCTCCTTTTGTTGAGTTGAGTTGAGTTGTCTTTGGTGTCAAACAGCTCTTTGAAGAAAAAATTGAGCTGCCTTAAAGGTTTTTTGCACGAGTAGTTTTTGCTGCACATTTTTGCAAAAATATTGTATTGAGCTGACATTGTATTGCTTCTTCATTCATAGTTGCAATCAGTATTTGAGTTGTTGAAAAAATTGTTGATTGTCCTCCATCATTTGAGGAGCAGATTTTTGTACTTTGAGAATTCCATAGTTGGAAGTTCTCTTGAGTCATTTGTATTTCTTGAAATTAAGTTGAATCACATTGTAAACGGGTGCATTTTCGGTTGAAGCCGACACCCTTTCATTTTTTGAGCCTAAGTTGTTGAAAAATGGCTAAAATCAATGAGGCATTAGAGTTGTTGAATAACCTCATTCATTCCAATGTTGATGATATGATAAAAATGAGCAAGAATGCTCTTTGTAATATTCAAAGTTGTTTGCAAGATGCACATGAGAAGATTGAGTTTTTGCAGTTGGAATTTCAACTCCAACAAGATGAACTTTAGCAAAAAAGTCACCATTTTGAACCTGTTTCTGTTCAGAACATTGTGAAAGACTCCCATCAGCAGCAAGTCAATAAAGTTCCAGTTGATTCCCATTCAGTTCCTTGTACTAGAGCAGATTTACATGCAGATGTAGCAGTTCAACCTGCACTTCTCAAGCCCATCATCAGACCTTGGGAAGAGCTTGTCCACAACAAGCATAGAACTCGTCTTGGATATGACAAGGATGTGTCCTTTCATATTCCAGACTACACCAAGCCCATCATATTTCAGAGTGTCGGATTCCTGTATGACAGTTCACCTGCAGCTATTTCAGATCCTGCTCCACTTCCACAACAACAACAGATTGAAAAATGCCAACACTGTGATCGAGTTGGCCATATGAAAGATCACTGTTTTGATCTTCATCCATGCAAGCACTGTGGTCGGCACACCCATTCTTTAGACAGATGCTTCAGAAACAAGCCTCCTGCAAGAACAAAGATTCATCTTGGATGGATCGCTTCTTGGCAATGGGCATCAGCAACCAAGAAGATGTTTAAGACACATGTCAGAACTTGTTCACGGATATTGAGCAAACTTGCAGTTGAGTTTTCGCCATCATCTCACCTAGTCCCTGACAGGGGGGAAATGATGGTCATGTACAAGCTTCGACGTCAAATCAAGCAAGCCTGAGCCACAATCTCTCATTCCATGTTCAGAGTTGTAGCCAGAGACACAGCAGTTCAAGCGAGCCTGAGCCACAATTCGTCATTCTAGATTCAGAGATGTAGCTAGAGACACGGATGCCCATGAGCATGCCTTTGGTTGGTGGACAACCTTAAACCATCGTCTTTGGTTGGTGGACAGCCTTAAACCATCACAGGTAGTAGACCTCCCTTCTTTTAGATTGAAGGTCTCCCTTTCATATATGAGGGACACTTCCTCTAGCAGAAGCCTTCAGCTTCTTGCCAGCTTTGGTTGAGTTCCAGGAAATGCTTCAAGCATTCCAGAGTTGTTGGTAATCCTTAAACCATCACAGGTAGTAGACCTCCCTTCTTTTAGGTTGAAGGTCTCCCTTTTTTATGAGGGACAATTCCTCTAGCAGAAGCTTTCAGCTTTTTGCCAGTTTTGGAAGAGTTCCGGGAACTGCAACAAGTATCACGTTCTAATGTTGGTGGTCATCCTTAAACCACCTCTTTTTTCCAACATTTCAGAGAGTTGATTCATCCCAAGTGCTGCCATGTATACTTTGCAAATTTGTATTACAACTCTCTTCTTGGACTCACACATACCCCTTCGGATTAAGGGGGGGAATGTTGGAACACCTAATCCTCCATGGGTAGGTGTGGAATGCGAAAAGTCACAATGGAGTCCAAGTGACCTTGGAATGTGAAACCAAGAGTCACACCATTGTACTATAAATGTACATCATGCATAATGGAAAAATAAGAAAGCTACACGCTTATCCTTCTATTGTGTGTTGAGTCTCTTGTTGTGTGTGTTTATCTTTCTCATACACCATGTGTGTGTTTAACATGGTGTTTAACAAGGCACATACTCCACCTGGGTGTTCACAGGGTATGTCCTTTTAAGACAATTCCTATCTTGGAATAACACATCCTCAAGGAATTTCCTCTTCGACTACTCTTACCTCTTGGATGCCCTACCTCATCCTCAAAGAGTATTGGAAACCAGATGCTTACCCAATCCTCCATTCTTTCTTCATAACATGAAGACAAGAATGATGTGTCTATCTCTCTTCCATGGTCTTCATTAAGACTAATGGTTGTTAGTCCTGGTCTAGTGCATGACACATGAAGTAGAGAACCATATCTGTCACTCCCTCTCAACTAGGGAGGATCTCACCATTCCTATACAAGGAATATACTCAAGCTCCCTCTGGCCAAGGGACTATCCCAAGCTCCCTCTTAACTAGGGACTTGTTTCCAACAACAACTAACTTGCTTCTTTGGTAAAGATCAAGGTATTCACAGCTGCTTGCAAGGCTCCTCTTTTTGCATCCTATCATGAACTTCAACTTTCTTCATCGTGGAGCCTAAAACATCTTCGTATGAAATGGGCCATCTTTTTCATCACTTTCCACCAACGAATCATAGAGTTGAACAAATAGTCATATCATCGTTCTCTTCATCAAAAAGTGATCTTCTAGTCCACATATGGTTATCCTTTATACAGCTACCTTTTCCAAGTCATGCTTCTCTCAAAGACATGAGTACGAGTTGTAGATAACTTTCTACAATCTTCTTCCGACAGCCCTGTTTCAATCCAACCCAGCCAAATGATTTACAAAATTAAAGAGAACATCAAATCAAAGTTACCTTTTATGATGGCCCTTCATCATGACATCATCTTTATGAGCTAATCATTATCAAGCTTGAACATGGCTCCTTTTGAACATATTGAACCATCTGCAACCTGCTATCACATCAGTCCTCGTGGTACACAGTAGCTCCTTTGGACCAAGTGTCAAGGCAGCAACCCAATGGAATCACATCATGATAGTTACACATTCTTCACATAGCAGGATTATGCAGAGCCTCCAGAGATAACATGTCATTATCAGCATCATGGTCTTTCATCATCATCAGTCTTTAGCAAAATCATCGACATCATGTCTTGGCCAATCATCTAGTCCTATATTTCAACTCATTATGTTGCAACTGAACCAGCAGATTCAACAGAGACCTGCTCCAAAATATATAGATTAGATAGCACTGGTGACCACGCCTTTCTGCCTGTAGCAAGCCTTTTATAACATGACCAAACTCATTATATATTATTTAGTGAAGTCTATACCCTAGGTTCATAGATTCTCTATACCATTATGACGCAACTCTTTTAATAACAATATTACCACTTGGTAAATAAATGCACTTTTGCTATTGAAGGTTAAGCTTACTGATGACTATAGATCACATTGTGTATATTTATATATACACCGATTATTCTTACACAGGTTAGCGTGCCTCTTACTCGAGCAAGGAGAATATACCTCTTTAATAGGTCTAGAGAGCTCTCTCTAGGACTTTATGTTGATTTCAGGTAGCATCGGATGTGCTCTAAGTCTCAAATTTTGCAGGGAGGCTTAGGCACATGTCTTCCAAAATACTCCGAAAGCGTTCTGGGAAATTCCACAGGGATGGGGTTTTACTAAAATAATTAATTATTATTAATGGGAGCCTAAGTCTAAACTTAGGGAATTAAAATAATTAAAGTATATTAATAGAACTGGGTGTGAAACTTCTAGAAAAAGACGGAGATCGAGTCAATATGATCTAAGTCATTGATTATGTTTTAATCTGGGCCATTGGTTATCCAACAAGAAGATTATAAGGAGGACTTCGATGGGCATTTGGAAAACACATCGAGTGAGTCTAGAGATCGAATTTCTCAAGTGAGCAACGCAAAGAAAACATAGGATTTCATCGAGTTGATTCAATTGCAGTGAGGGGCAGTGATAGTTTCGGTTGGAAGATCTTTTCGTGAGCTAGGAATACATCGCAGAGAAGGCAGAGAAGAGGATGCAAAAGAGGCAACATAGGAGCTACACTGGGCAACGCAGGGCCACGCAAAGGCAACGTTGAAGCTTTGAGGAGATCCGAAGTTTTGTTGAGGATCAGTCAGATCCAGTGCCAGAGTGACGGGGTGTGAGACCAGAGGAGCAAAAGATCAGCATCCAACTAGCAGAATGACCGGCAGAAGGAGGTGACGCAGTCCCAAGCCAAAGTGACGCAGATCTGTGCAGAGGCAGTGTGGAGGCAACATGGGAATGTTGTTAAACTTAGATAACAATGGTGTTCTATGCTTGATGCACTTTTACTTCAATCTTTCATAGGCCCAATACAAGATAGCAATCACATAAACTTGAAAGTAAAATGTTGATAGAACACAATGATAGATCAATAGAAGACAAGCCAAATATAGATCAGATTTATAATTCCTTATGTCCAACAAAGATATGAGATATTGTTGCGTTACGACAGTCAGCAGGATGCTTCAACCAACAAAGTCTTTCTCGATCAACCAGCACTTTCATATGTCACACCCACAACCCTCAAAGACAGCTCATCACAAGTTAACGCAAGTCAAACGAGGGACAGCGCAAAAAAGTCAACGCATCAAACTAAGGCTTCAGTCAAACAGCCCGAAATTCCTCGATTTTAGTGCCCAGCTATACGGCCTCCTAAAATCAGAATTTCTGCAAAAGATTGAGGTTAAACGACCAAGGGTTGACCACGGTCAACGTTGGTCAATGCTGTAGCAAAAAAGCCCTAAACAGATCAGCGCAGAAAACAACAGCTTCGCTCCACACAAGTGAGAAGAAAAAGGCCTCCAAAGGCTAGCGAACCAATCAAATCACAAAGAGAGAATGTGTGATGAGATGATGAGAAAATGACCTCCAAGTCTCTCCAATTTATATTCATCAATGAGGATGCGTGACACATCTCTTAGGCATGTGGAATAAATCTGGCCGACCTTGCACATGTGGAAAATAAATTCAAAATCAATGTTCTACTCATTCAATCAAGATGATCTTTAGATCAATCTTGCATCTCTCCGAAAGAGGAATCCAACAAAAATATGACCATCGTCATATGAGCAGTGCAACATGGAGTTTGGACCTAGTTGCCCAAAATTAACAGATGTCCATTTCAGTGTTGGGTCAATGTCAGATCTCCAGTGTTAGTGTGAGAAAATCCTCACTAATTCTTTGTCAGATAGATTATGTGTGGATAGCCAGATTTGGGCATCCAATTGTATTCAGAAACTTTTGCTTAATAATATAAACCCTCAACTGCTGCACCAGTTTTCCCGCATTGACTTTTTCCGGGGACTTAGTCCAAAAATAACGATGTAATGTGTCTAATTTTCTTGCTCGTATCTTGTTTCCGCATTTATTTTCCGCAATTTAATTAGTGAAGGTTGCAATGAATTTGCTTCAGTATTTACTTGTAGAACACAGTAAATAACTTGCATAATTTATCAAGTAGGAGAAGTAATATCAGTTTGTTGCAATAGGATTCAAGGAGTTAGGAATTTTCACATGGTATCAAAGCGGTGCAGGTGAAGCAAGAGAGTAGATTGGAAGAACTCAGCGTTGAAGAGAAAGAGGGAGATCGAATAGCTGCATAGGCAGCAGATCGAATCCCCAAGGGATTACGCAGTCCAAGCCAGGAGGGCAAGATTTGCGAGGAAGTCTCTCTCTGAGTGAGTCGACAGAGAGGTAAGACTTTCCAGTTCGTGATTTGTCAGTGACAGAGGGAGCAACGAAGCAAAAGCTTCAGTGCATAGTATTTTTCTGTGGGACACAATTTTCTGCGGCATTTTTGTGGGTAGAAAAGCACCAGAAGAATAAGACACTTTTTTTAGAGAGAATTTTCTTCCTCGAAGAATTCTGAGTCAAGGAATTCTAATTCTCAATTTCTAAGCAGCAGAAGTGAGGAGCAGATATGCATACTCCAGCAGGGAGTGCGTAGGTCAGCCTAGCAGCTGCGTAGAGGAGAGAGGGAGCAATTTGACATTATTCAGATGGCAAAGATGGCAGCAAATGGGTTGAGAGATCAAGATCAGTTGGAGAGAGCCTCCAACTATGTGATTTGGTTGGCAAGGATCACTTGTCTATTAGATGAGCATGATCTCAAGGCCTTTATCGAGAATGTGGTAGTTGTCCCCGTACATGCAGATCCGTTGAAAGCCTACGAGGAGAACATGGCGAAGGCTAAGCGTTTGATCCTCGACAGAGTGAGGGATCATGTAGTATGTCACATTGCTGGCAAAGGGACGGCCAAGGAGATATGGGATGCCTTAGCTACATTGTATCAAGGATCTTCCGAGCAACGGAAGATGTACTTGCAGGAGAAGATGTGATGTATGAGGATGCAGAAGGGAGAACACATTGATCCATTCCTTGCAAAGCTTCAGGAAACCAGAGATGAGTTGGCAGTTGTTGGATCAACACCTCAAGCCACCGAGATGGTCAGATTGGCTCTAAACTCTGTATCAAATGAATGGCAAGACTTTGTCCAGAGCATCCTGGGCAGAGAAAGGTTGCCTGATTGGGAACAAATGTGGGTCGCTCTTCAGCAGGAAGGGTTGAGGCGAGATGTGATCAAGTGAAAACTTGATGGCAGCAGCAATAGTGGGTCGAAGCCCAAGGAGGAGGAAGAGAATGCAGCGCTTGCATCCAAGGGGCAACAGGACCAGTGGAGGTGGAAGAATGACGTCTCAAAGATCAAGTGTTTCTGGTGTGGTGAGATGGGTCACTACGCTACACAATGTCCTCTCAAGAAGAAGGACAAGGACAAGGACGACAAACATGATCTGCAAGCTGCAACTGCAAGGATCAAGGAGGAGGAGTTCGCCATGATTGCCCACTGTTAGGATATTCCGACACATAGGAAATAGTTAAGAATAACTTAGTCTAGTGTAGAGTTAGGTAAAGTGTATTTCTTTACCATGTACATTTGTAACTTATAATCCGACGGTCATGATTTGTAGTGATCCGACATTTATCTCTCACCTCGGTATTAACGACACTTGATCTGTGGCTTAACACCCGATTGGTCCATGATCTCTATTTAAAGAGCATGGAGGGTCATTTGTCCGGTAACCATTTATGAGAGAAACATATGTAACTTTTCTTTTTATATTAATAAATTGCCTGAAGTGGCCGTGTTGGCTTAGGCCGTGGACAGTTTCCCTCTTTGAGGGTTTTAACCACGTGATTATACTGGTGTATTGATTTGTGATATGTTTGTGAACGGTGACCTTTGGTTCTTGATCTAAGGAACTTACCCTGTAAATTCCTACATGGTATCAGAGCTATTTTGAGGGCCGCATCCATTGTTGATCAAAATCCGAAGCTGGTTTGACTGCATGCGAATGTCGTTTTGTAGATCTACTATTTTTGAACATTTTTGGGCTTGGAGAACTGCTCTGTTGTGTCCGGAGCGTCTGTTACAGTGACTAACGACTTTCCTTTGATGCGAAAAGGTTTTCGGCTGCCTAAGTTATGACAATTTAGATCTGGAGGTATAAAGCATCTGTTTTGCAGTTATATTTGTTAATAGTTCTGCTTATTTCGGTTTCTTCTATTTATTTTCGGTTTTTAGGTTTTATTTATTTGCCGGATCTATACCCTTTTCTCTGTGTATGCTCTTTGTTGTGCGCTGTGTGCGATCTCGGTAAATCAGAAACAGGAAAAGGGATTTTTTTTTGCTACATATGCTCTTTCCCCACGTCTTTGTGCGATCTCGGAAAATCAGAAATAGTGAAAAAATTGATAGTTGTCGATAAGGCTAACCGAAAATCTAACAATCTGCTATAAGGCTTTGCAATTTCGTTTTTTTTGCTCAGTTTTTTGTTTTTTTTTGTGCAGGAAAAGGCACGCACACCGAAGAGTACAAAATAAAATAAAATAACCCCCTTCCTCCTTTAAAACAATAACAGAATCCTTTCACTATCTCACTTGGTGAGGAGTTAGTTTATGAAAATAGAGGTCTTGGGTTCAAATCTCTTTCTCAAGCTTCTTTTTGTAAAAAAAATTTGTTAAAGGAGCGGGATTTTTTTTTTAAAAGTTGAATTTCATCACCAATTTTCAAATCGTTCCCGTAACTATTCGGCATCTACAACTCAGTTTTTCAAAAAGGCATAACTTCTTCATCTGGAAGCCGTTTTTTTTTAATTGGCCTATTTTTTCGAGATCTTTCCATTGCATTAGTTAGTTTCAGCTCTTTTCAGCTTCAGTTTTTAAAAAATGGAAAGTGCATGCCCGGTTATTCTTAACAGCACCAATTATTTCCAATGGCTACCTCACATGGTAGATATACTTAGAAATAAAGGGCTTTATAGAATAGCCACAAGACAAGAAACTAAACCTTCCGATGATGATAAAGTTGCTAAATGGGAAAATAAACAAGATTAAGCACGAGGGTTGATAGGAATGTCCATTGCTCAAGATCTTAGATTTCATATCCTTGACATTGACACCCCTGATGAAGCCCTGGAAAAGCTGAAAACTGTTTTTGGAATTTAAAATCAAATCAGGGCCCACCAGCTTGAAAATGAGTTGCTTACTTTGGACCCCAATAATTTCTCCTCCATTGAAGATTTTTTGTCCAAATTCAAGACCCTTCGAATTCTTTTAGAAGGTTGTAAGATCAAAAAGGAAGATGGTAGCCTCATTTATTGCATTCTTGCTAAGCTTGGCCCTGCATACTCTGTATTTGTTTATGTCTTCCATTCCACTAGAGAAGCCATCATTTCTTCAGGAACCGCCTACAAGAGCCCCTCTTTTGATGCCTTTTGTGATTCTTTGATAAGAGAACAAGAAAAACACTTACACCTTGGTCTTATTACTTCTGGAAATGCTTCTAAGAAATCCTTAGCAGCCCAACAGCAACCATATCAAAAGAATCCCAATAAGCTGTATCCTAAAAAGTATGGTCCTAAATCAAACAAGGGTCCTAAGCAATTTCAGCCGCAAACTAAAAAAGCAACTCACTCAAATGATAAGGCAAATAAAAACAAAGGGAAGAAAACAGATAGACATTGCAACTCGTAATCGTGATGGCCATATAGAGTCCAAATGTTTTAAGAAGATGGAAGCCTTAGAAGCAGCAATGAAGAAGCACAACATCAATTTGGAGCACTCTTCACCATCATCTTCAGGCATGGCACTTTCTGCTTGTGGTTGTCAAGCATCAAGATCTGGGTATGCATTAAATGTATCTTCTTCTTCTCCTTCTCATGAGTGGCTCATTGATTCTGGAGCTTCTTACCACATGGCCAAAAATAAAGCCATGTTTTCTTCTTTAAATGATTGTAACACCAAACATATTTATGTTGGTGATGATAGATCTCTTAGTGTTGTAGGATCTAGAACCATTCATCTAGATAATGGTCAGCTTAATGATGTACTATGTGTTCCTACCTTGTCATGCAACCTTCTATCTGTTTATCAGATAACTCATTCAGGTGAAGGGAAAATAGTAGAATTCTCACCTCATGATGTTGTAATCAAGGACCTCAAAGATCCTAGACATATTTTAGCTACTAGCATTGCTGATGATTCCACAAGGTTGTATTAGTTTGACAACTTTGGGTCATCATGTCTTCCCTCCGTTTTTGTTGCTCACAATGATGAAGTGAACAAACTTTGGCATGAGCGATTTGATCACTTAAACTATCGCTCTCTTCAAACTCTATGTAAAGAAAATATGGTGACATGTCTTCCTATGCTATCTTGCCGAGATGGTGTTTGCTCCGGATGTGTACTCGGAAAACATCATCGGTATAGTTTTGACAAACGTGCCTCTTGGCACGCTTTAGCCCCTTTGCAGCTTGTGCACAGTGATTTATGTGGTCCACTTCCTGTTGTTTCTTTCTCTGGTTGCAAGTACTTCTTAACTTTCATTGATGATTTTTCCAGACGCACTTGGGTATACTTATTAAAACTCAAGAGTGAAGTTTTTAACATGTTCTTGGCCTTTAAGGCCTTTGTTGAGAAACAATCTGGACATCAAATTCTCAAGTTACGATCAGACAATGGCAGAGAATATGTTAACAACAAATTTATCAACTTCTGCACTGAGCATGGCATTCAATTGCAACATACTATTCCATATACTCCACAACAAAATGGTGTAGCTGAAAGGAAGAATCGCACCTTAAAAGAAATGGCTAATTGTATGCTTCAATCTAAAGGACTTGGTCTCAATTTTTGGGCAGAAGCCATTAACTGTGCAAATTACATAGTAAATCGCACTCCTACTAAGGTTTTAAAGAATATAACTCCAAAAGAAGCTTGGAGCTCAATCAAACCAGATGTAAGTCACTTTCGTGTTTTTGGAAGTGATGCTTGGGCCCATATTCCAGATGCAAAACATAAAGCCTTAGAACCTAAGAGTGAAAAATGCATTTTTGTTGGATATTCTGAAGATGTCAAAGGATATAGACTTCTTCAACCAAAATCCAAAAATATAATCATTAGAAGAGATGTAAAATTTGATGAAAATATATCGACCTGCGAACCTAGTTCGGCGGGGGTGCCACCTTTAGCCTGCGAGCCCGATTCGGAAAATGTGTCACCTCTCTCTCTCTCTTCCATTTTTAATAGCATTCCTTCTAGTTCAGGGGATGACAACGAGGATGACAATACTCCTCCACCTCTTGAAATTATTCCTTACACTCCACAGCTTCCAAGATGGGTCCACTCTACTCGGGATGCAGCAGGTTCTCTTGCAGGTGACCCTGCAGATCAACGGCGTACACATTCTCAGTTCGAAACAGCCTCTTCCTTATTGGCTCAAGTACCAGAAAATCCTGATCCAGAAACCTTTGAAGAAGCTTCCGGTCATCCAGCTTGGGATAAAGCTATGAATGAAGAATATCGTTCCTTATTGGCAAATGATACTTGGGATCTTGTTCCTCTTCCAAAAGGAAGAAAACTTGTCAGATGCAGATGGGTTTACAAAACAAAGTTTGGACCAGATGGAAAAGTGGATAGACATAAAGCTCGTATTGTCGCTAAAGGATTTTCACAAGTTGAAGGCATTGACTATACTGAAACCTTCTCCCCAGTTGCCAAAATGAATTCTATCCGCCTTGTTTTTTCCCGTGCTTCCTCCTTTAAATGGGAAGTCCATCAGATGGATGTTAAATCCGCCTTCTTACATGGAGATTTACATGAAGAAATCTACATGGAACAACCCCCTGGCTTTATCCAAAATGACTCTAGCCTTGTTTGTCGCCTTAGGAAGTCTCTCTATGGTCTCAAACAAGCCCCTCGGGCTTGGTATGCCCAAATGGATAGATTTCTATTAGATAATGGCTTTTCTAGGTGTCATTCTGACAACACTATCTACACCAAGAAAGTGGGTAAGTCCTTCACCATCCTTGTTCGTTATGTTGATGATCTCATCCTTACTAGTAGTGATCCAAACCATATAAACCATGTGAAGTCTAGCCTCAAAAAGAAGTTTGAAATGACAGACTTAGGACACTTGCATTATTTCCTAGGTCTTCAAGTCTTGCAATGCAAGGAAGGCATTACCCTCTCTCAGTCCAAGTATGCTTGTGATCTTCTACACCACTTTCACATGGAAGACTATAAGCCAGCCCCTTCTCCCTTTCAATCTGGAGTCAAGCTTTCAGTCACTTGTACTACCCCGGAAGTTGATGCTACCTTATATCATAAACTTGTTGGTAAACTTCTGTATCTAACCCATACTCGTCCTGACCTTTCCTTTGTCGTTGGTCTTGTCGCTCGGTTTATGCACCAACCTCATGAAAGTCACTGGAAAGAAGCTAAAAGAATACTTCGATATGTTCGAGGTACGGTTCAGTTCGGGATTCATTACAGTGCAGGAGCATCTCCATTGTTGATTGGTTTCACTGATTCTGATTGGGCTGGTGCCCTAATGATCGAAAGTCTACTGCAGGATATGTATTCACTCTTGGTTCAGGACCTATTACTTGGTCTTGTAAGAAACAAAGTGCCATCTCTCTTTGTTTAGTAGAAGCAGAGTATCGTGGTGCAGTTGAAGCCAGCAAGGAAGCCATGTGGCTTCGTCAGATCCTCTCTGAATTTGGTCCTCATCAGCAGCATCCAACTACACTTTTGTGTGATAATTAGAGTGTCATTCAGCTATGTAAAGATCCAGTTCAGCATCAACGTATGAAACACATTGAACTCCACATACACTCCATCAGAAAGCTCATTCATGATCGTGTTCTTGAAGTGCAGTACAGACCAACCAATGATCAAGTAGCCGATATCTTTACAAAGGCTCTCACAAAAGCGAAGTTTACCAAACTTCGATCCATGATTGGAGTTCAGGAAAGTTGTCATTAAGGGAGGATAGGCTCTAATGCCTCCTTCCTTCTCCTATTGTGTCACTTTTGTAAATCCTTCAATCCTATCCAAATTTGTTCTTAAGGGGAGATGTTAGGATATTTTGACACATAGGAAATAGGCTCCTTTTGTGTCACCTTTGTAAATCCTTCAATCCTATCCCAAGTTGTTCTTAAGGGGGGATGTTAGGATATTCCGAAACATAGGAAATAGTTAAGAATAACTTAGTCTAATGTAGAGTTAGGTAAAGTGTGTTTCTTTACCATGTACATTTGTAACTTATAATCTGACGGTCATGATTTGTAGTGATCCGACGGTTATCTCTCACCTCGGTATTAACGACACTTGATCCGTGGCTTAACACCCGATTGGTCCATGATCTCTATTTAAAGAGCATGGAGGGTCATTTGTCTGGTAACCATTTATGAGAGAAACATATGTAACTTTTCTTTTTATATTAATAAATTGCCTGAAGTGACCGCATTGGCTCGGGCCGTGGACTGTTTCCCTCTTTGAGGGTTTTAACCACGTGATTATACTAGTGTACTGATTTGTGATTTGTTTGTGAGCGGTGACCTTTGGTTCTTGATCTAAGGAACTTACCCTGTAAATTCCTACACCCACATACCTCCAGGGAAGAGGTGGGGTGATCTAGTACTGTAGTTCCAGAGAACTATAGTTGGGCAAGATCCTTGAGGAGTCCACCTCATGCATCAATACCTTGCTACGGGAGCCCAAATCAGAAGTAGCAGGATAGACTAGTGTCAGTTGGTACAAAGGAGTACCGAAGTGACAGTGTAGTGGCTAGAGAGCGCCAGAGTCTGAGCAGAGCAAAGCAGAGTTGGCAGTAGTGTTGGAAGGCACAGCGCAGAGTCAACAGCAACGCAACAGTTTCAGAGGGTCAGAGTCTAGCAATAGTCAAATCTTCAGTATCAGATGCATCATGTTGAACACTTAGTTCAGTAATTTTGGATGTTTTTCTGCGGCAGCAACAACAGTAGAGTTGCAATGCAGATGCAGTTGGCAACGATATGCAGGGTCAGCAGCAGCATAGATGCAGCAACACAATAGTTGATGGGAAGCAGTGTCAGACATCAACAGCGCAGAGGGAGATGTTATAGAATCAGTGTAGTGCTTCAACAGGATATATTACTAGAACACAGTCCTCGCTAAGAGGGAGTGTTGATTTTCTGGTAGCATTTGATGTGCTCTAAGTCTCAAATTTTGCAGGAGGAATTGGACACATGTATTCCAAAATACCCAAAAAGTGTTTTGGGAAATTCCACCCGAATGGGGTTTTATTAAAATAATTAATTATTTTTAATGGGAGCCTAAATCTAAACTTAGGGAATTAAAATAATTAAAGTATATTAATAGAACTGGGTGTGAAACTTCTAGAAAAAGACGAAGATAGAGTCAATATGATCTAAGTCGTTGATTATGTTTTAATCTGGGGCGTTGGTTATCCAACGAGAAGAGTATAAGGACTTCGATGGGCATTTGGAAAACACACAGAGTGAATCTAGATATCAAATTACTCAAGTGAGCAACGCAGAGCAACCAGAGGATTTGATCAAGTTGATTCGATTCCAGCGAGGGGCAGTGATAGTTCTGGTTGGAAGATATTTTCCTGAGGAGGGAATACATCGCAGAGAAGGCAGGGAAGAGGACGCAGACGAGGCAGCGTAGGAGCTATGCTGGGCAGCCCAGTGCCACGTAGAGGCAACGTTGAAGCCTTGAGGAGATCTGAAGATTCGTTGAGGATCAGTCAGATCCAGTGTCGGGTTTGAAATCGGAGGGGCAGAAGATCAACATCCAGCCAACAGAACAACCACTAGAAGGAGTTGACGCAGTCCCAAGCCAGAGTGACGCAAATCTGCGCAGAGGCAACGTGGGTTGTCAAGTTCAGTGTTGGTTCAGTGTCAAATCTCCAGTGTTAGTGTGAGGTAATCCTCACTAATTCTCTGCCAGTCAAATTCTCTGTGGATAGCTAGATTTGGGCATCCAGTTGTATTCAGAAACTTCTACTTAATAATATAAACCCTCAACTATTGCACCAGTTTTCCTGCATTGAGTTTTTCTGGGGACTTAGTCCAACAATAACGGTGTAATGTGTGTCTAATTTTCTTGCTCAGATCTTGTTTCCGCATCTATTTTTCACAATTTAATTAGTGAAGGTTGCAGTGTATTTGCTTCAATATTTACTTGTAGAACACAATAAACAACTTGCATAATTTATCGAGTAGGAGAAGTAATATCTGTTTGCTGCAACAGGATTCCGGGAGTTAGGAATTTTCACACTTTATTTAGCAAAATTAGACGCACATGTCTACACAATCTCAACACTCCTCAACAAGATGACTATGCCCAAAATGAAATTTTATCTTTATGCACAGGTATGAAGAGAATGGAATATGTTCAACGAGCCAAATATATTCACAGAATTGTCTTTAATTCAAATTTGCTCTAGGTAGGGTTTCCGTTTTAACAATAATAGTATGCTTCAAAACTCCGGTCCCTTTTGTAACCCTTATACTCAGAAAATGTCCTTCAACCTTTGAACTCGAATTTCTTCTTTAATTCCAAGATGGCACAGTATGACACTATCTTTGAGAATTTCGACATACTTGATCATAAACTAGAAGATGAGACTTATGCCAAATATTCCTTCAATGAACCAAGTTTTGGATCTAGTGTAGGGCCACAATAATTTATGCACGAAACAGTATCTCTTTAAATAAATTCGTTTGAGAGAATACCAGAAATGTGAGGGTTTGCTTCAGAAATTTGGAGGAGATGGCAGATATTTTGAGGTCTCTCTATGACCTTCGCTTCTATGCCAAAAGTTGAAGTCTCCTTTGATTGACTTGACCAACCTTTTGTCTTTCCACAGATAACCTTTTAATGGCTTTGTTCTTGAAAGTTAGGTCTACACCTTGGTAAGATTGAATAAAGGTTTGCAATCTCTTTGTCAGGGAATGCAGCCTTGCTTGATCTAGCCTTTGCTCCTCAAGAATAGATCTTTGTGTGCCTTCATCCTTGGAGTTAGGCCTGCGGTCTTGTTACATGTACTAGGGCTTAATGGGAGACTCCATATAGTTGTGTTTTCTCTGCCAAATGATGTGATTTGGAGAGGGTTACTTCCTCACCTACTCGCTCCTTGTGAAACAAAGCTAAAGTGCTCCTTAAATCATCTTATTTCTGCTCAGACTATTGTGGCCTTATCTGTAACTAGGGCTAGAAGATATCCCTAGGAAATGGATCTTGAAGCCAACATAAATTCGAATTAGGACAGATCTTCTTCCTAAGATGAAAATGTGCTAGAACGATCTTCTTTCTGCCTTACATCAAGAACCTTTCTCTGAAACCATGTTGAGAAATCTAAGGCATATAATTAGGGCTTCTTTTAAATTGATTTCTCTTATATCTTTGACATTTTCTTATGCATTAGATTAGGTTATTAACTTCAAGACAAATGCCAACAAGAAGATTAAGAAAACACAAGAACACCAAAAGTAGGCTCCAAGCCAGGGAAAACCAAGAAAAATATCTCTTCTTATAGAATTTGTCCAATGAAGACTTCCAAGACCAACCAAGCCAAGCCAACCAAGTGATGAGCCAGCCAAACCCCAAATTAATGCTTTGCAAAGATCAGCCTGAGGAAACCCTAGGGCTTCCTCCAAGAACTTGCACGTGTGAGCAATGGCAACAAAAAAATCACATATTCCTTCCTTCGTTGGCCTCCAAAATCTTGCTCCTCTTCTTACAAAGAATTCGTCAGACAGATCTTCCATCTTTTCTTTGGATCAGATAGATTATTCCTTCTTGGATTTGTGTTCAAATGAGGACAAGTCTCCTTATATAGGCTTTCAAGGAAGACGAATTGGGCCTCTCTAGGCCGACTTGTAGCTCGCTGGCCGACCCATCACTTGGAGGCTTCTAGACATTAAACTTTACAATAATAATTTTCCTTCTTTGATACATGAGGCCTCCAAGGGCTATTTGACCTAGGAACACAACAATATGGGCAAGAAACCCACTTACAATAATAATATTTTTCATTTACAAATAATTTCTTTTTGACAAGTACATCATCAAGTCATGACCCAAGTACAATAAATGAAAGCCGAACCTAGTTAATTCTTCCCAAAAAATCACTTTTCAAGCAATGTTTGACCTCCAAAGCAAGTCATTGGACATCCTATGTACTCAAAGAAACTTTTGAAGCAAATTCAAGTCAAATTTTTGTGGAACGTTGGACTTCTAGGCCAATTCAAATTTTTGTGGAACGTTGAACTTCTAGGCCAATTCGACCCTCCTTTTTGCCAAATCAAACCTTCATTGATGAGATGTCTTGCCTTGAATGATTGTTTTGAGCAATGTAATGCAAATTTTTCAAAATTGACTTAGTCTCCAAGCATATTGTGAATGACAAGTCACCTAATTTTGTGGAGCTAGAGGAGAAGAGAAGTTAAGAGCCACATCTATAAATATAGGCCTCTCCCTCTTTAGCAAATCATTGTGAATTGTTGAGATCATTTGCTAAAATGTGAATTATCTTCATGAAAGCTTTGGGCTCTTTCTTGGTTGATTTCAAATATTTTTCTAAGGAAATTTGTGGATAACTAATGACTATGACAAATGCTAATTACATCGATCCATTTGAAGGGCAACTTTGTCACTTAAAGAGTGAAATCTAGGGTTTCTATTTGCACATCTCTCTAGTTGGTGTAAGGTAAGGTTTGTCTCTCCTTGTTGGGATATGCTCTAAGCCCTTCATCAAGGGTTTCAACTTTCAATTTATTTTGCATCATACTTGATCTGTTGGTTGAAAGTTTTTTGCCAAGTGGAATCCCATCTAGTAGTGCTTGGTTACATATCTTGTCCTTGATTAGACTTGATGTCATTTCTTTAGGGTTCCACCTCTAGCTCTAATCCACAAGCATTGATCAACCGACTTAAGAGGGGAATCAATTTGACCCCATAGCCCTAGTGGAAATAAGGAGCAATTTTTATTCCAACAAAGCAATCACCCTTCTTTCAAAATTTGCCCCCATAGCCCTAGTGGAAATAAGGAGCAATCTTTAATCCAACAAACCAAACACCCTTATTTCAAAAAATTTGCAATCGTATTGTATTTTATTTGAATTTAAAAAGCCCTAAAAATCAAAAAATATTAAAATTTTCAAAAAATAGAAAAAATATCAAAATTTATTTGAATCTCTTCATTATCTTGTCTATAATATTTTTGTTAATTTTAGATAACAATGGTATGTTTTATGCTTGCAACAATTACTTAATGTCATTTTATTAGCCCAATGATAATTTCCACTTATTTTCCAATAGCAATCACATTAACCATTAATCTCATTGATAGTAACTGTAGATATAACATAAACAAAAAAATGCAGAAGACGAGCCAAAACAAGATAACACCAATATTTGGCTAATGCCAGGGAAAAACCCTTGATCAATTCTTCTTATTATAAATATCAAATGTTCAGTAGAAAAAGAGTACAATACTACAAAGTCAAAGTCAAAGTCAAAGTCAAAATTGAGTTCCCAAATCACTGTCCAAAACGGCCCTATCAAATCTGCAATTCTGCCCTCAGTCAACAGCAGTCATATCAGCCCTAACCAGAAAGTCAACAGCAGTCAAAGTCTGGTCAAACTTCTCCAAAACAGCTCAGTCAAAGGAGAGAGGAACTTGGCCTCTCTTGCCGGTCAAAGTTAGCCCAAAAAGTCATCAAAACAGCAGTCAAACTTGGTCAACTCTATGGTCAATGCAGGTCAAAATGCCCAAAAATTCTCAGTTTCTGTGCCAAATAGTACGGCCTGCCCAAACAGAAAGATACCCAAAAGATCGAACTGAAACTCTGCTCAGAAAGTCAAAGTCAATGTTGGTCAAAGTTGCAGGCTTGCAGCCAGCTTCAGATTTTCGGCCTCCTGAAATTCATCCTCCTTTCTGCCACATGTGTGAAAAGAACAGCTGCCCAATGAGGTGTACGAACCAATGAAATGAAGAGAGAAGAATGTGTTGTGTGATGATGATGCCAAATGAGGGTGGAGGTCTCTCTTATTTATATGAATCGATGAGGGCCAAAAGACATGTTTGTTGGGCTTCATGAGCCTACATGATGGTGTGGCTGACCTTGACAAATTACACGTGTGGGCTTCACTTAAAAAACATATTTCTCCTTGTCCAAATTTAGTGATCTTTAGGTCGATTTTGGTCCTCTCGAAAAGAGGAATTCAATGCAATAATTATCTCCATCAAATGAGCTGTCCAAAGTGGAATTTGGCCCTAGTTTCCAATTTTAACATTTTTTGATGGATTACCTTCCAAATCTAGACTCATTTCTTGAGATATGTGCCTCCTAAGGCACCTAAAAGGCTAGTGGCCCCCTCTTATTGAGCATTTATTGTGTATCTAACATCCTATTGAGGGTTTTGAAGGTGAATTATCAATCTAATTTTTGTCTTCAGCATTTACAACTCAAATGTTGGGTAAATCCCTTGACGTGGGATGCATGAAGGGTTCTTTCTAATCCTTGTAAACCAAATTGTTCTTCTAAAGTATTTTCATGAATTATTAATTATCTCAGTCAACTGGAGTGCTAGTAGGTTCATATTGTTCCTCTAACATCCCCAATCAATAGGCATAAGTATCTAGAACATTTCTCGGCCTGTAGGATACCTCAAAGTAGGACTTTAGTTGCTAGTTTTTGCAGATTTTTACAAAATTTCATATTTACAGGTCTATAACATCAAGTTAATTGAAGAAAGAGGACCTCTGCGCGCTACTGCCTCCAGCTGCGATTCTCTACGCGGCCTATGGCTGGGCTCTGCCCTCTCGGCCGTTTCTGCCTCTGCCCCAGGTCCTCCTAACCTCTGGGCCTCTCGGTTCTGCTAGGCTCCCTTCTTTCCACCTGCCCTGCTTCAAGATCTCGCTGAGCCTCTCGATCTCTTGTCAGATCTGCTTGGGTCTGCGCCCTTGGGGTTTCTGCTTGCAGGGACTATTTGGATTCTCCTTCAACCCGGCCTTGAGATGCCTCGTTCCTTTGCTTGGTGCAGATCAGGTTTGCTGTTTTGATCTTCTTGCCATGGAGGCCCAAGGCTCGCCCACCGGTCCCTCGCAAGCCGCTCTCCCGGAAGCTGAAGCAGCCTTCTCCTCTCTTCTTGCTTCGCTGCCCAAAAAGAAGAAATCTGAAGCTACTAAGTTCGTCAAAAGGCTCGACGATGTTCTGGAGGTAAACCTCCCTCCTGAGGGCCCAATCAAGGTCCCTGGCAGATCGGGCCCTGGTGGGTCAATTCACGGGCCTTTGGCCCTCGCCAAGATCCACGGAAAACTGGGTCGTTAAGAACTGGGTTCCGCTGATCAAAAATAAAGTCACCTCTTATTTTCTGGGTAGAGGCTTCTTTTTGTTCGAGTTCAACACCAAGGAGGATAAGGACCTGATCTTCAGGAATGGGCCCTATTTCATGGGACCCCAGGGCCTCTACCTTAACAAATGGACCCCCGATTTCAATCCGGCTGTGGATGTCCCAACGGCAGTCCCTGTCTGGGTTCGGCTCCCCAATCTACCAGTGCACTGTTGGAACTGGGAGTCCCTCAAGCACATTGGAGATACTCTGGGAAAATTCATTGACAGAGCAAACAACAATGATCAGTATGATTGTGCCCGAATTTGTGTCGAGGTGGACTTAGAGGTGGGGCTTCCGGAGGCCATTAAATTAAAGGTGGGCAGTTGGACGCATGTGCAAGTGTTGGACTATGAGCAACTCCCCTTCAAATGTCGCAAATGTCACATATATGGCCATTTTGCAAGAGGGTGCCCGAACAAAGGGGAAGCTGAGAAAGGAAAGGAAGAGGGTTGGAACCAGGTCAAGAGGCCAAAGACATCTCACAAGAAATTTGGGGTTCATGGACCCCAGCCTGCCTCCATCCAGAATGTTCCCCTGCCAAAAAGCCAAGAAAACAGGTATGAGGTCTTAAGCTCTGCTGAAGAGACTCCTCAGGAGGAAGATAGGCAAGATCAACCTTTAGAAAAAATGCCTTCAGCAGAAACAAGACCTAAAGAAAGCGTCACGACAAGAAACAAGGATAAGAAAACAGAAGCCTCCGAGGAGGAACATGACTCGGAGGAGTCTGAGGAGGATGGAGAAATAGGAGATACGCAGATATCGTTCAGAAGATCTGCAAGGGGCCGCAAATCTGCTAGAGAAAAGAGAGATCAGGAAACTTACAAAGACAAGCTTCAGTGTAGTCAGCCCACTCTGGAGAAACTTCTTTGCAAAAATCCGAAGATGGTAAAAAACCAAGGGCAGGGTTCCAAGGGAGCCCATCATCATAAAAATAAATGATGAAGATTGTCTCCTGGAACTGTAGAGGAATGGGGAGCAAATTGAAAGAAGAAGCAACGAGAAGCCTTATAAGAAGAGAAGCTCCAGACATGCTTCTGATTCAAGAGACCAAAATGGAGGACAAGGAGTTTCTCCAAATCAGTAAAAAATTTTGGAAAGGTAGCAGCGGACATGCAGTTTCAGCACGGGGAGCATCTGGGGGACTGGGCTCCCTTTGGAACCCTCTCAAGTTCAGATTGGTCACCATGCTGCACAACACCCACTGGCTGTTTTTGAAGCTCCATCCTTTGGACTCGAGGGTGGCAGTCAGTCTTTTCAATGTCTATGTTCCAACAAATATAGGGGAGAAAAGGGAGTGCTGGGACTCCATCAGACATCTGTCAGAATCAGAAAATTTGGAAAACATCATTGTTGTAGGTGATCTTAACCTCACCTTGCGCATGGAGGAAAAGCGAGGAGGCACAATCGTAAGGGACCCTGCAAGGGAATGGGTGGAAGACCTCATGCAGGATTGGGATCTGCTTGACATCCCTCCAGCAAATGGTAAGTATACTTGGTCTAACAAAAGAATAGGTCCTGGTCACATTGCTGCTAGACTTGATAGATGTTTGGTTCAGAGTTCCTTTCTTTTGCTGGGCTTAGATTTCAGATTGCATATCCTCCCATGCAGTGTTTCTGACCATAAGCCCATCTTGCTTGAGATGTTGGGCCATAAAGATCTTGGCCCCATCCCCTTCAGATTCAACCCTCTTTGGGTCAAAGAACCTGAGTTCCTGAACTTGGTTCATGACTGCTGGAAACTGCCAGTGAAAGGTTCCCCTTTCTTCATTTGGGAAGAAAAACTTAGAAGACTGAAAACAGTGCTTAAATCTTGGGCCAAAGCTCTTCCCTCTCCTGCAAAAGAGAGAAAGCAGGCTCAAGATAATCTTGCCCAGCACCATGCCCAATGTGAAGATGCAAAAATCACTAAAGAAGTTCTAGATAAGGAAGCTGAGCTCCAGCAAATCTTCCACAAAGCTTGCCTTTCGGAGGAAGAGCATTGGAGACTGAAGTCTAGGACCTTATGGCTTAAAGCAGGAGACAGAAATTCGGCCTTCTTCCACAAGCAAGCTCAAGCCAAAAAGAGCTTCAATTCTATTGCAGAAATCAAAGATAGCAATTTGACACACAAAGACTTTGATAGCATAAAGAGCAGCTTTCAACCACTTTCAAAACCTGTATAGAGAAGAGGGCGTGACGAACCCAAACTCCAAATTCTTGGAGGCGGTTCCCCCTAAGATCTCCCCTTCAATGAATCAGCAGCTTGAAGCAAAGATCTCTATTCAGGAAATAAAGGATGCCCTCTCAGACATGGAGCCTGACAAAGCCCTAGGCCCGGATGGTTTTACAGCAAGATTTCTTCAAACCTGCTGGCAGATTGTGGAGAAAGACCTCTACAAAATGATTTTGAAATCACAAGACTGCCAGAAAATTGGGGGCAGCACCAATTCAGCTTTTCTTGCCCTCATACCCAAGGAAAAGGGTGCTAAAGAATTTAATCGGTTCCGCCCCATCTCTCTTTGTAATATTGGATACAAATTAATCACAAAGGTTATTGCCAATAGACTTAAAGGTATTCTTCCAGCCATCATCCCGAAGAACCAAGGTGGATTTGTTCAGGGGAGACAGCTCACTGACAACTTCATCCTAGTGCAAGAGGCGATTCACTCGAGCCAGCTTCGCAAAGAGAAAGGTATGGTTATCAAACTCGATCTGGCTAATGCTTTCGATCGGGTCAGACTTAGCTTTCTTTGGGAAGTCTTGAAAAAATTTGGCTTTGGAATGGGCTTTCTAAAATGGATCCGTGCTTGTATTGCTGATCCTTGGATCGCCCCCCTGGTGAATGGGAGAGCAGCTGGTTTTTTTAAAGCTTCAAGAGGGCTTAGGCAGGGTTGCCCCCTCTCTCCGCTCCTCTTCGTCCGTCATGTTTCCGTCCTGAGTTTCTACCTGGATCAGAAACTGGTTGACCAAGAGATCTTGGGGCTCAATATAGCCAGAGGGGTCAAAAATGTTAATCACACCCTCTTTGCGGATGATACCCTCTTGTTAGGGGCTGCCTCTGCCAGATCTGCTCTTAGATTCAAGGAGGTCTTGGATGACTACAGTGAAGCTATAGGCAGCAGTTTAAACAATGGTAAGTGCAAAGCTTTTTGCTGGAACATCTCGGCTCCCACCCTTTCTACCATCTCAAGAATTCTGGGCTTTACTACCACTCTCAACTGGTCCTCCTTTTCTTATTTGGGCCTTCCCATCTTTCGCAAATTGGCATACATCAGAGATTGGATTCCTCTGTTGGACAAGTTCAAGGCCAAAATTCAAGCTCGGGGATTCTCTTGGTTAAATCTAGCCGGCAAAATTGTTCTCATCAAATCTGTTCTTAGCAGTCTCCCCATCTTTCAATTCTCTGTAATTCTACCCCCTTCAGGCATCATAAAAAAAATGGAAGCCTTCATTCGCAAGTTCTTCTGGAAAGGGGGCAATCACAATGACAGGAAAATCCCATTAGTCAGTTGGGAGAAAATCTGCAAGCCCCAGAGTGAAGGAGGCCTCAATTTCAAAGATCTTAGCCTCCAAAACATAGCTATGGGAGCCAAGATCTTCTGGAGAATCATTGGTCCAATTCCAGGTTGGGCGCAAAAAGCCCTATGGAGGAAATATTTCATGGGAAAGAGGAAGAGATGTCTAGACGCCCTCCTACCCTCCTCAGGTTCGCAGCTGATCAAGCTCTGTCATAAAGCAGCCCCTTTAATCAGAGACAGAGCGTATTGGATCCCTGGAAACGGCAAAGAAATTAAAATTTGGGATGACAGCATTATGATGCAACCTCCTCTATCGTCCCACTGCTCTCTGCACGCGCTGCGTTTGTGGTTGGACAACGCCGAATGCACCACTCTTTGGGACATTTCACAATGGGAAGGAAGACATTGGCAGCGATGGAGGCTCCCTCCCGTCCCTCCTGCGCTGTCCCAAGCTCGAGATATTTTCCTTTCTTTATTAAATGGTATGGCGCCTCTGCGCGTGGGTAAGAAGGATGCCCGAGGATGGGGAGCCGCCCCAGGGCTTTACACGGTTGCACAGGGATACAAATGCCTTCATGATCACCCTAACGTCCCTCCTAATCCTGCAGTCTGGAACAGGATCTGGAATCGCAAAACCATGCCTAAGGTCGACTCTTTCTGTTGGCTGTTATGCCACAGAGGGATTTTAACTACAGATAGATTGAAGAAGAAAGGATTTCATGGTCCTTCTCGATGCTACTTATGCTGTGATTGTGAGGAGAACGCTCAGCATATTATTTTGGACTGCAACTTTTCAAGAGATATCCGGCATGGCCTTCTGAGCTTCTGGAATTCTAAATTCACCTTACCCACGTCCATATCTGATCTTTTTGCAAACTGGCGGAATTCCTACCCAGGATCGCTTCCAAAAAATGAGAGTTTCACACCTGCATGGCTCTCTTTGCCGAAATTTGCTTGCTGGCAGATCTGGCTTGAGCGCAACAGAAGAGTTTTCAGAGATGAAAGTCTAAATGCTCAGTTCATCATCACCAAAATAAAATGCCTTTGGAAAGAAAGTCTGGGGGATCATCTGCCGGATCTAAATCTGAGTCAGCAAGACTTAGAATGGGGTGCCTCGATGGACCTCCATTTCTCTAGTGAAATAAGGCATTACAAGGCCACAAAAGAGTGGCAATTCAAAGGGAAGGAGAATGATCTCTCGGATCTGCTCCTCAGGCATTCCAGATTCTCTTTATTCTTCAATGGAGCAGCGAAAGGCAATCCTGGTTTGGCTGAGGCAGGAGGAATTATTAAAAATAAAGAGGGTATTATTGTGGCAAAGTTCGCTTGGGGTTTAGGGCATTCTACCAGCATGCAAGCTGAAGCCTTGGCTCTTCTGCAAGGTCTCAAGCAAGCAAAGGCTTTCGGTCTTTCAGATATCAGTATCATAGGAGACTCTCAATCCATTATCAAAGTTCTAGTGGAGGATTCCTCTCCTGCAGACATTAGATTGGCAAGAGTAATTTCAAGAACCAGAAATTTGGTGAAATCCTTCCGGACTGCTTCCTTCCTTCATGTTTTGAGGGAAAATAATAAAGCTGCTGACTTGGAAGCCAACAGGGCAGTTTCACTTCCAGCTGGTTGTCTCTTGGCAGATGGAATTGAGAATTGAGACCCCATTCCATAAAGTTTGTCATGTTTTTCTGCATTTTGCTGAAACAGTTTGTTTGTCTCTTTAAGATAGGGAAAATAACGGAGATAGACTCGATAGTCTCAAGTAAATCTTGCGGTTTTCCAAGTTTGGGGGCCTGTGATCAGTTAGTGAAAGAAAGGTTAAGGGCTATGCCTGATCAAATGTATCCGGTGAAAGGCATTTTGGCCAAATTCTAATATAAACCATAACCGTTCTTGTTAAAAAAAAAAAACATCAAGTTAATTCATCATTTTCAGCCCCAAATCAAAGGTACTTCTGAAGGCTTTCATCTTAAGCACTAGTAAAGGTGTTCATACTCAATCTTGGTGCATTTCTCGCAATGATTTTTTTCATTGAGTATTTTCCTTGCTGGCCTGCATTTCTCTGCAATTAATTATCATATATCAGTTAGATTTATTGTTTATTCTTAACTACTAACCATTATCAATTTAGTGTTTGTAGGCATTGGTCACTCTGAGGCCTTAGTAAAGTTGTGTTGTGTAGGGATACCCCTCATGGGATTCTTGTTGAGAGATCGTTGGGGGTAAATCAAATCTCAGGATTGCTCCCTCTTCACATCATAACACTCAAGGATGTTGAAATTTCATTATTGGTACAAGGTTGTGGCATCTTCCATGAAGTAAAATCCACACCATGTCATTGATCATTTGCACATGTTGATTGATGGGTCGGCCTCATAATTATTCCTCCCCTTAGGGTTGGAAGAACCTAATAGGGCCTTATGATAACTCTCCCATATATAAGCTTGGTAACTTGTTTGAAAATCTTAAGCTGGAAAGACATTTGAAGATGATGCTTGTGTGAAGTACTTTGCCGCCCTTTTTCATTAAATATGGCCCACTCTAATACTCTTATGGTTCTTGCACCTATGACGTTGATCTCACTTGATTTTTTATTTGTTTATATGCTTGATCCCAAGTACAACTATCACCCCTTGAGGGATTGTATGATGCTTCTACAACACCTCAAAAAAGAGATCTAGTCCCACTTGATGACTCCATTGGGTGCTAGGGCCCAGACATTGACCACTTTTTGAGAAGCATTGACATTGGGATGCCTTTAGCACAATTAATGACACTCTTCTCTCCCTCCAAGACCTGAAACTTTGCACACCTAAGCTAGGATGTTTCTTAAAGAGCTAATGTACCCCTAATATGATAGGACACCCCCAAGCTAGTATTACATCTTCTTGATGGGTGTTGAATTGTTTCTGAGGTGATTTGATGATGATGATGACTTGAGCCCCTCTGGAGGGAATGGTACACTGCTCAACATGATGATACTATGCCATAGCTTCATGGCATCCCCTTCATGTAGCCTAGATTGATGACAAGGCCTTGGTTGAGGAAGACATTTTGGATGATGGAGCCTTGCTTGATGATTTAGCACTATTTGATGAGATTTGACTTTTGGTATGAGACGCATTCCCTTGAGTCATCCATGGCACATTTTGATAAGAGACACACCTTTTGGAGGATGATATCACCCTTGGAGGCATCTTAGCTCACACATGTGGGTTAAAAGAGACTTGATTTTATGTTTTATGATTTATCATTGAGTTAACTATCTTTGGGGGTCGGTTGATGACCAATCCAACTTGTAATCACATTGCTTTTAGTTTAATTTTGGATTAATTAACTTGGTTGCCCTCATATAAGTACAAGGAAGTAATTTAACCTTGAACCAATATAACACACACTTAGAGTAGTGTGCACAAGCTTGTTTCTTCTGTCTTGGTCATTATGGAGCATTAATGAACAAATCATCTTGGAGAGGATACTGTAATTGGATGGTTCTTTCTAATGGATGATGAATGATGATTCTATGATAATTTTATGCTAATTTATTATAAGCATCTTCTTCCATCCTGTACTTGTTGTAGAATTAGGGTTTTACTGAAATTTTAACAAAAGTGTTGTTGAATATTTTGTGGCTCCAACATCTCCTTGGCAAGATTGTCATCGAGTTCCTATCGAGGAATCTAAGTGTAGCTTGCTCCTATATTGTCTCCAAGAAAATTGAAGAACGCTAGGGTTTGAGGAATTGAGAAACCTAAGTGTAGCTTTATGTCCCCTTTGAATCACTTCCATTGATCTTCTTCCATAGAAACATAACCCTAAAATCCATTAGCCCTTGATTGAGAAAGGCACTAGCTGATTCTCGTGTCAATCCCTTTAAATAACAAAAATAAAACCCTAAATTTTCTTTTTTATGTTTTCTCGAGTAAATTCGGGTTAGATTACAACAAAACCTACTTTTTTAAACATTATTTACCTTGGACCTTATACTCCTAGGGTTAGACTTTGCATGCACTCTATTGGAAAAGCAAAATATTATTTTTCATGCATTTTCAGCCATTAATTAGGGCCGAGATCTAGGGTTCTATCGCTGTTTTATATGTTTTCAGTGATTGAAATTGTTGTAATTAAATTCCTTGTTTTACCATTGAATAGCCCTAGATTTTACTTGATTATCATAGATTCGTGGGTTGTTTTATCATTATGTGTTTGGGAACCTATTTTAGCTTCTTTAGGACTTACTAAACCCTCTAGATTTAGCCATAGGGTCCTTCGAACTCGCCATCTTGGAATTATATTTCAACTCACCTAAAACCCTAATCTTTGAATATTTATCCTTAGGTGATTTTTCTAGTAGAATCCTTAGGGGGGATTTAGCCTAAATTACTTGGGTTACTTAGTCCCTAAGATCTGTTGGGGAAACCTCCCTTGTGGGGATTGCATCCAACCACTAGATGGCAAGAAAAGAGTTGCCAAGGTGACAATGGTGACTAATCCCATTGTTGCTCTTAATCTAGATTGCTTCAAGAGGCTTTGCAATATGGTGATAGATTTTGCAGTCACATGTACAATGCCACGTGTATTGAATTGTGAACAGTGAATATATACATAAAACATGAGCGACGTTGGTAAAAACTAACAGTCATCATCCTTATCTTCATATTCATCATGAAAAATAGAACGAGATGCATGTCTAGCAATGGAATGTGGAGAAGAGGTATTTCCAATTCCACTTCCGGATTCCTCAAGATTCAATGCAGTAAAAGAGATGTCCAAAGTTAGGATTTTGGATCCACATTCGAGTCTTGGGTAAGAGCCTTTATATAGGTTATTACACAAATTACACCACCATTCCCATGAACCACCACCAAGAATTCTTGTAATCTTTATAACATACCTCCAAAGAAAATAGTAGACAACCATATTATTGACCTTGGGAACTAGAGAAGAAGTACCTTGGTTGAAAGCCATTACAGTTACAAAAAAAATTAAATAGATAAATCTAAAATAAATAAAATGCACAATAACCCTAGTGGGCTAGCTAGAAAGGTTGACTGTTGTGAATTACAACCAAGAGGTCACAAAGTCAAGCCCACGAGTTGGTTGCCTCTGTGGATGTCCTAGTTGGATTAGGTTGCCAAAACTACAATCAATCAATATACCCTAGGTATAATCCTCGAAATGAGGGGAAGTGCCCTAAGGATTTCCTTGATATGTGTATTCCATGAAAAACCCAAAAAATCAATAAAATAAAATAATAGAAACATAAACCCTACGAAAACACTAAAAAACTAGCAAAAATTTTCAAAAAAGCTTGTTGCTCACAACAAAACGCATGTTCTAGCTATAGATGCTTGAAAAAAGCACAAAACAACACTCAATGATGGTTGTAGCTACCCATAAATACTACAAAAAAAAAAATTGATGGTTGTAGTTTCCCAATACACCACAAATATATAAATATACATATATGCTTGCATACATACATACATATATATATATATGGAGGTAGCTGAAGCTTCCCAAAAAACAAATAGCACCCAATGATGGTTGTAGTTGCCCAAAAAGAACACATAACCATAAAGAAGTATTGTTGTAGCTACTCAAAACACCAATGAAACTCTAATTGTTTGTTGTAACACCCAAATAGATTGAATCCCCTCTTCTTGTATGCCCTTGCTCAAGCTACTCTCAAATCACCCTTGCTACAATGTGGGGCAAAATGAGAATGAAATTCTCTTTTAAAAAAATTACAATGTTAAACACTTATAGAAGTCACATGTATTCATAATTAGCCTCTAATTAGGCATTCAAACCAAAATTGTGTTGGGTCCATCTTAGTGAGCAATGTGTTGGGTCCGAGGGAGTGCAGAGAGGTTGGAGATCTAGGTCTATGGGAAAGAACAAGCACCGATCTAAGGCAAATCTGGAGGATCAAATCCAAGGCATTTGTATTCTTGTATTTTCCCAGTTGGCCATTATCCCAAGACGAGAGCCCAAGCAGGTTATGAATCATTGTTAATGATGAACTGGTTGTTGAAAAGTAGCATAGGAATGGATTCCTTGATTTGTGCCTAAATTCAAAGAATCAATTTAGTGATCTTCTTAATCATGCACGAGTTCCAATGATACAGACGAGTTAAAGAAGCAGTTTGACTAGTGTGAATTTCTAGAGAATCGAGTTATCTGTCCTCTAGTGTGAGTTAAATTGGGAACTGAAAGCTCAAGTGGAGTTAGCCTCCTAAATTTTAGAAGGATCTAGTTAACTAGTTGTGTTGACTTTTGTTAACTAGAAAAGCTCCAATTCGACTTCCTAATTTAGAAACTCACTAACAATAGCCGAATCGAAGAACTTGTAGGGAGATCGAAGGCACACAATTGTATCATAATTTTTGTGTCAGCTTGTGAAGAAAGATGCCAAGGAGTTTTCTTGTGTGAGTTATTGTGGAGAGCAATTACTCTTGGAGTGCGCATAGAAATAGGGAAATTCCCTATTTAATAGGAGTTTGGGTTGCGTTAGGAAATAGGAGGCTATTTCCTAAGGGATTGGGCAAGGAAATCAGAACCTTTAGTACGCAGACAAGGAGGAAAAAGATTTGGGATCAAGCAAGGGTTTCAAGCCTAGGACAAGCAAGGGAATCATTGTATTTTCATATTGAAACTAGCTCGTATTTGTATGAGACCTATTGCTCAATTTTCCTTAATAAAATTCTAAAGCAATTTAGGGTTTTCCCAATTGGGTTCCCTAGAAAATTTGTTATGTTCTACTGTGTGAATTGTGCTTTTATTTATGTTCCTATTCTGCTACTTCTAGTAGAGAAATTGTGATTATATGAAAAGGAAATTGTTTTCAGATTGTTCATATTAGCACACTAGAATTTTGTGGATTTTCTACATGGTATCAAAGCTATGAACATAAATCAATCAACACATAGTCTTCAAAGATGAGAACTCACACAAGATTAGGATTGCGACAACGGGATAGATTGGATGGTTCTTCAAATTTTTGGTGCTTGGAAGGTCCGGATATTGTTCTTGTTGGACGAGTTTGTGCTAAACGAATTCGCTGAGAACCTTCAAATCCAAACGAGTTGAGACTCTTCCAAAGATAGATGGCCAAGGCCAAGAGGATGATCCTGGAAGGACTTCAGGATCATTTAGTCCCTCATGTTGCAATTAAAGATACAGCTAAGGAGATGTGGGATGCCTTAGTCAAGCTGTTAATTTTGGGCAACTAGGTCCAAACTCCATGTTGCACTACTCATATGATGATGATTATATTTTTGTTGGATTCCTCTTTCGAATAGGTGCAAGATTGATCTAAAGATCATCTTGTTTGGATGAGCAGAACTTATATTTTGATTTTATTTTCCACACGTGCAAATTGACAAAGTCGGCTAGATTTGTAATGTAGGCTCACAAGCCCCAACACATGTGTCACACACCCTCATTGATGGATCTAAATAGGAGAGAGATGATGCTCATTTCATCGTCATCTCATCACACACTCTACTTGTGATCTGATTGGTTCGTACAGCCTAGGAGAGGCTTCCTTCCCTCACACGTGTGAATCTGAAGTCGCTGAAAATTGTGGATTGTTTCTAGGGTTTGTTGAAGCGTTGACCAGTGTTGACCATGGGTAAATTCTTGGAGTTGACCCTCTTTCTTGGACAAAAATTCCAATTTCTTGAGGCCACATTTGAGGGCACAAAAATCGAGGAGAAGCGTTGACTTTGACTGTTGTCCATTGACTGCAACGTTGACTTTTGCGTTGACCATTTGTTGTTGACTTGCGTTGACTTTTTGGAGTTGTCTTTGAGGGGCGTGTGTGACACTTGGAGAAAGGCTGATTTGGTTGTTGGAGAAGTTGGTTAGGCCAACTCAAGACTTTGGCTAGGGCATCCTGTTGACTGTCATAACAAACATTCATCTCTATATTTGTTGGACAAGAAGAATTACAAATTCTGATATATTATTTGGCTTGTCTTCTGTTGATCTATTATTATGTTCTATCAGCATGTTACTTACAAGTTTATTTGATTGCTAAATTGAATTGGGCCTATAAGAAAGATTGAAGTAAAACTGCATTAAACATAAAACATACCATGGTTATTTGAATTTAACACGGTATTAGAGCTGAGGTGAAGACAAAGCCCAAGATAGTGTAAAAAGCAATCACCAAAGACAGATGGCCAAGGCCCAAGGACCAATGGCCTCCTCAACCTACAAGGGTTTCAAGTCTGATGATAAGTTGACTGATAAGTCTGATTATCATGCCTGGAAGACGTCCTTGGATTTGGTATTAGAAGATCAAGATGTCATGGATTATGTGCAGGGGAAGATTCATGAATCTCCATTAAATGCACCGGCTACCACAAAGACAAAATATAGAAGAGGGGAAGTCAAGGCGAAGATGATTATCAGGGATTCTATTCATAATCACTTGGTTGCTAATCAAGTTCTTTTTTTCAAGAACAAATTGAAGAATATCAAGAAGGGAAAATATGAATCCATCCAATCATACTTTAAGAGGCTCACAGAAATCAGGAATGATCTCCTTGCCAGAGGAGAAGAGGTAGTTGATAGAGAGCTTGTCCTCATTGCTCTTGGAGGACTTCCTCAAAAATGGTATGTATTCAACACTACTATTCTAAATAATAATGTGAGTCCTGATTTTGACGAATTGTTGACAAGATGCACTCAAGAGGAGACAAGAATGATGGAAAGAGACCATCCCTCAAATGGGAATGGACGTGACCCTACTGCCTTTACCACTTATGCAAAGAAGAAGAACCATGGTGGTCCGAGAAATCAAAACCATGGAAGAGCGGGGCCCAAAGGAAGAAAGGGAAGATGTTACATTTGTAATAAGCTTGGTCACTATGCAATAGAGTGCCCCAATAGAAGGGACTCTCCCAGGGATGATGACAACAACAACTTCAGGGGGAATGGCAATCAAAGGAACAACAGGTTCAAAGGAAAGAGGAAGGCTACCTCTTATCAAAGTGGAAATGGCTAGCCTTTCAAGAGGTCAAGGAATTCCAGGTATGATGAGTCCAATGTTGTTGATAATAAGAAAAATGAATATATTCTTGTATCTGCCCTCTCTGTTGCATCTCCTCCCGACACCTTGGATGTCTAGTTGATTGATAGTGGTGCTTCAAGGCATCTCACTGGATATAAAGAAGCCCTCTCTCATCTAACTGAGAAGGATATTAATTTAGAAATTATCCTTGGAGACGATGCCACATATCCCATGAAAGGTACAGGGACTGTGACCCTTCATCTATCTCAAGGTCGAGTCCTCCGCTTACAAGATGTGTTGTATGTGCCTGATTTGAAAAAGAACTTGTGTCCATCTCAGCAATGGAAGACGAAGGTTTCAAGGTGGCATTCATTGATGGAAAGGTAATCATTTGGAAGAAGAACTTCAAAGAAGCTCTTACTATTGGTTTTAGAGTTGATACACTCTATCAGGTTGGAGGAAGTCCGTTGGGGGCCATGTCATGTGATACAATTCTTCAAACCAAGCTATGGCACCAGAAGTTTGCACACCTTCATTACAAAGCCCTTCCCGAAGCAAGGAAGGTGGTGACAGGGATGCCCGAGTTCAAAGATAATCATGAAGGTATATGTCAGGGTTGTGCCGAAGGGAAGCATACAAGGGGACCATTCCCCTCAAGTGTCACAAAGACATCAGATATCTTGCAATTGATACATTCTAATCTATCTGGTATCCTGCCCGTAACATCCTTGGGAGGATGTTCCTATTACATGACTTTTATAGATGACTTCTCCCGCAAGACTTGGATATATTTCTTGAAGAAGAAGGACGAAGCATTCAAATGGTTTTGTACCTTCAAGGCCTTGGTTGAAAATCAAACCGAGAAGAAAATCAAAATTTTGAGGACCAATAATGGGACAGAGTATGAGTCAAATGAATTCAATGACTTTTGCAGGGAAGCTGGCATTAAGAGGGAGACCACAACTGTGTATACTCCTGAGCAAAATGGTGTTGTTGTAAGAAAGAATAGAAACATTGTGGAAATTGCCCGTGCCATGCTATATGACCAAGGTCTTCCGAAGTTTCTAAGGGGAGACGCTGTGAATATTGTTGTGTATGTTCAAAATAGATGCCTGCATTCCGCTTTGGACTCCAAAACTCCATAGGAAGTCTTCTTTGGTAAGAAGCCTAATGTCTCCCACCTTAGAGTTTATTTTCATGTGCCGAAAGAAAAGATAAGCAAGTTGGATGCTTCTGGGAAGAAGGGAATGTTTGTGGGCTACAATGAAACCTCAAAGGCATATAGAATCTATGTGCCTAGTCAAAGAGAAGTGGAGATATGCCACGATGTCACCTTCAATGAAGAAACTGCCCTCAAGAAAGTAAGAAATCTTCCTAATTCAAATCAAGAGAAAGAAGAAGAAGAAGAAGAAGTTGGAAGGCAGGAAGAACCGAAGGATGAACCTATGCCCGATGTTGAAGGACCAATGGATCCTCTTGATCCACCTCCTTCAAATAAAAGGAGACCCTCATGGCCTAGGGACACTCTCGAAGATGCCGAGAGACATATTGCCCCAAGGGGGACATTTCGTGAAAGTAAGAAGTCGAATAGGTACCAAGGGTACCTAGCAGCCATGAGTACAATTGTACAATATGAGCCTGGATCATTCGAAGAAGTCGCAAAGCATCAAGTTTGGAAGGATGCTATGCATGAAGAATATGAATCCATTATGAAGAATGATGTCTAGGAAGTGGTCCCGAGACCGGAGGAAAAATCTGTTGTCACCTCGAAATGATTCTTCAAGATCAAGCATGGAGCCGATGGAAGTGCTGAAAAGTACATGGAAATATTTGTTGCCCGAGGCTTCTCTCAAAAAGAAGGCATAGATTATGATGATATATTCGAACCTGTCGCCCGCTATACCACCATTCAATCTATCATTGCCCTTGCCACAACGCAAGGATGGAGCCTCCATCAAATGGATGTGAAAACTGCCTTTCTACATGGTTCAATCAAGGAAGAGGTTTATGTGGAGCAACCTCTGGTGTTTTAAGTCCAAGATAGAGACTCATATGTATGCAAGTTAAAGAAAGCCCTCTATGGGTTGAAGCAAGCCCCCAAGGCTTGGTATGAGAAGATCGATAGCTACTTGATGAAGCTAGGCTTCACTCGAAGTGATATTGATCCAAACCTTTATTTTAAGGTTGATAAAGAAAGGCCTCTCGTTCTGGTTCTCTATGTGGACGATCTCTTCTTGACAGGTGTTGACCCTCTCATTCATCAATGTTAGAGGGAGCTAGCTTCCGAGTTCGAAATGAAGGACCTAGGACTAATGCACTATTTCCTAGGCTTGGAGATCTGGCAAAAGCCAGGGAAGATTTTCCTATCTCAAGGAAAATATATTGTGAAGTTGTTGGAGATATTTAGAATGGTGGACTATAACTTTGTGTCGACACCGATGGAACTCAACTTTAAGAAGTTGTGTGGAAGCACTACTGGGCCCGAGCTGGGAAATCCCACCGAGTATCGACAACTCGTAGGGGCCCTGATGTTCTTAGTGAACTCCCGTCCGGACGTATGTTTTGCAGTGAACACTTTGAGTCAACATATGGTTGAGCCTCATCACATTCACCGGATTGGTGCCAAGAATCTATTGAGATATCTTCGGGGCACAATCAACCATGGATTGAGATACACTGCCAGGAGTTTGAGATTCAATGGATATACTAAGTCACCTGATACGGGAATACCGGGATACCGGGATTCGAAGAATCGGATATGGGTACGGTGACCCCGGAACAGGATACTTCTGGGATACGATACGTTATATACTATTTTATTAAAAATATATATATTTTAAAAATATATATATATATATATATATATTAAAAATTAGATATTTTTTACACAAATTCATACTTAATTCATTGATTTAAACATAGATTTATCTATCATCTTAGATAGTCAAGGTTTTGTTTGAGTGATGGGTACATTTTTAGTAGGGTCATGATAGAGGAGTTTGGCAACCAATGTCACTAACATCAAGGTACATAGAGGTATTGGTGCTCTTGATTAAATACGAGTTCCATACCCTAATACATGACAAAATTCGATGGAAACATTGCAATAACCCAATCCTGAAATCCTGAAAAACTGATAAGTCTGCTAGATTTTGAATGAGATCTAAAATTCTACTTTCTCCATATGAAATCCAATGAGGTCGGAACCAATCTCAAACATCCTGAGTCATTTCATTGTAATGTTAAAAATTTAAGTTAAAAGATGAAAATGAAGATTAAGGAGAATGTCACTTTTACTTTAAGAATTTAACATTACCATGAATCACATATAAATACTAGGGCCATAGGCTTGATGCCCTCTCGTGAAAAATCCTCCTCAATTGGTGAAAAACAATGAGCAAAAGCCCCCCTTTATAATAAAAAAACAACGCTTTTTTGAACCCGCAGGCCCGGCCGTATCCGATTTTACGGGATACGGCGTATCCGAATGGGGTACGGTCGGGATACGCCGTATCCGTTGAATTGGGGCAGAATCCCGTACGTATACGTACCCGATACGGGGATTCGGGATTCGTGGCCACTTTTAGGCGAATCCGGTGACTTAGTGGATATACCAATGCCGATTGGGCTGGCAGTGTGGTGGATCATAAGAGCACATCAGGATGTTGCTTCACCTAGGGTTCTGCTTCGATAGCTTGGATGAGCAAGAAGAAAAAATCGATTGCTTTGAGCACCGCTAAGGCCGAATACATTGCAGCGAGTATGGCCTGTTGGGAAGCTGTTTGGTTGAGAAAGCTCTTCAGTGAGCTATTTGGACATGTGTTAGATACCACCGTTATCCTGTGCGATAACCAAAGTGGGATTCGTCTTTTTGAGAATCCCGTGTTCCACGATCAATCCAAGCATATTGATATTAGGTACCACTTTATTCGGGATATGGTACAGCGAGGCGCTGTAAGGCTCGATCACATTAGGACTGATGAGCAAGTCGCGGATATTCTCACGAAGCCTTTGGGGAAGGTCGAATTCTTAACCTTCCGTGAGAAGCTTGGAATCGTGGAAAGGCCCTAATGTGAGGGTCCTGCTTGAGTTAGACAATGAGCTCTAGGAGCTCCAGGGGGCTTAGGGATAGCTTCTTGGAGCTATAAGCACACACAGGGCTAGGCTTGCCGAACCTTGTTATGCTTCTGCCCGACCGTTATGATGTTGCATTGGTTCACCCTCTCTTTTATCTATGCCCCCATGCATCCTACCCATGGAGTTTCGGACTCATGGGAAGTACCTCTCATTTGGCCAATGAGGTGGGAAATGTGTATAGAGACCTATAGCAAGACCAATGGATGCATCGGAGATTGTCGTACTCTCTATGTCTAGGATGGGATGTGTCCAACAGTCAACACCTTGATCTGGGATCAAGTTAGATGAGGTTCTTACCTCCAAATTGACTTTGGGTCATTAACTAACTTCGAGTTAGTATGTGACTCTCTCGAGTCCAATTGAGGTTTTACCCTCTAAGATGACTTTCGGTCAGCGAAGTCTGATGTCTTTGTGACTCACTCTCGTTTGTTTGCCCTCAGAGCCGGCAAAGCCTGTTACAATAGGATGACACAGAATTGCAGAATGATGATGATGATAGTACACGATGGTACTAATGACAGGATGGCATAGGTGGCCAGATGGAGTTCTCCTTAGTTGAGAGGGAGTGTTAATTTTGGGAAACTAGGTCCAAACTCCTTGTTGCACTGCTCATATGATGATGATTATATTTTTTTGGATTCCTCTTTCGGAGAAGTGCAAGATTGATCTAAAGATCATCTTGTTTGGATGAGCAGAACTTATATTTTGATTTTATTTTCCACGCGTGCAAATTGACAGGGTCGACAAGATTTGTAATGTAGGCTCACAAGCCCCAACACATGTGTCACACACCCTCATTGATGGATATAAATAGGAGAGAGATGATGCTCATTTCATCATCATCTCATCACACACTCTACTTGTGATCTAATTGGTTCGTACAACCTAGGAGAGGCTTCCTTCCCTCACACGTGTGCACGTGTGAATCTGAAGTTGTTGAAAATTGCGGACTGTTTCTAGGGTTTGTTGAAGCGTTAATCAGCATTGACCATGGGCAAATTCTTGGAGTTTGACCCTCTTTCTTGGACAGAAATTCCGATTTCTTGAGGCCGCATATGAGGGCACAAAAATTGAGGAGAAGCGTTGACTTTGACTGCTGTCCATTGACTGCGACGTTGACTTTTGCGTTGACCATTTGCTATTGACTTGCATGACTTTTTGGAGCTGACTTTGAGGGGTGTGTGTGACACTTGGAGAAAGGTTAATTTGGTTATTGGAGAAGTTGGTTAGGCCAACTCAAGACTTTGCTAGCTAGGGCATCCTGTTGACTGCTATAACAAACATTCATCTCTATATTTGTTAGACAAGAAGAATTACAATTTTTGATATATTATTTGACTTGTCTTCTGTTGATCTATTATTATATTCTATCAGCATTTTACTTACAAGTTTATGTGATTGCTAAATTGAATTGGGCCTATAACAAAGATTGAAATAAAAATGCATTAAGCATAGAACACACCATGGTTATCTAAATTTAACACAAGCTCTATCAGAACTCTTTCGAGAACCAGAAGATGGTCCTCAAAGAGAAGCTGAGGATAATCAAAATGTAGAAGGGTGAGAGCGTAATTGCCTATCTCACCAGAATTTAGGAAGTTTGTGATGAGCTAGCAGTTGTTGGAGAAAATCCCATGAACATAAAGCTAGTGTGTGCGGCTCTGAATGGGTTTACCAAAGATTGGCATACCTTCATTCAAAGTATTACTCGACGAGAACAGATGCCGTATTGGGAACGTCTATGGAGTGACTTCATTCAAGAGGAGCTAAGGCTCAGACTAGTTGAGACTTCTAGCAGCAGTGGCAAGGGTTCCAAGGTTGAGAAGGAGGAGGAGAACCTGCTCTTGCAAGTAAAGTCAAAGGCAAGAAAGGCAAAGGGAAGAGCAAGAACAGTCAAAAGGGTGACAAGAAGAAGACTGATCTAAGTAAGATGTAATATCCCAGAAGGGAATTTTCAGCAGATCATGCCTGAAAAACGCATTCCTCAGGTATGAGGGCTTCAGATATCATATGATATCTCTGAAAATGTTCAGCAACCAAAATAAATAGCAGCAACAACTTTTACTCAGCTTTTAAGGGCAAAAAGGTGGGGAAAAGTGAGGATTTTGGCCCTAAAATGAGTGAATAAGGAAATCTGCGTAAAATGACGGGTCAAGGTTCTGGAATATGTTAGAATAGGTCAAGAGGGACTTCCATGTCAAATTTCAGCTCAAACAAAGGCGTTTTGCTATATTAAACAGTTCCTCCTTCCCGACTAGTCAATAAAAACCCTGATTTCCCAAGACTTTGAGTACGCAGAATTTTACTGAAGCAAGGGCTGCGTCTTTTCTGAAGGAATAAGATGTATAACAATATGGATGATCAGAGAATTGGTTAGGGAACACGGCATAGGCATTCAACAAGGTTAAACAACAGTTTACATAGAGAAACCCCTCAAAATAGAGGTGCCGCAAGACAAAGATGGATCCAGAAACCCTTCAGCGTTTTATCAGGAGATGTGAGACAAGAAGATGAATATATATAACCAATAATGTATAGCAGCAAGAAAGTGTACAAGCCTTGAGGAAACAACCTCTCAAGGAAAGCAATCCAATCCTCAACAACACATGTACATGAACATGAAGAACACTGTTATTTCTGCATAAAACCAGGCTATGAAAGAAAACGCAGAAAGCTGCTCCAAAATGATATCAATATATAGATATGATAGTATATGGCCCAAATACACTAGGGGAGCAAAGCTCTAACCCCTATAAGCAAGAATAACTCAATCCTCCAAGGGATTGGCTGGAATGCACAATATGACAAAAATGTCGGAGTTGCTGGGAGCTACTGCAACTCCAAACTGAAACCAAATAGAGAAGGTTGAATATGATGAGAAACTGAAGTAGACCTCCTCCAATAGATCTCCAAAGTGGAAGGCTGATCCTTACACTTGAGATCTTCCCCTCAAATCAACTAGCAAACCCTCACAGCAGCTACACCATAAAAATAACGCAGATACTAAAAGGGATTGCGCAGTAGGGGCAAAATGACTGTTGGCCTGATGCCAAGATCTGCAAATCAGCTCCAATATCTCCCAATCTGATCCTCCAAAGGAAAGAGAGACTCTCCCTCTGAAAAACAAGAGAAAGAGGTGGTGTCGTAAAGTCACCACGGCAACACCCTACAACACAGTATTACGTTGTTGCAGCAATAACGCTGTCCTGGAGGATGATGCTAAGAAAATAACCTTGCCCGAGCACGCACTCGAAGTCCCCCGGGGCTAAGGGTGAGATGGACGCACGGAGACACTCGGTGCACTAAACAGTGCAGCAAACAGGCTAAACAGCCAGCGTGCCAAAGAAAGACAAATGTCTCACTCAATAATCAATAATCCAAGAATCCAAGCATGAATGAAATGAGGAGGTTCCTCCATCTTTTATAGTGTTGGTTTCCCTCCAAAACCCAACGTAGCCTTTCTCTCTCCTCCACATCCTCATCCTTATCCACATCTTCATCCTTATCTCTGCAGAAGCTTGGAGAAACTTCTAGAGTGTACATAGGCCCCCTCCTCCACGTGGTGTTGGGTCCCCCCTTGACTCCCACTTAAGTCACAACGTTGTGCTACTAGGTGGATGTCTTATTTCATTTAAGTGAGTTTAGACCCTTTTTACTCACTTTTTATTTATTTACAAACTATAGGTGGCAAAATAAACAAAATAGAATATTCCAATTTGCTATCGCAAATTAGGAATATTACAGTCCCCCCCGGCAAAATGTTGCTTGCCCTCAAGCAACTACTTGAACAAGTCTCCTCCTAGTGCATTCTCTCCACCGATACTGCAAAATATGCCTGGGTCCCAGATGCGCCACTGAATCTCCCCTGTACTCTGCATCATCCTGATATGAGGGGATCTCTCAATGCCAGGATCCCAAACTGACCTCTCATGGTACCAGCCAACCAACAATCCTCCCAGATCCCATTGCCACCATGGCCAATAATAGCCCAAGTCCCATGGCTCGGACTGCGCACTGCCTCTGGTTATGACTGATGAAGACCATGACTCTCGCTGTGCTGTATCTGTCATGGTGTAAGCTGTCCCATCGACTGTGTACCAGCTCATCACCTCTCTCCACTCAAGGCATGAAGTGAGGAACATCTTTCTCATGTGGATCCTCCATCCCCAAGCAATCATCCAAACAAAATAAGCCACCTCTCGACAAGGCAACTCCTGAAAATCTCCTTCCACCTCAAGCTCCAGTAATGAAGGTGGGCTGAAAATCTGATCTTGGCAAGCATCATAGCTTACCCCATGCTGTCCTTCTCTCCACTCATGACAAGTGTAGAGTGTATGTTGATCCTGGGCTGCAAAATCATTGCCCTCCAATGGAAAAGTGAAGAACAATCCTCCATCAATGAAGAACAAGCTGGCCCAAAACAAACCATCCATGAAGACTAGGACATGGTCATCATGGAACATCCAAATGAGAGGTTTGCTGAAGGTTTTACATGATGATACATGATGCAAGCAATCTCTCACAAGGATACAACGCAGTCTCATCCACTGCAACTTCAGAAAATTACATGGCAAGCAATGTACAAGATCCATCACATCTACTAATGGATAGTAAATGACTGAACATGACAACAACATAAGACCAAACACTTGCCCATGGCTGTACAATGGATGACTATCAATCTCATGGCCCACCTCAAAAGAGAACACATATGTAGTAGTGGTGGCCATGCCTCCTCCCATGCTCCCATTAGAACATGTAGTGCAGAAATTGTGAGAATTCTTCCCACTCAAAAACACATCCAACTCATGTGTCTCCCTCATAATCAAGCCTCCCATACAAATCTGATCTATATCAGCAAATGGAGACATGATCAGCAGCAAAATGAAGGAAACGCTGAAGGTTACAAGTGATGCAAAGAGGTACCAACAGCTTCCCCAACAAGTACAGCGCAGTTTTACAAGTTGCTACTTGATGAAAGTACAAGGCAAAATGTTTCTTCTTACATGGCTAATCGTGCATGCCTCCATATGATACATGCTATAGTGCAGCAAATGAGCATACATGTAGTGATAAAACATTTGCCCAAGGCCACAAAAGAGATGGTTGCCTCCATCATGTAGATTGGCCCAATACAACTCATGGAGCAATATGACAAGCTTGCCCCCTTGTGAAGCAATGCACTGCATAGGAATGGTAAGAGTGTGCAAATCAATGAATGTATAAACAAACTTCTCACCATATTGTGGAAGTAAGATAGTGCATGGGTCCATGAATGAGTCCTCCATAGTGTGCTGGCATGCTATGAAGAAGAATGAACCATGTGCTACAAGAAGATAATCCTCCTGATGCTTGGAAATCCAAGTCAAGAAGGATATGCCATAGATATCTCTATCATCATTACCTCCTCTAAGTGCAACAAATGTGAAGTGATCCTGGGACCTATGGGTTATAGATCCATCATATCTCTGCTGGGCACACTTCATCCATAAGGCTCTACTCCAAAGTGACAGCGCTATGAGCTCATGCAAATAAGCTCCTGTCAATACAAAGCTCCGTTCTTTGACATGCTTCTTGTCAAAGACTCCTCTAATAATGCTGCAACAAATATGGAATACCTCCCGAGATGGAAGTGCTTCCAAGCCATCATCAAAGATCAAGGAGATAATGCCATCTCCTCCTCCTGCAACATCATGCAAAGTGTGAGAGCAAATCTTCCCTTGCTCTCCCAAGCAAAGCAACAACACATTTTGCTGCCTCCCCATACTTCCATCATACAACTCATGTGATGAAGACATAATGAATGATATGAATATCATATCAACACCATGCATCCATACTCTATGCTGCTCAATGATGCAAGTATCCAGCCATCTTTCCTTCATCCTCCAACTCTTAGGAAGAGTGTTTGCCAAGTGATGGCCAAACTCTTTCAAGAGTAACCAGTGCAGCAAAGCCTCCTGCTGCCCAGTATCATAGATCTGCAAGTAGCCTCCTAGCTCCTTGCTCATCAACCACATCCACTCAATCACTTGTGGATGCCTCTTTCTTCTCCTCATCCTGGTACTCCTCCTATGAGAGCTATGTTAAATTTGGACAACTAGGTCCAAACTCCATGTTATGATGCTCAGATTAAGAGGCTAATATTTTTGTTGGAATCCTCTTTCGGAGAGGTGTAAAATCCATATATAATATGTCTTAATCCGATGAGCAGAACATTTATTTTGAATTTATTATTCTTAATAAATTATATGTGCAGATCGGCCTTAAGGTTGCACGCCCCCAGCAGATGTGTCACACGCCCCAATGATGGATATAAATACAGGCAAAGTTGGAGAGCATTTCATCACAACACAACTCACAACAACTTCTCTCATCTGATTTAGTACGAGCTCCTTGGAGGACGAGTTCAGCCACACGTGTGAAGGAGAAGAAGGACAAAACAGTACGGCTGAGTTGAAGGACGATTTTCTGCAGTTAGGGTTTTGCAGAAAGTTTGACCAGCGTTGACTTTGGTCAACGCATGGTCCGATTGAGCTGAAACTTTGTGGGAAGTTCGATTTTGGAAGGCCGTACTACTTGGCACAGAAATCGAGGTCAAAGGGTTGACCAATTTGCTGCTGCGTTGACTTTTAGCTTGCTGCCCTGCGTTGACTTTTTCAGGACAGCGTTGACTTTTTTGGAGTTGACTTGGGTTGACTCGTTTGCTGATTGGAGGGCTGTTGTGACACATTCTGGGTTGGCTGACCAAGGAGACTTTGCTGGTTGAAGCATCCTGTTGACCGCCGTAACGAACCACCACATTTTTCCTGTTTCTGATTTGTCTTCTGTAAGATCCACTTATATGTTCTATCTGCATTTTGCTTAAATATTTGTATGATTGCTGTGAGAAAAGTAAAATTGCTCCTAGCATAGAACATCTACAAAAATTTACATGGTATCAGAGCGAAGGTGAAGACAAACTCTATCTTTAGCAATCATCACCGGAAGAAATGGGTTCCACTAGTCTTGAATTCAAGGAGAATGACAAACTGACTGGAAGGGATGACTTCCATGCCTGGAAGATGATATTAGATCTCAAATTGGAAGATCATGATCTCTTGGATCATGTGACAGGGAAGATTCAAGAACCTCCATCCAATGCTACCGCTGCTGTTAGAAACAAGTATAAGAAGGGAGAAATCAGAGCAAAGCTGTTGATCAGGGAATCCATAAATAAAAGTCTAGTTGCCTACATATCTGAACTAGGCACATCCAAGGAGATGTATGACAAATTGATCCTTATGTTCAAGGTAAACAATGTGAACCAAGTGCTATTCCTCAAGAACAAGTTGAAGAATATGAAGAAGGGCCGGGATGAGTCTATTCAAACTTTCTTTCTGAAATTGACCGAAACAAGGAACAATCTGCTAGCTATTGGGGAGACAATAACTAATCGTGAGATGGTTCTCACCACACTTGGAGGACTCCCATATGAATGGCAAGTATTCACAACTACCATTCTCAACAATAATACCATTCCTAACTTTGATGAGCTTCTGTCTAGATGCATGCAAGAAGAAACAAGGATGAAGGAATTCGATAATGACAGAAATGCTGCCTATGGTGCTCATACCCGAAAGAAGAACTCTGGCGGTTCTAAGGACAAAGGAAGAACAAGGACTTAAGAGAAGAAGGGAAAATGTTTCACCTGCCATAGGTCTGGTCACTATGCTAGAGAATGCCCCTTCAAGAAGGATTCTCCCGATAGTGATGATAACAACAACAACCGAAGGAATGGGAATCGAAGAAATGACAAATCCAAAGGAAAGAGGAAGGCTCACTTTGGAGGAAACAATCAACCTTCTAAAAGGTCCAGAAATACCAAGTATGAGGAGTCTAATGTTGTTGATAAAAGAAATGAGTATATTCTTGTATCTACTCTCTCAGCTGCATCTCCGCCCGACACTATGGATGTCTGGCTAATCGATAGTGGTGCCTCAAGACACATCACCGGATTCAAGGAAGCACTTTCTGACATGGTTGAAAGGGATACTAATCTAGAAATTATCCTTGGAAATAATGCCACTTATCCTGTGAAAGGGACCGGGACTGTGACCCTCCACTTGTCTCAAGGACAAGTCCTACGTTTGCAAGATGTACTCTATGTACCTAAATTGAAGAAGAACCTTGTGTCTGTATCTGCCATGGAAGACAAAGGATTCAATGTAACTTTCTCTGATGGAAAGGTGCTCATGTGGAAGGAGAGCTTCAAGGAAGCTATCTCAATTGGTTTTAGAGTTGGTACACCCTACCAGGTTGGAGGGAGTCCGTTGAGAGCTATGACTTGTGATACTATCCGTCAAACCGAACTATGGCACCGAAGATTTGGACACCTTCATTACAAAGCCCTTCCCGAAGCAAGGAAGGTGGTGACAGGGATGCCTGATTTTGGAAATAATCATGAAGATGTATGTAAGGGCTGTGCTGAAGGAAAACATACAAGGGGACCTTTCCCCTCAAGTGTCACAAAGACATCTGATATATTGCAACTGGTCCATTCTGATCTTTCTGGTATGTTACCCGTAACATCCCTGGGGGGATGTTCTTACTATATGACATTTACTGATGACTTCTCTCGCAAAACTTGGATATACTTCTTGAAGAAGAAGGATGAGGCTTTCATGTGGTTCCGTACCTTCAAAGCCTTGGTGGAAAATATGACCGAAAAGAAGATCAAGATTTTGAGGACTGACAATGGCACTGAATATGAGTCAAATGAGTTCAAAGACTTTTGCAGAGAAGCTGGCATTAAGAGGGAGACTACCACTGCATATACTCCTGAGCAGAATGGTGTTGCCGAACGCAAGAATAGGACTATTGTGGAAGCTGCCCGTGCCATGCTATGTGACCAGGGTCTACCAAAGTTTCTGTGGGGAGAAGCTGCAAATACTGCCGTGTACATTCAAAACCGATGCCCTCATTCCGCTTTGGACTCCAAAACTCCCGAAGAGGTTTTCTCTGGTAAGAAACCTGATGTCTCACATTTTAGAATTTTTGGATGTCCTGTCTATTTTCATGTGCCGAAAGAAAAGAGAAGTAAGCCGGATGCTACCGGGAAGAAAGGAATGTTTGTGGGCTACAGTGAGACTTCTAAGGCATATAGAGTCTATGTACCTGGTCAAAGGGAAGTAGAGATAAGCCATGATGTCACTTTTGACGAAGATGCTTCCCTGAAGAAAGTAGTAGATCTTCCTAGATCTGGAGAAAATCTTGAAGAAAGGCCTGGAAATCTGGAAGAACCCCAGGATGAGACTATGCCTGATATTGAAGGACCAATGGACCCTATTGATCCATCACCTTCACTGGGAAAGAGACCATCATGGCTCAGGGACACCCTCGAAGATGCTGAGGGTCATGCTGCCCCAAGGGGGACATTCCGAGAAAGCAAGAAGCCGTGTAGATACCAAGGGTATCTAGTTGCCATGAGTACTATTATACAATCTGAACCTGGATCTTTTGAGGAAGCCGTAAAGCATCAAGTCTGGAAGGATGCTATGCACGAAGAATATGAGTCCATAATGAAGAATGATGTCCGGGATGTGGTCCCGAGACCGAAGGACAAATCTGTTGTCACCGCAAAATGGCTCTACAAGATCAAACATGGATCTGATGGGAGTGCTGAAAAGTTCAAGGCAAGATTTGTTGCCCGTGGCTTCTCTCAAAAGGAAGGAATAGACTATGATGACATATTTGCACCTGTGGCACGATATACCACCATTCGATCAATCATAGCCCTTGCTGCTACGCAAGGATGGAGTCTTCATCGGATGGATGTCAAGACCGCTTTTCTGCATGGTGCAATAAAGGAAGAGGTGTATGTGGAGCAACCTCTGGGATTTGAAGTTCAGGATCGAGACACTCATGTCTGCAGGTTGAAGAAAGCCCTCTATGGGTTAAAGCAAGCACCCATAGCTTGGTACGAGAGGATGGATAGTTACTTGATGAAGCTGGGCTTCACTCGAAGTAATGCTGATCCGAACCTTTACTTCAAGGTTGTGCAGGGGAAGCCTCTCATTCTAGTGCTGTATGTGGACGACCTCTTCCTGACAGGTGCTGACCCTCTCATTCATCAATGTAAGAAGGAGCTCGCTGCTGAGTTCGAGATGAAGGACCTAGGACTGATGCACTACTTCCTAGGCCTGGAGGTCTGGCAGAGACCTGGAGAGATTTTCCTTTCTCAAGGAAAATACATTGTGAAGCTTCTGCAAAGATTTGGAATGGTGGACTGTAAGTCCGTGTCGACACCGATGGAACTCAACTTTAAGAAGTTGAGTGGCAGCGCTGCTGGGCCTATCTTGGCCAATCCTACCGAGTATCGTCAACTCATAGGAGCTTTGATGTTCTTAGTGAACACCCGACCGGATATATGTTTTGCAGTGAACACTTTGAGTCAACAGATGGTTGAGCCTCATCATTTTCACTGGGTTGGTGCCAAGAATCTTTTGAGATATCTTCGGGGCACGATAAACCATGGGCTGAGATACACTGCCGAGAGTGTGATACTCCGTGGATATACTGATGCCGATTGGGCTGGCAGTGTGGTGGATCGTAAAAGCACATCTGGATGCTGCTTCAATCTTGGTTCTGCTTCGATCTCATGGATGAGCAGGAAGCAGAAGTCGGTGGCTTTGAGCACCGCGGAGGCCGAATACATTGCTGCTAGTATGGCCTGTTGTGAAGCAGTTTGGTTGCGGAAGCTCTTTAGTGAGCTGTTTGGACATGTGCTAGATACCACTGTGATACTCTGTGATAATCAGAGTGGGATTCGTATGACTGAGAATCCCGTGTTCCACGACCGATCCAAGCATATTGATATCAGGTACCACTTTATCCGGGATATGGTACAGCGAGGCGCCGTAAGGCTCGATCATATAGGAACTGATGAGCAGGTCGCGGATATTCTCACTAAGCCCCCGGGGAAGGTCAAGTTCCTAACCTTCCGTGAGAGTCTTGGTATCGTGGAACGACCCTATGATGTGGGTCCCGTTGGACGATGAGCTCTGGGAGCTTTGGGGGGCTTTGGGGATAGCTTCTCGGAGCTATAAGCACTCATAATGCTTCTGCCCCACCCTTGTGATTATTGAGCTGGTTCGCCACTCATTTATCTGTGCCCCGTATGCATCCTACCCATTGAGTTCAGGGCTCATGGGAAGTACCTCTCATTTGGCCAATGAGGTGGGAAAAGTTAGAGACTAGTAGCAAATACTGATGGACGCATCAGAGATTGCCGTACTCTCTATCTAGGATGGCACGGTCCAACCACTTGATCTGGGATCAAGTTTAGTGAGGTCTGGGACCTCTGCCTGACTTCGGGTCAGATGAACCAACTTTGGGTTGGTTGGATACTCTTCATGAGTTTGATAGAGGTTTGGAACCTTTGGACTGATTATGTCAGTCGGGGGATGATGTCTTTGTGACCGACCCACTTCTGTTCTGAAATAAAGAGGCCAGCAAAGCAAGTTACGGCGGGATGACACACGATGTTTGATTGCACTGATGGATGGAGTTCTCCCTAGTTGAGAGGGAGTGTTAAATTTGGACAACTAGGTCCAAACTCCATGTTATGATGCTCAGATTAAGAGGTTAATATTTTTGTTGGAATCCTCTTTCGGAGAGGTGTAAAATCCATATATAATATATCTTAATCCGATGAGCAGAACATTTATTTTGAATTTATTATTCTTAATAAATTATATGTGCAGGTCGGCCTTAAGGTTGCACGCCCCCAGCAGATGTGTCACACGCCCCAATGATGGATATAAATACAGGCAAAGTTGGAGAGCATTTCAACACAACACAACTCACAACAACTTCTCTCATCTGATTTAGTACGAGCTTCTTGGAGGACGAGTTGAGCCACACGTGTGAAGGAGAAGAAGGACAAAAACAGTACGGCTGAGTTGAAGGACGATTTTCTGCAGTTAGGGTTTTGCAGAAAGTTTGACCAGCGTTGACTTTGGTCAACGCATGGTCCGATTGGGCTGAAAACTTGTGGGAAGTTCGATTTTGGAAGGCCGTACTACTTGGCACAGAAATCGAGGTCAAAAGGTTGACCAATCTGCTGCTGCGTTGACTTTTAGCTTGCTGCCTTGCGTTGACTTTTTCAGGACAGCGTTGACTTTTTTGGAGTTGACTTGGGTTGACTCGTTTACTGATTGGAGGACTGTTGTGACACATGCTGGGTTGGCTGACCAAGGAGACTTTGCTGGTTGAAGCATCCTGTTGACCGTCGTAACGAACCACCACATTTTTTCCTGTTTCTGATTTGTCTTCTGTAAGATCCACTTATATGTTCTATCTGCATTTTGCTTAACTATTTGTATGATTGCTGTGAGAAAAGTAAAATTGCTCCTAGCATAGAACATCTACAAAAATTTACAAGCTACCATCCTCCCAAATCAAATTACTGATTTCGCACTTCATGGGATTTTGAAATATAAACTTCTCAAGGATCAATGAGACCCTATCAAGAATCAAATAGGTGGTAGGCAAAAACCTCCCATCATGATGTGTATGGCTCAAGGGATGTCCAACACAATCATGAGAGATGTTATCCATCCTAAGATGTCCTCCATCTTCTATCTGCTCTTGTGAGAAGGGAAGAAAGTCATTGCACCCCATGGTGTGTCGAAGTGCATCTCCAGTGAGATCTCTCCTTGGGATCTCCCCTTCATCCATGTTGCACAACGCAGTGCAACCAAGCTGCTCTTGATCTACATCTGGAACTTCTTGCAGGGCTACAAGAGTTTCTTCCTCACAAGTGTTGGCTGCCCCAACTGTTGATGCATGTGGCTGCTCCTCCACGAGTGTGACAGCGTTTTCACAAACCTCCTCAAGAGGTGATGTGATCTCTTCTTCTTGATGAGAATTGGAAGCGCATGGTACTTCCTCTTCTTTTTCTTCAATCTTTTTGACCTCTTCAACAGTGGATGCATCTTTTCTAGATCTGAAAAAAATAAATAAATAAACTCTCATTTTTCATCGTTCCGGTCTTCTTGGGCTTAGACTCACAGGGACTAGTGGATCCCTCATGCATGGGAAGAGGTGATCTCCCAGTGGTACGCTGCAAATCTGAACTTTGCATGCTAGAAAATCCATCCTCTCTGAGCTGACAGTAATCTTTGAAGGGCAAAATTGCTTTGAAGTCTTCCCCCATGGACTTCCATTCTCGGAAATAATCTCCAAAGGGTACATGACCATGCTGCCTCAGTACTTCAGGTAAGAATGTAGGCATTGTGATCCTCATATTTGCCATAGATAGCTAGCTCCACAGGCTGAGCCAGAACTATGCTCTGATACCACTGTAATATCCCAGAAGGGAATTTTCAGCAGATCATGCCTAAAAAACGCATTCCTCAGGTATGAGGGCTTCAGATATCATATGATATCTCTGAAAATGTTCAGCAACCAAAATAAATAGCAACAACAACCTTTACTCAGCTTTTAAGGGCAAAAAGGTGGGGAAAAGTGAGGATTTTGGCCCTAAAATGAGTGAATAAGAAAATCTGCGTAAAATGACGGGTCAAGGTTCTGGAATATGTTAGAATAGGTCAAGAGGGACTTCCATGTCGAATTTCAGCTCAAACAAAGGCGTTTTGCTATATTAAACAGTTCCTCCTTCCCGACTAGTCAATAAAAACCCTGATTTCCCAAGACTTTGAGTATGCAGAATTTTACTGAAGCAAGGGTTGCGTCTTTTCTGAAGGATGTATAACAATATGGATGATCAGAGAATTGGTTAGGGAACATGGCATAGGCATTCAACAAGGTTAAACAACAGTTTACATAGAAAAATCCCTCAAAATAGAGGTGCCGCAAGACAAAGATGGATCCAGAAACCCTTCAGCGTTTTATCAGGAGATGTGAGACAAGAAGATGAATATATATAGCCAATAATGTATAGCAGCAAGAAAGTGTACAAGCCTTGAGGAAACAACCTCTCAAGGAAAGCAATCCAATCCTCAACAACACATGTACATGAACATGAAGAACACTGTTATTTCTGCATAAAACCAGGCTATGAAAGAAAACGCAGAAAGCTGCTCCAAAATGATATCAATATATAGATATGATAGTATATGGCCCAAATACACTAGGGGAGCAAAGCTCTAACCCCTATAAGCAAGAATAACTCAATCCTCCAAGGGATTGGCTGGAATGCACAATACGACAAAAATGCCGGAGTTGCTGGGCAACTACTGCAACTCCAAACTGAAACCAAATAGAGAAGGCTGAATATGATGAGAAACTGAAGTAGACCTCCTCCAATAGATCTCCCAAGTGGAAGGTTGATCGTTACACTTGAGATCTTCCCCTCAAATCAACTAGCAAACCCTCACAGCAGCTACACCATAAAAATAACGCAGATACTAAAAGAGACTGCGCAGTAGGGGCAAAATGACTGTTGGCCTGATGCCAAGATCTGCAAATCAGCTCCAATATCTCCCAATCTGATCCTCCAAAGGAAAGAGAGACTCTCCCTCTGAAAAACAAGAGAAGGAGGTGGTGTCGTAAAGTCACCACGGCAACACCCTACAACACAGAATTACGCTGCTGCAGCAATAATGTTGTCCTGGAGGATGATGCTAAGAAAATAACCTTGCCCGAGCAGGCACTCGAAGTCCCCCGGGGCTAAGGGTGAGATCTCTGCACGGAGACACTCGGTGCACTAAACAGTGCAGCAGACGGGCTAAACAGCCAGCGTGCCAAAGAAAGACAAATGTCTCACTCAATAATCAATAATCCAAGAATCCAAGCATGAATGAAATGAAGAGACTCCTTCATCTTTTATAGTGTTGGTTTCCCTCCAAAACCCAATGTAGCCTCTCTCTCTCCTCCACATTCTCATCCTTATCTCCACAGAAGCTTGGAGAAACTTCTAGAGTGTACATAGGCCCCCTCCTCCACGTGGTGTTGGGTCCCCCTTTGACTCCCACTTAAGTCACAACGTTGTGCTACTAGGTGGATGTCTTATTTCATTTAAGTGAGTTTAGACCCTCTTTACTCACTTTTTATTTATTTACAAACTATAGGCGGCAAAATAAACAAAATAGAATATTCCAATTTGCTATCGCAAATTAGGAATATTACATAAGATCAAATGCTTCCATTGCCATGTTTTTGGACACTATGCTTCTAAGTGTCCTAACCGGAAGAAGAAGTTGTTGAATAAGGAGCATGTAGCTGCATCAACTGAGGTAGATGAGTTTGCCTCTCAGTTTGAGAAGGATTTCTCATTGATAGCTTGCATGGAAAGCTCAGTAGGGAGTAGTACATGGTATATAGATTTAGAATCCTCTTTCCATATGACTAGGAAAAGGGAGTATTTCAACCAGTTGGATGAGAAGGATATTCAAGTGAATATCGAGCTTGGAGATAATGGCAAATATGCTACCAAGGGACTTGGTATTGTCAGCTTTGAAAGGGAGTCAAGTAATACTCTACACCTCAAAGATGTTTTGCATGTTCCAGGGTTGAAGAAGAACCTAGTTTCAGTAGTTTTCCTTGAGGACAAAGGGTATGATGTCATCTTCAGTAGAGGTAAGGCTTACCTCAAGCATCTAACTTCAGGGGCAGTGAAGCAGGTAGGTGTGAGGGTGAAGAATCTCTACAAGTTGCAGGTAAAGACAAATGAAGCCTTGAGCAACAAGGAAAGATGTGCAGATATAGGTGAACTTTGGCATAGGCGCATAGGACACTTGCATCACAGGGGGTTGAAGATTCTTCAGCAGATTGCCACAAGATTACCAACGGGAGGCCTTGACAAGAGTGGAGTGTGCAAGGGATGCATGCTTGGCGAGTATGCCAAGTCTTCTTTCCATGGTTAGGATAGCAAAGCCAAAGGGATTTTGGAGCTGGTGCATTCATATGTGTACGAGCCTTTTTCTTCTCCATCATCAATGAGACACGGGTATTATATTACTTTCATTGATGATTTTTCTCGAAAAACTTGGATTTATTTTATGAAAAAGAAAGATAATGTCTTAGACAGGTTCATGGAGTTTAAGGCCAAACTCCATGTTGTGATGCTTAGACGAAGACACCAATATTTTTATTGGGTTCCTCTTTTGTAGAGGTGCAAAATTGATCTAAAGATCATCTTGATCCGATGAGCAGAACATTTATTTTGAATTTATTTTTAATACTTTCAAAATATGTGCAAGTCGGCCTTAAGGTTTTACACCCCCAGCAAATGTGTCACACACCCTCAGTGATTGATATAAATAGAGTCAACGTTGGAGGACATTTCACTCATCTCATCTTCACACATCCTCTCTCCTCTTCTAATTGGTTTGAGCTCCTTGGAGGTAGTTTTTTGTTCACACGTGGGAAAGAAGCACGAAGATATTTCTGCTGCAGCTAGGATTTCCACCGCAGGTTTGACCAGCGTTTACTTTGGTCAACGCATGGTCTAAAGACGCTGAATTTTGGCATAGACTTCGATTTATGCAGTCCGTAATTTTTGCCACAAGAACCGAGGTCATAGGTTGACCGTACACTGTGCTGCGTTGACTTTTACTACTTGTTTTCTGCGTTGACTTTTCTGGGCAACATTGACTTTTTGGGGTTGACTTTAAGTTGACCGTTTGGCTATTTTGAGGGTTGTTGTGACACATTTTGGGCTGGCTGACCAAGGAGACTTTGCTAGTTGAAGCATCCTGCTGATCGCCGTAACGCACCATCAAATATATATTTTTCTGGCTTGTCTTCTATTGATCCACTGGTATGTACTATCAGCATTTTACTTAATGATTTATGTGATTGTTGTCTAGTATTGAAGAGAAAGTAAAGTTGCATCAAGCATAGAACATCTACATAAATTTACATGGGATCAGAGCTGAGGTGAAGACAAAGTCCTAACTTGTAGCAATCACCGAAGAAGAAAATGGGTTCCACAAACTATGGCTTCAAGGAGGATGACAAACTGACTAGGAAGGATGACTTCCATGCTTGGAAGATGATATTGGATCTTAAATTGGAAGACCAAGATGTCATGGACTATGTGCAGGGTAAAATCCAAGAACCTCCATCCACTACTACTGCTACTGCCAAATCAAAGTACAAGAAGGGGGAGATCAAAGCAAAGTTGATGATCTGGGAATCCATACATAAGACTCTGGTGGCCTGCATCTCTAAGCTAGGCACATCCAAAAAGATGTATGATAAGTCGGTCCTCATGTTCAAGGCCAACAATGCAAATCAAGTGCTTTTCTTCAAGAATCAATTGAAGAATCTGAAGAAAGCCAGGGATGAGTCTGTTCAATCATACTTTCTGAAGCTGACTGAGATCAGGAACAATTTGCTGGCTACTGGGGTGACAATAGCTGATCGAGAGATGGTACTCACCGCACTTGGAGGGCTCCCATCAGAATGGCATGTGTTCAACACTACCATTCTAAATAATAATGTGATACCTGACTTTGACGAAGTACTATCGAGATGCGTTCAAGAAGAGACAAGAATGAAGGAGTATGGAAATGAAGGAAATGTTGCCTACGTTTCTCATTCTAGAAAGAAGAACTTTGGTGGTCCAAAGAACAAAGGAAAAGCAGGGGCCCAAGGAAAGAAGGGCAAGTGTTTCACTTGTCATAGGCCAGGTCACTATGCTAGAGAATGTCCTTTCAAGAAGGATTCTCCCGATAGTGATGACAACAACAACAACCGGAGGAATGGCAATCAAAGGAACAACAGGTTCAAGGGAAAGAGGAAGGCTCCCTCCAGCGGAAATGATCAACCTTTCAAAAGGTCAAGAAATTCCAGGTATGAGGAATCAAATGTTGTTGATAAAAAAAATGAATTCATTTTTGTATCTACCCTCTCTATAGCATCTCCACCCGACACTGTGGATGTCCGGTTGATAGATAGTGGTGCTTCAAGGCACATCACTGGGTTCAAGGAAGAACTTTCTAATATGGTTGAGAAGGATACTAATCGGGAAATTATCCTTGGAGATAATGCCACATATCCCGTGAAAGGGACAGGGACTGTGACCCTCCACTTGTCTCAAGGTCAAGTCCTCCGCTTGCAGGATGTACTCTATGTACCTAATTTGAAGAAGAACCTTGTGTCTATATCGGCCATGGAAGACAAAGGTTTCAATGTAGCATTCACTGATGGAAAGGTGCGCATGTGGAAGAAGAGCTTCTAGGAAGCTATCACAATTGGGTTTAGAGTTGATACACTCTACCAGGTTGGAGAAAGTCCACTGGGAGCGATGACATGTGATACTATCCGACAGACCGAACTATGGCACCGGAGGTTTGGACACCTTCACTACAAGGCCCTTCCCGAAACAAGGAAGGTGGTGACAGGGATGCTCGAGTTTTCAAATAATCATGAAGTTGTATGTAAAGGTTGTGCCGAAGGAAAGCATACAAGGGGACCTTTCTCCTCAAGTGTCACAAAGACATCTGATGTCTTGCAATTGATCCATTCTGATCTATCTGGTATGCTGCCCGTGACATCCTTGGGAGGATGTTCTTATTATATGACGTTCATAGATGACTTCTCTCGCAAAACCTAGATATACTTCTTAAAGATGAAGGATGAGGCTTTCATGTGGTTCCGTACCTTCAAAGCCTTGGTGGAAAATATGACAGGGAAGAAGATCAAGATTTTGAGAACCGATAATGGCACTGAATATGAGACAAACGAGTTCAAGGACTTTTGCAGAGAAGCTGGCATCAAGAGGGAGACCACAAATGTCTATACTCCTGAGCAGAATGGCGTTGTTGAACGAAAGAACAGGACCATTGTGGAAGCTGCCCGTGCCATGCTATGTGACTAGGGTCTACCGAAGTTTCTATGGGGAGAAGCTGCGAACAATGCTGTGTACATACGAAATCGATGCCCGCATTCCGCTCTGGACTCCAAAACTCCCGAAGAGGTTTTCTCTGGTAAGAAACTTGACGTCTCACATTTTAGAGTTTTTGGATGTCCTGTTTATTTTCATGTGCCGAAAGAAAAGAGGAGCAAGCTAGATGCTTCTGGGAAGAAAGGAATGTTTGTGGGCTATAGTGAAACTTCGAAGGCCTATAGAGTCTATGTGCCTGGTCAAAGGGAAGTGGAGATATGCCACAATGTCACTTTTGACGAAGATGCTTCCCTGAAGAAAGTAGTCCATCTTCTGAGATCTGAGGAAGATCATGAAGCAAGGCCTGGAAATCAAGAAGAACTGAAGGATGACACAATGCCCGATGTTGAAGGACCGATGGACCCGATTGATCCACCTCCTTCACTGGGGAAGAGACCATCATGGCTCAGGGACAGTCTCGAGGATGCTGAGGGACATATGGCCCCAAGGGGAACATTCTGTGAAAGCAAGAAGCCGAGTAGATACCATGGGTATCTAGCAGCCATGAGTACTATTGTACAATCTGAGCCTGGATCTTTTGAGGAAGCCATAAAGCATCAAGTTTGGAAGGATGCTATGCATGAAGAGTACGAGTCCATAATGAAGAATGATGTCTGGGGTGTGGTTCCAAGACCAAAGGAAAAAACAGTTGTTACCTCGAAATGGCTCTACAAGATCAAGCATGGATCTGATGGAAGTGCTGAAAAGTTCAAGGCAAGTTTCGTTGCCCATGGCTTCTCTCAAAAGGAAGGCATAGAATATGATGACATATTTGCACCTGTGGCTCGATATACCACCATTCGATCTATCATAGCCCTTGCTGCTACGCAAGGATGGAGTCTCCATCAGTTAGATGTGAAGACCGCATTTCTGCATGGTGCGATAAAGGAAGAGGTATATGTGGAGCAACCTCTGGGGTTCGAAGTCCAGGATCGGGACACCCATGTCTGCAGGTTGAAGAAAGCCCTCTATGGGCTGAAGAAAGCACCCAAAGCTTGGTACGAGAGGATAGATAGCTACCTGATGAAGCTGGGCTTCACTTGTAGTAATGTTGATCCGAACCTTTACTTCAAGGTTGACAGGGAGAAGCCTCTCATTCTAGTGTTGTATGTGGATGACCTCTTCCTGACAGGTGTTGACCCTCTCATTCATCAGTGCAAGAGGGAGCTCGCTATTGAGTTTGAGATGAAGGACCTGGGACTGATGCACTATTTCCTAGGCCTGGAGGTCTGGCAAAGACCTGGCGAGATTTTCCTTTCTCAAGGAAAATACATTGTGAAGCTTCTGGAAAGATTTGGTATGGTGGACTGCAAGTCCGTGTCGACACCGATGGAGCTCAACTTTAAGAAGTTGAGTGGCAACGTTGCTGGGCCCGTGTTAGCAAATCCTACTGAGTATCGTCAGCTCCTAGGGGACCTAATGTTCTTAGTGAACACCCGTCCAGATATATGTTTTGCAGTGAACACTTTGAGTCAACAGATGGTTGAGCCTCGTCACTTTCACTGGGTTGGTGCCAAAAATCTTCTGAGAAATCTTCGAGGCACAATAAACCATGGGCTGAGATACACTGTTGGGAGCGTGACACTCCTTGGATATACTGATGCTAATTGGGCTGGCAGTGTGGTGATTCGTAAGAGCACATCAGGATGCTGCTTCAATCTTGGTTTTGCTTCAATATCATGGATGAGCAGGAAGCAGAAGTCGGTGGCTTTGAGCACCGCGGAGGCCAAATACATTGCAGCGAGTATGGCCTGTTGTGAAGCAGTTTGGTTGCGAAAGCTCTTTAGTGACATGTGTTGGATACCACCATGATACTCTGTGATAACCTGAGTGGGATTCGCTTGTCCGAGAATCCTGTATTCCACGATCGATCCAAGCATATTGATATCAGGTACCACTTTATCCGGGATATGGTACAACGTGGCGCCGTAAGGCTCGATCATATAGGAACTGATGAGCAGGTCGCGGATATTCTCACTAAGCCCCAGGGCCGGCTCCTAACCTTCCGTGAGAGTCTTGGTATCGTGGAACGACCCTATGATGTGGGTCCTGTTGGACGATGAGCTCTGGGAGCTCTAGGGGGCTTTAAGGATAGCTTCTCGAAGCTATAAGCACTCACAAGGCTGGGCTTGCCAAACCTTGTGGTGCTTCTGCCCCACCGTTATGATGTTTGAGTTGGTTCACCTCTCATTATCTGTGCCCCGTATGCATCCTACCCATTGAGTTCAGGGCTCAAGGGAAGTACCTCTCATTTGGCCAATGAGGTGGGAAAAGTTAGAGACTAGTAGCAAAGACTGATGGACGCATCAGAGATTGCCGTACTCTCTATCTAGAATGGCACGGTCCAACCACTTGATCTGGGATCAAGTATAGCAGGTTTGACCTCCCATCCCACTAATGCAAACCAACTTCGGGTTGGTTGGAGACTTTTTGTGAGTCCGATAGAGGTTTTGACCTCTGGGCTAAATCTGTCAGCCGGGAATGATGTCTCTGTGACTGACCCACTTTTGTTCTCAAATAAAGAGGCCAACAAAGCAAGTTACGGCGGGATGACGCACGATGTTTGATTGCACTGGTGGATGGAGTTCTCCCTAGTTGAGAGGGAGTGTTAAATTTGTACAACTAGGTCCAAACTCCATCTTGTGATGCTCAGATGAAGATTCCAATATTTGTATTGGATTCCTCTTTCGGAGAGGTGCAAGATTGATCTAAAGATCATCTTGAACCGATGAGCAGAACATTTATTTTGAATTTATTTTTAATACTTTCAAAATATGTGCAGGTCGACCTTAAGGTTTTACACCCCCAGCAAATGTGTCACACACCCTCTGTGATTGATATAAATAGAGTCAACGTTGGAGGACATTTCACTCATCTCATCCTCACACATCCTCTCTCCTCTTCTGATTGGTTCGAGCTCCTTGGAGGCAGTTTTCTATTCACACGTGGGAAAGAAGGACGAAGATATTTCTGCTGCAGCTAGGGTTTCCACTGCAGGTTTGACCAACGTTGACTTTGGTCAACGCATGGTCTAAAGGAGCTAAACTTTGGCATAGACTTCGATTTATGCAGTCCATACTTTTTGGCACAAGAGCCGAGGTCAAAGGTTGACCGTAGACTGTGCTGCGTTGACTTTTACTTACTGTTGTTCTATGTTGACTTTTCTGGGCAGCGTTGACTTTTCTAGGGTTGACTTTGAGTTCACCGTTTGGCTGTTTTGAGGGTTGTTGTGACACATTATGGGCTGGCTGACCAAGGAGACTTTGTTGGTTGAAGAATCCTGTTGATCGCCATAACACACCATCCAATATATATTTTTCTGGCTTGTCTTCTATTGATCCACTGGTATGTTCTATCAGCATTTTACTTAATGATTTATGTGATTGTTGTCTAGTACTGAAGAGAAAGTAAAGTTGCATCAAGCATAGAACATCTACATAAATTTACATCTTGCAAGTAAAGTCAAAGGCAAGAAAGGCAAAGGGAAGAGCAAGAATAGTCAAAAGGGTGACAAGAAGAAAACTGATCTAAGTAAGATCAAATGCTTCCATTGCCATGTTTTTGGACACTATGCTTCTAAGTGTCCTAACCGGAAGAAGAAGTTGTTGAATAAGGAGCATGTAGCTGCATCAACTGAGGTAGATGACTTTACCTCTCAGTTTGAGAAGGATTTCTCATTGATAGCTTGCATGGAAAGCTCAGTAGGGAGCAGTATGTGGTATATAGATTTAGAAGCCTATTTCCATATGACTAGGAAAAGGGAGTATTTCAACCAGTTGGATGAGAAGGATATTCAAGTGAATATCGAGCTTGGAGATAATGGCAAATATGCTACCAAGGGACTTGGTATTGTCAGCTTTGAAAGTGATTCAAGTAATACTCTACACCTCAAAGATGTTTTGCATGTTCCAGGGTTGAAGAAGAACCTGGTTTCAGTAGTTGTCCTTGAGGACAAAGGGTATGATGTCATCTTCAACAGAGGTAAGGCTTACCTCAAGCACCTAGCTTCAGGGGCAGTGAAGCAGGTAGGTGTGAGGGTGAAGAATCTCTACAAGTTGCAGGTAGAGAAAAATGAAGCCTTGAGCAACAAGGAAAGATGTGCAGATATAGGTGAACTTTGGCATAGGCGCATGGGACACTTGCATCACGGGGGGCTGAAGATTCTTCAGCAGATTGCCACAAGATTACCAACAGGAGGCCTTGACAAGAGTGGAGTGTGCAAGGGATGCATGCTTGGCGAGTATGCCAAGTCTTCTTTCCATGGTTAGGATAGCAAAGCCAAAGGGATTTTGGAGCTGGTGCATTCATATGTGTGCGGCACTTTTTCTTCTCCATCATTAATGAGACACGAGTATTATGTTACTTTCATTGATGATTTTTCTCGGAAAACTTGGATTTATTTTATGAAAAAGAAAGATAATATCTTAGACAGGTTCATGAAGTTTAAGGCCTTGGTAGAGAAGCAGACCAGGAAGAAAATCAAGGCAGTGAGAAGTGACAATGGTGGAGAATATATCTCCAATGCCTTCAAGGAGTTTTGTGCAAAGGAAAGTATTAGGAGAGAGTTGATAGCACGTCATAACCCTCAGCAAAATGGGGTGGCGGGGAGGAAGAATAAGAGCATTGTTGGAGCAGTTAGGGATATGTTGCATGATCAGGATTTGCCTGGGTTCTTGTGGGCAAAAGCATGCAACACTGCAATTTCTACAGAACAGGAGTACACACAGGGTGCTTGGACGAGTCACACCAGAGGAGGATTTCACAGGCAAAAAGCGTGATGTTTCACACTGACGGATCTTTGGCACAAAGTTCTACTGTCATGTGTCCAAGGATAGTAGGAAGAAGTTGGATCCCATAGCAAAAAAGGGAATTTTCATGGAATACAGTGAGACATATCAGGCGTACAAGACGTATATTCCAGGACTCAAGAAGACAATTCTCAGGCGAGATGTGAGATTCCAAGAGGACCAGGCTCTGAGAATTTCCTTAAAGCGTGAGCAGTTGGCAGTTCCTGAGGAGGAGCTACTTGCTCCAAAATAGGAGTTATAACCAACGCCTTAGAGTTAGCCACAACCACAGTCTAGTGGCAAGAGGGTAGCACAGTAGGATGAGGAGGAGAAACTAGGTTGAGAGCAGACAAATCAGCTAGATCCCCCCACCACATGGAAGAAGAAGGCCAAGTGGGTCGAGAGGTTGATTCAGGAGACTTAGTAGCAGGTTGAGGCTTTTAGCACCACGTTTAGGCAGACTAAACAACCACAGAGGTACACAAGTTACATGGCATTGATGACAAAGTTGGTGGACATTGAGCCTTCTTCTTATAAGGAGGCAGCTTCTCAGCAAGTTTGGCAGGATGCCATGATGGAGTATTCCTCTATCATGAAGAATGATGTATGGGAGATTGTTCCATGACCTTAAGGGAAACCAGTAATTAGATCCATATTGGTGTACAAGTTGAAGCATGAAGCAGATGAGAGTGTGGAGAAGTTCCACAGATAGGGTGGAATATCCACTAGATGGATGTGAAGACAGCCTTCCTCAGTGGAGTTGTTGAGGAGAAAACCTATATAGAGTAGCCATAGGGGTTCGAGCAGTTCAGCAGATCAGCAAAGACACACATGTGTGCAGGCTTAAGAGAGTTCTTTATGGGCTCAAGCAAGCTCCGAGAGCTTGGTACACTCGGAATGACAACTACCTTCGAGGATTGGGCTTCACTACGAGTTAGGTGAATGCCAACCTGTGCTACATTATGATTGGAGGGCTTCTGCTCATTCTAGTTCTCTATGTCAGCAATCTTATACTGACTGGAGATGAGATCTTGATCCAGGATAGCAAGGAGGACCTTGCAAGGGAGTTTGAGATGAATGATATGGGGCTTATGCATTATTTCCTTGGCTTGGAGGTTTGGCAGGGTGATGGTGAGATCTTCATGGGGCAGGGCAAGTACACAACAAAGATTCTCCAGTGATTTCATATGCAGGATTGCAAGATCATGGCCACACTTTGGTCACAAACTAGAGGAAGGTGGATGCTAGCAGCGAAGAGCGAGTGGATCCTAAAGTATAAAGGCATCTCATTGGGTCATTGATGTATTTGGTCAACAAACGACCTGATATTTGTTTTGTAGTCAACCATCTGAGTGAGTTCATGGTTGAACCGACCATAGTGCATTGGGTTGCTCAAAACATGTGTTGAGATACCTCAGAGGCACAACAGACTATGGATTGTGGTACAAACAGGTTGATGGAGTAAGGCTTGAGGGCTTCATAAATGCAGATTGAGCAGGGAGCTCCACAAACAGGAAGAGTACTTCAGGTGGCATCTTCAGCATTGGGTCAGCAATTATTTCTTGGTACAGCAGGGAGCAGAGATCAATTGCACTCAGTTCAGCAGAGGTTGAGTACATGGTTGCTAGTCAGGCAGCTTGCAAGGCTATTTGGATAAGGAAGTTGCTTGTGGGACTTTTCAGAAAGAGGATGGAGCCTACAATGATACATTGTGATAATCAGAGTTGCATTAAGCTTTGTGAGAACCCGATGTTCATGATTGCTTAAAGCATATCGAGATCTGGTATCACCATCTTAGAGATTGTGTGCAAAAGGGGTTGGTGAAGCTACCGTACATTCCAACAAGGGATCAAACAGAAAACATCTTGACCAAGGCATTAGCAATAACTAAAAGCAATTTTGTTCATGATAGAGATAACTTGGGAGATGTACAGCATCCCTTCCTCCCTAAGAGGGAGTGTTGAAAAGTAGCGTAGGAATGGATTCCTTGATTTGTGCCTTAATTCAAGGAATCGATTTAGTGATATTCTTAATCATGCATGAGTTCCAGTGATATGGACAAGTTCAAGAAGAAGTTTGACTAGTGAAAATTTGTGGAGGATCGAGTTATCTGTCCTCTGGTGTGAGTTAAATTGGGAACTGAAAGCTCAAGTGGAGTTAACCTCCTAAATTTTAGAAGGATCCAGTGAACTAGTTGTGTTGACTTTTGTTAACTAGAAAAACTCCAGTTTGACTTCCTACTTTAGAAACTCACTAACAATAGCGTAATCGAAGAGCTTATAAGGAGATTGAAGGCACACAATTATATCATAATTTTTGTGTGAGCTTGTGAAGAAAGGTACCAAGGAGTTTTCTTATGCGAGTTACCGTGGAGAGCAATTCCTCTTGGAGCGCACATAGAAATAGAGAAATTCCCTATTTAATAGGAGCTCGAGTTGCGCTAGGAAATAGGAGACTATTTCCTAAGGGATTGCGCAAGGAAATTAGAGCCTCTAATGCACATATAAGGAGGAAGAAGATCAGGGATCAAACAAGGGTTTCAGGCCTAGGACATGCAGCAGAATCTTGTATTTTCATATTGAAACTAGCTTGTACTTGTATGAGATCTATTGCTCAGTTTTCCTCAATTAAATTCTGAAGCAAGCGAGGGCTTTCCCAGTTGGGTTCCCTAGAAAAATTGTTGTGTTCTATTGTTTGAATTATGCTTTTATTTATCTTCCTATTTTGTTGCTTCTAGTAGGGAAATTATGTGATTATATGAAAAGGAAATTGTTTTCAAATTGTTCATATTAGCAAACCAAAATTTTGTGGATTTTTTGCACTGATTTGATTGGGCAGAATCTGTTTGCATCATTGTGATTGAGATCAATATATTTGCTTCCGCGTAATTTTATTGTGTTAAGAACCTAGTTGTGCATTTAATCGGTGGATTTGTTAACTCTAGTAGGAATTAAGTGCCAAGTGTTAGGTTTGCAAGAAAATCTAAATGAAACACATTGTACAGAGGCATGATACAGCATTGAAACATGTATGGAATAGTAACGAAACGTGTTTCCCACACATGGAATGCGTTCGTATGGCTTGAAATGCTTTTCAAGGCTATACAAAACACATTTCTACATTTTCGTACAGAAATGTACCTGGTATGGCACCTTATCCAACATTTCCTACTACATAATATCACAGATATTATTTATGCTTTCAATCACCATTAGAATGGAAGGATCATATAGACAATATACCAAAGTATGGGCCCCATGTACTTGATCCAAAACATCAAAAATACTAAACTAATGGATTCATATTTCAAACACCAATGAAAAGGAGTTTCTTCAATTGCAACCACACACCCTTACTATGAAGAAGGGAAATTATTTAATCTACCCAAATATTATAAGTAACCTAATTTTATTAGGGAAACATCCACGCCAATTCCATTAGGTTCAATAGCAACAGAACGAAGTTTCCTCCTTATGAAAAAATCAAGTCCCCATTGTTCCAAAGTTTGCCTTTATAGACCCAAAAAGGAAAGAGAAATAGCAATTACTTCTAAAAAATCTATAGTTTGCTACTTGTCGCTATTGAACAAAGAGAGGAAAAGAGCACTAGCCTTGAAGGAGGGTTTAAAACCTAGGAAGGAAACATAAGAAACCCTGCAAAAAGTCTGCTAGCCTTGAAATAAAGTTTAAACCTTAAAAATCCCTAGAAAAAATGCACTAGCCAAATGACGGCTTAAGTCATGGTAAACCCAGTAAATGTGCCACCTACTGTTGTAGAAGAAATGAAGGAAGAGAGAACTAGACCTTGACGAAGGTTTAAAACCTCAGAAGAAAATATAGGAAACCCCACAAAAAGTGTGCTAGTCTTGAAAGAAAGTTTAAAATCTCAAGAACTCTGGAAAAGGCACTAGTCTTGAATGAGGGTTTAAGCCTTGGAAAACCCTAGGAAAAATGTGCTAACCATGAAGGAGGGTTTAAACCCTAAGAAACTCTAGAAAAAATGTGCTAGCCTTGAAAAAGGGTCTAAACCCTATAAAATAAATGATCCAATAACCCCAATATATAATTCACAAAGAAGCCTTAAGGGATGTCACTACCCAAAAATCTTTGGATCTACGATTGGCATGAACTCTTAAAGGAGGTTTTAATCCTTAGGGAACCCTAAAAAGAGATTATACCCAAAACTTAGTTCTACAGCCCTTAAGCCAAAAACCTTTGACCCCACTATTGAATTGAGAGGGTGAGATTCATCTCTACTCTGATATCGTGTTGAGATTCACAAGAGATAGTGCAAGAACCACACAGAACCAACATAAACCATAACTTTACAATAAAAATAAAATAAACCAGCACTAAGGCAGCCCAACTCTTAAAGAAAAATCAGTCAAACAACCCTAGAGGGAGAAATAACCAAAATACACTAGAAAGAGAAAAAAAACCCATGAACAAAAGAGACGAATAAACGTCACTTTATTGGAGGATGGCTTAAAAAAAATTGATATATATAAAAGTTGAAGTTAAGTTAAAACTAGGGGGATAAAAACTGCTCTATGGGGTGTCAAGGCCCGACCTAGCCTAGCTCAATCCCGGTGGCAGCATCACACAGTTGTACACACGGTATCACACAGTTGTACAGATCGTTCTTCCATCCAACAATGGAGCTGGGCCTTATACATATGTAACTCAATAAATAGGGCTCTAAAAGAGGGATTACAAACCCCTCAACCGGAAGCAAGCACTAGGTTTGATTTATCACCCTTGTTGTCTAAACATCTCCTCTATGCGTTTAAAAATGGGTCTCTTTCAAGAGACCATGACTTCCACCAATTCACCTTGTCCATGTCGATTCATTTCAAAGCCCAAAGAACATGTATGTAGACATTATTTTCAGTTGTCTGGGAATCTAAGAGATGTTCATGCCACTGTAGGATTTGGACGCCGTTACTGGTGTGAAGTACAATTATGCAATAAAGCAATAAAAATTCCACCAAATTGGCGAATAGAAATATCAATAATCATAATACCTGTTGGACGGGCAAATGAAGTCTACGCTGGAGGTCGTCAATGAAGGGAACCACAGCAGGATCTCTTGAATTGAGCAAAAGGACCTCCTGGGCGGTGATGATGGCCTTGATGTGCTCCAAATTGATCACAATGGCTCGCTCTCGGCCAAGTATGGTGAAAGGATAAGACAGCAGAGGGTCCAGAATGCGAAGGTCCCGGGCCGGGAGACCCGTGCGCCGCATAATCGCATGTTTCCCGGCCTCCACGACCTGCGCCTGCCCGGAGGCGTCCAGCAGCAACCACGCCCTCACGCCCATACCTTTCTTTCTCGGCCCTGTGCCAATTCTTGGCCCCTCCTCTGCATCGTCTCCGCCATTGGTAGCGGGCTTGGTGACTATCCTCGGCCACATTGTTGGCCTCCGTGGGGATGATACGAACGTTTGAGACTCGTAGAGCTTTGAATGAACATCAGAGGACTCTTCGGGATTTGTCCATTATATATGACAGTTAAGAAAAAAACAGAAAAAATATCATAAAGAAGATCCTTGTGGACGTACTACAAAGGATTCGTGTGACTTTATTGATCATAGATGGCCCCTGTCGCACGGGTTTAAAAAGGTGTTTTAAAGCATTAAATAAGATATTTTTCAAAAGCACACAGAAATTATATTTTTTTTATCTTCAAATGCTTTGTGATTCAATTTATACATAAAATGAAATGAAATGATATTTTAAGGTTTATTAGACTAAAAATAGTATGTTAGTTTTTTGTTTTTGGTCTTTTGCATTTCAATCATTTTTTTATTTAAATTGATGATTAGCATCTTAATCTTGCAACAATTTCCTAAATTATTTAACATATTCTTGTAACTTTCTTCTTTTGAACACATCACATTCCAAAATGAAAATATTGAAATTCTTGTTTTTGGTCTTTTGCATTTCAATCATTTTCTTATTCAAATTGATGATTAGCTCTTCAATCTTCCAACAATTTCCTAAACTATGTTAATATATTCCCGTAACTTTCTTCCTTTGAACACATCACATTCCAAAATAAAATATTGAAATTGTACTATAGCTTGATGAAACATTGTAAAAGGGAAAATGTTGAAAAGTGGGTTGTTTTACTTAATGTTTATCTTACCTTCTTTTTAAAGAAGAAAAAATCTCACTTTTTATTTTAAATAAAAAGTGGTTACATATGGTATATATTTATATATTCTCTAAATATATATCCACTAATATGACCACAAAATATGATCGATCTACTCCTATACATATATACATATTGCGTAGATGTACCTAAACAAAAATGTGTCCTCTGTCCATATTCTAACATGACAAAATAAAAATCACACTATAGAAGAAGCATGTCCTTGTATAGTGCCCATCCCTATATTACATCATTGGTACTTCCCATCACATTTAGAAAAGGTGAGAAAGTTTTAGAAAAAAACGAAGGTCGGTTTCATTTGCAATAGAAAAACTAAGCAATGTGAATGTTTCTCATCAGACAAAACATGTTGATGCGAAAGAATTTATAAGAGATCGACCCCAGCTGAATGTTGTGTCCCTCCTTGGATCATACACCACACCATTCTACACTTTGTGTGTGTGTGAGAGAGAGAGAGAGAGAAGCTAATCCCATGAAAAACTTTCGTCTACAGCCATATTCTTTTCATCCAATTTATGTGTAATGGGGGCTCAAACCATGTCTGCATCTGAATCCAATAAATGACAACTTTGGAGTCACCAAAAACGTCCATTTTTTCAATAGTGAGCCACTTTGTACACAATAGAGTGTTGAAGTCCAACAAGAAATTGCAACACACACACCAGTGTGGGACCAATAGGTCCTAGCAATACATTAGTGTGAAGGCCAAATTAATTAATTAATTTGGTGCAGTGTCTAATTTAACTTTCCCTTAATTAAATTGGACAATAAAATGTAATATTATCTTATGATCACTTGTAACAGTTAACTGAGTGTGATAAACTCAGTTAGCTGATGTATTTCGAGTTGAGGGTGGTTGGTGAGGCATGCAGAGTAATTCTATTAGTTATGGAGCTAGAATTGCAGCTGGTGCATTAGTTTAATGCATGTGTAACCAGTTAACTCAGTTAGGTGAGTTAGAGTCAGTTGAACTAGTTGTAAGTGTTTGTTGCACTAGTGAGAGACCAAGTGAATTAAATATTATTTAATTCACAATCAATGATCTGCTATGCAACTGATGATTTACTATTAATAACTGCATGCATGTCAGTTCCAATGGAGACCCAATTGAGACAAAGGTTAAAGGGATGTTAACTATCAGTTGTGTGATTAGCAGGTTGACCACATACAACCAGACATCCATTGGAGTGCCCATGATCCTTGCGCAGTTTAGGAAGGCCAAAATTCCTAAAGAATAAAGGTTGCATTCATCAGGAATTGCGCAAGCAAGGCAAGTTGTTTAGAGGTTGAGAATTGGCTAAGTGTTGGTCAGTTTTGTCCAGGACAGTGTGAGATAGTTGTGAGAGTGCAGGAGACTCTTGTGAGAAGAGTGCATTGTAATTGTTTCATGATTCCATGGTTAATATACAATAGAAGATAGAGGGTTTTTTAGTAGCAAGTTTTCCCCGGTAAATTATTTGTGTTATGGTTTGATTTGATTCTTTCTTTGCTTCATGTGATTGGCGTTTGTGTTTAATTTTCGTAATTGATTTGTAGAAGGATTCAATATCTATCTTTAGTACATTGTTAGATCAGATTGAATCCACTGATATATACATGATTGTCTAATTTCTACACCCCCCAAAGGTCAATTAGCTTTGCACGGATATTAGAACCCATCCCACTATTCCAAGAAAATAGATAATGTGTGTCGAGCTCTAAAACAATGTAAGCCCCATGCCCACAACAGTCATTGCATGTTGCTCCATCAAAAAAAATGAAAGAGAACCGCCACTAGATGTTTGTGAGATGTGTTATTCTCAAAGTACCATGCAACTTGCCAATCCCACTTTCATTGAAATGAGCAATTATCTTTATACATGTCCTCCTTGTTAGTTTTTTATGGATATGGTAGCATTGGATAGGTGTTCTAGCCTTTAAGGTGTCAAAGAGGCTAAGGAACACAAGGACTCCAAAACCCATAAAAGGTTTTGAAATAAAACACGTATAAACCTCTCAATTAAATTAATTGATCAATAATTTAAAAAGTTCCTAAGTCTAACTTGGGAAAATTGACTAATTAATGGGTATTAATTGAGGAAATTAATTTTTCTCTAGAGACTTTCAGAAAAGTATTGTGTAGAAGTCTAGGATGATCTGAGCCATCGATCATGATTAGATCTTGTTTGTTGATGCTCTAGTGAAAGATAATAAGAGCAAGTTGAAGGGGCTTGGAGAGGACATAGTTTTACAGTTTACAGTTTCCAAGAAAGGCACTTTCAATTCCCTAATTCGCAGTTTTCAGTGAGGACACAGTTTGAGCCACGGAAGAGCATCAGAAAGAGGAAGCAGCAAATATTTGGGAGTAGCATGATTCCAGAGATATTCCTAGTGATTTTCCAGTGTTGGAGAGTCAAGAGAAAGGGGGTTGAATTATCTACAGTGAGAGTCAGTATAGCTAGTGTGAATAGCCACAAACCCCAGTGCAAGTTGCCCGAAGATGACAGTTTCAGTTGCGAAATGTCAGATTAGTATCCCAGAGGAAGAGCGAATTCTTTTTAGAGGCAAGACATTTTAGTTAGAGGCAGTTTCGAGGTTGTGCGAATTTATTCTGGGTAGCAGCGCATGTTTCAGAAGGAAGTGTGAATTCCAAGAGGAGTGTGGGTTGTTGAGATAGAGGCCATATCAGTTGCAAAGGGAGACTAAGGTGTCTCCAGATTATTTTACCAGTAAATTGCGAGAGGTTTTCCAGTTAGGCAACCAGTTGTAATTATTCTCTCAAATTGTTGCATAATAATAAAACCCTCATTTCTTGCATTGATTTTCCTTTTAGGGTTTTCCCGGGGACAATTGTCCAAAAACAATGATATTATTTTTATTGTGTGTACATATATTTATCAATTCCTATTGTTTATATTTCCGAAACGTATTTTTATTAGTGAATAATTGCACTGTGAATTATTCATTATTTGTCGTTAATAATTTAACAGAAGACAAATAAAGTATTAAATTTAGGAGAATAATAACAAGTTGTTGCATTTAAAGGAATTTTCACATGGTATCAGAGCAGCATTGAAGATCATATTAGAGGCTCAGAAGTGAAGGAAGTAATATTGTGAAGTTTCAAAGGGAGATCTATCCGAGTGTACCAAGCACGGGGTGCTTGCTTCAACCCATATAACGCTCTTTTGAGGTGGCACACATGCGACTCGTTGTTGAAGATCTCGAAACCTTCAAGCTACTCTATGTACACCTCTTCCTCAATGATCCCATTGAGAAACACAGTTTTCACATCCATCTGATGAATGTGCCAGCCCATCTGCGTTGAGAGAGCAAGGATGATCCTTATGGAAGAATACCTTGCAACAGGTGAAAATGTCTCTTCATAATCTATCCCCTCGATCTGTGAGAAGCCCCGGGCCACAAATATGGCCTTGTATTTCTCCACACTCCCATCAACAACTTGCTTTACCTTGTAGATCCATCTTGAACCTACCACTGAATTATCAATTGGTTTTGGAACAAATTCCCAAGCACTGTTTTTGACAATGGAGTCATACTCCTCCACCATTGCATCTACCCATGTGAGCTCTTGCACTGCTTCCTGAAAGGAAGATGGTTCAGTCACAATACATTTTCTCATGAGAGCCATGTATCCAGTAAATCGGTTAGGATATTGTCTTTGTCTACGCTGTGAAGTGGGGGCTCCTACATTCTGTGCAGCATCAAGTCTCAGCCTATTAGCTTCTGTGGTACGCCTTCTGCCATTTCTAATGGATGGCTCTGCTTGAGTGGACTCCTCCACTCCATGAACCTAATCATGTGGTTGATCCACATCTTGAGACTCATATTTAGGAACCAACAATTCCTCCTCTGCATGCAAGTCCAACTTCCTCTCAAGCGACAACTGCATGGCTTTCCCCTCATCAAATTTTATATCCCATCGCACAACAGTCATTCTGCTATTTGGAAAATACACACAATAATTATGGGGTGTTTCTGTGTATCCCACAAAAATCCCAAATTCAGCAGTCGACTCCAGCTTCTTCCTGGCGGACGTCCTTGGTCACATGCACATAAATAGATGAACCAAAAAACTTAAAGTGTGAAACATCTGGTTTCTTACCAGTGAAAGCTTCTTCAGGTGTACTCATGCCAAGTACTCTATGAGGACAACGATTTTGCACATAAACCGCAGTGTTGCATGCTTCCGCCCACAAATGCATTGGTAGGCCTTGATCATGCAAAATCTCTCATGCTGCACCCATGATTGTTCTATTCTTCCTCTCCGTGAACCCATTTTGTTGTGGGTTACGAGGCGCTATGATTTCTCTTTGAATTCCTTCTTTGCTACAGAAGTTCTTGAATTTGTTAGAGATGTATTCTCCACCATTATCGCTCCTAAGAGCCTTCACTTGCTTCCCCGACTCTTTCTCCTCCAATGCCTTAAACTCACAGAAATTTGAGAATGTTTGATCCTTCTTCTGCATGAAGAAGATCCAACATTTACGAGAAAATTCATCATCAAAGATTACAAAGTACTTATGTTTTGTTGTTGAAGCAATCGAGAACGGTCCACACATGGCTGTGTGAACTCTCTCAAGGATCCCCGAAGCACGGTTCTCCTTCTCATGAAAGGTGGATTTTACATACTTCCCCATGGTGCAATCCTTGCACTGATCTAACTAAGCAAGTGTTCCCATTGGAATTCCAGTAGATATTTGTTGCATGAATTTCAAGGCTCCATGATGAAGATGGCCCAATCACTTGTGCCATAATTTGCCCTCATCCCAGCTCACCACTTTTTCTGCCTTGCCCATCATGGTAGCACAACCATGTACCTTTGGCTTGTAGAGATTCTTAACTCGAATCCCTATCCTCTTGGCTTGACCCATTGTTTTATGTCGCAGGAAAGCTTTTCCATCACTAAAAGCAACATCATAGCCTTTGTCCTCCAACATTGTGACTGAGACCAAATTTTTCTTTAGACCTGGAACATGCATAACATCTTTTAATTGAAATGGTTTACATGACTCCCTTTGAAAGGTAATGGTACCAATCCCAGTAGCATTGTACCATCCATCATCGCCCATCTCGATATGCATCTGGAAATCTTTCTCCTCTAAGTCACTGAAAAGTTCCTTATCTCTCGTCATGTGAAAGGAAGCACCACTATCCAAATACCACACCAATACCAATTATGCATGCAATCAAGGAAAATTCAAGATCAAATTGCGAGGCAAGGGCCTCACTAGCTGCAGCTCCAACTACCTTCTTGTTATTCTTCTTTTGTGGATAGTTAGTGGCAAGATGCCCATGTTCGTGACAGTGAAAACACTTCACCTTGGACATATCCAACTTATTGCCTTTAGACTCGGATTTAGAATGGGGTTTCTTCCCCTTCCCCTTCTTCACCTTGGAAGCTAAAGCACAATCCTCTTCATAATCATGCTATGATGAAGAGCCACCTCAAGTGTTCTGCCTGAACTCCTCCTTCACCAGATCCAACCACAGTCGTTCCCAATTGGGCAATTTTTCTCGTTCGCTGACAAAGTCTTCATAACTATGCCAAATATTAGGAAGTCCCAAGAGAGCCAAGCTCACCAAATCATCATCAGCAACAGTTATTCCCACACTCCCTATTTCATCTCGACATTGAACAAACTTCGTGAGATACTTTGGAATGGTGTCACCCTTTTCCATCTTGATCTTCATGAGTTTATCTTTGAGTGCCAATTTCCTATGGTCGCTGCTGCTTTGGAATAGTTTTGTCAAAGCCTTCCACATAACATATGGTGTGGCTTCCCCATGGAGGCTTGAGACAATGTGGTCTCGTACTCCCTCCAATAGGATCCTCCTCTCCTTTGCCACTTTCTTTTTCCATGCATCAAGATTGGAAGAATCTAACGAAGCCGGCTTAGGAACATCATTGTCAATGAATTCCTTCAAGCCATTGGCTTCGAGTACTACCTCCATCTTGTCCTTCCAATCAATGTAGTTCGAGCTGCCCTCAAGTGCATACTCTAACCTCAAGCCATTGAAAGTCATTTTGATCTTGAATCAGTTGTAGCAGCAAGAAAGTCTTTCTGCAAATTTGAATTCTTTCCACCAACAAACTCAGCTCCTGCTTCACTTCTACAATTTCCTGTGCTCCGATACCATGTAGAAATTATACAAAATACATGTATGTCATATATTCTCTTGATCTAACAATGTGCTACTATTAAATACATAATCACTTCTACAAATCTTTATGGAATTAAAAACACAATCACCAATTACAATATCACGAAGAAAGATCAATCACACACAACATAGATAATTTCCCAGGGAAAGCTTACAACTAAAAACCGCAATATATTCTATTGTATATTATATCATGGATCATGAAACAATTACATACAAAGCTCCAATCCAAGAGCTCTCAGTACATGAGCTAATTGTCTCACATTGTTATACAAAAATTGCCAAGTTCCTTAGCCAATTTACTGTCTCCAAACAGCCTGCCTCCACTACACAATCCCTGTTGATAGCAATCCCTGAATGAATGCATTCTTGCCTGCCTTGACTGTGCAATCCTCATAGGCACATCCAATTTTTGTGTGGTTACATGTGTGCAGTCGGATAATGTCACAACTGATATTTTACTTCCCTTTCACCTAGAACTCAACTGGGTCTCCACTGGATCTGACATGTATGCAGTTAATAATAGTAAATCTTCAGTTTCATGTGAGACCATTGATTTTGAATTATTTAATAATTAATTCACTTGATCTCTCACTAGTGTATCTTCAATTACAACTAGCACAACTGAGTTTAACTACTTTTCAACTTGCACAACCGCACTTCCAACTTTGTTACAACGTCAAATCATGCAATTACAACTAAGTTAACCTGCATGTCCCACCAACTAACCTCTTAACTCGAAATTCCTTTAGCTAACTGATTTTCCACTTCAGTGAACTATTTCCAAGCGCTCATTGAGAATAGATTATAGTTTATTGTCCAACTAATATCAAGGGATAATAATAGTAGACATGCATTATATATATAGATTATGCACATACATTTATAAATAGACATACACCTAAAAATAGCCTTAGGCTCCATCCTAGTGTAAGTGCCTAATTTTCACTAGTATCTTCTTGTTGAATCTCAATAGAACTTTCGAAGGAATTCAAATTTCTCTCGGGGTCTAGGTTACACATTCCTTTTTTGTGGATGATATTTTGGCCTTTAGAATCTTATCAAGGGTCTAGTGGTCAACATTGCGTTATATCTTCCTCTGATACGATGCTGCATCCGGCTTGGGAATTAATGGAGAAAATTCTCTTATGTTATTGACCTCAGGGGATTGCGCAGATTTGGAACTTATTGTTGGCCTCTATGAGATAAAATTGGTTCCTATATTGGAGGGTCTCACCTACTTAGGTTTCAGGCTTAAATCGCGTAGCTATCGTACCAATGATTGGAACTGGCTCTTGGATAAGTTTAAAAAGAGGCTGAACAATTGGACCCACAAATGGCTATCATTGGGGGGATGCTTTGTCCTCATTCAATTTATCCTTCAATAGCTCACATTTTATTGGGTGCACCTCTTTTTCCTGCCCTCCCACATAATTTCTCGGATCAAGGCCACCATCTCAAGTTTCCTTTGGTCGGGAGCTCGGGGTACAAAAAAATTTCATCTTTGCAAATTGGATATGCTCACAATTCCCAAACTATATGGTGGATGGGGGCTTCTTGATATTCGATCCTTCTCCCATTCGCTCTTGATTAAGTCTCTTTGGCGGGCGCAAACTATAACTAGTTTATGGCCAATTTCTTTCGACCCAAATACCTCAATGGCATGGATTTAAAACATCTTCTTAGACTACAATATTTTCCTCCGAACTGGGGCAGATATATTTGGCTGGGTTTCAGGCACGTCGTGGCTCTCCTAACAATCCGACTTATTTGGGATTTCGGGAATGGACAAAGAATTCTATTGGGCATTGGCCGCATCTATGGCGCTCCTTCGGGTCTAAATACAGAGATCCTTCTGCTTCATACACTCTCCCATAAAGGTATTTTTTTCCTCTTTCAGGTCATTTCTCACTAGCAACAGGGTTGCCTGATTTGGAAAACATAAGCTCAATTAGGTTTGCAAGGTCAGGATGTGGTGGATTGACAAAATTTCTTGAATCATCTAAAAGTGATAGGACTCTATTTGCATCCCTCACATCATAGAATTGTGTGGGCCAACAAGATGAAGGGTGCGTTAATAGTGGTTGCAAAATTATATGGTAATATCATCTCTCAGAGCATGAAAAACGTGGAACCATCATGTTTCAGACTTTATTGGAAGAGGAAAATACCAACTAAGATCCTTTTATTTTGATGGCTTGTTTAGAGGAACAAAATCATCACCTGGGACAACTTGGAAAAGCGACTCCCTATCTAAGTCAGGTTTAGCTGATCCTTTTGGACACATTTAGGTCTGACACTACATGGATAAACAACTGATGGAGGCAATCTCCTTAAAACTTCCATAACCAAGCTAAATCTGGAACTGAATTATCTCGGTTTTCTATATTGTCCCTTTCTTTTTGTTTACATTTTTTCCAAACTGCATTCTCGAAATATTTCTAGCATCCATGTAAGTATTCTAATTTTCTAAAATGGTTGTGGCAATTAGTGGATAGATCTCCCTGCCTAGCTTAGAATCTTTGCTGCATCATTAGCAACTCAGTGGTAACTTTATGTTTGGCATATTGTCTACATGACTCTTTTGGGAATTGTAGATCATCGGCGGAAAATTTGACAACATGTACTATTTTGTAAAGTCTTAATACAAAAACAATGTTTTTCTTCTTTGAAAAAAGGGTTGGCAATTTCACAATATAAAGAGTTAGATATATTTTTAAATAATAACATCCATTTAAATATTAATGATTGTTTTAATTATCAATTATTTCAAAAACATTTTGTTGATATTATATCTACTTCGAGTTTACATTTGAATTCACATTAGGTTGTGTTTTGATCAAATATTTCCTCCAACACTAAGAAGTTTTATATTACTTATTATTATTATTTTGAAATTTGTCTATCTCTTTTGTAGTTAGTTGGTTAATTGGAGGTCTTATTGGGCTTACATTTGATTTTTTCCTATCTTTTTCTATTTCTCACTACTCACCATATCTCCATCAATAAAATGATATAAAAAACAAATTTTAATGCACTGGGAAAAAAATAAACAACTTAAACTCAAACAACTAGAATTCTACATAATAAACAACTTAAACTCAAGTTTTTAAAAATATTTACATAATTTTGGTTAAAATTAATGAGAAAAAATATCGTGAAAAATATCATTTCGTTTATAAGTTAGACTAGGCCTTGAATAACTAAATATTTACCTATTTATTTACCCATTAAAATTTGATTTTTAATATATTCCTTATACTTTTTCTATTTGTTAGAGGTATTTTTGTTTTCTTCTTTTAATTATATTATTTTTTAATTTCGTAGTGTGTAATTTTTTAAGCATTTTTCAATATTTTCCTAATTAATAATTTAGTTATAGGTACTCCTTTTATTAAGTGTAAGGTATAATATATTATACAATCTTTGTTTATAATTCTTATTCTTATTATACATGCCTAGAGCAATATTAATCTTTAATTTAAAGTTAGTTTTGTAATTCTTATTATTATTATACATGCCTCGAGCAATATTTGTCTTTATTTAAAAGTTACACAACACTTTAATGCTTTATATTAATTTTTTTTTTAAATTCATTTATTATGGAGAAGATAACACATTGGGCTTTTAGTCAAATCCATATTACTTTAGGTTTGACAAAAAAAAATTCAAAATTTCAAAAGTTTTGCATTAGAAATTAAAATTTATTATTATTTTTAAAATAATTTAATTTGGTTTTATTAATTTGAGTGAGTAACACGTTTAAATTGAAATTTAATATTTTCAAGAACTTTTATAGATTAATTGTTGATTACAATTGTATCATACGAGGTTATAATCACTTTTTATTCTATGGCGAGCATGTGCAAAGGTTTAGTTTGAATTACTTTTGCATTACTGTTATGAAAATTGTTTTTGGTTTTTGTTTTTTTTAACAGTGTCGGTTGCTATTTTGTATTCCAAAAAAGAGAAATAAAAGTTCCTTTTTTACATGTTAGAGTTCTTGAGAAGCAACACTGAAGGTGGCTACAACAAAATGCTACACCTTCTTTGCTTCTGCTTTTCAGAAAGTACTGAAATATAGATAATGCATAAATTCAAAAAAAACTGAGAAAGAAGAAATATAAACTTAAAAGACATGCTTAAGGAGAGAGGAAGAGATCAGTCAATGCTGATATGGCGCCCAGTCGAGGCATCCATGTTGTCCTCATTGCCAGCATTTCTCCCATTGTTAGAATTGGAGCTAGGAGTTGTGCGTTTCTCAAGTATGTATTTGAGGATTGAACTGATTCTTCAGCGTGAGAGCACCGGTTGGAGAGTTCATTGTACTGGTTCTGAAGATAAGTAACCCTGTGGAGAAATACATTCACATTTGCTTGATGCTTTTCATCAAGTTTCTTCACATCTATTTGCAACTTTTGAGCAATAATTTTTTGATGGGCACGAATCTGCTCCAATTTTGCCTGCAGGTCCGCACAATGTAGGCAGCCCTCGCCACGAGACATGCTGTAGTAAGGAGGGGTGGAAAGGTAAATATAACAAGAAGAGAGTGCTGGGCAAACAAAGAGTGAAGAGCAGGAGTGTGTAGGGTCAGCAAAGAGTGAAGAGCAGTAGTAGGTAGGATCGGAGCGCAGGGTCTATAAAGGGGAGAGAGGGAATGTGGAGTAGGAGGCTAGCGCAAAGAGGGGAGAGAGAAGCCGATGGCACAATAGAGAAAGTGCTTCAGAGGGAACTTCAATGGAAAACACAGCGAGAAGAGCAGAAAGAGGATGCATGAAGACGCGGAGGGCAGAGGGATAAATAAGATAGCGCAAGGAGAGGGATATCGTATGGAGGGATACCTGAGGGGATAAGATCACGGGGAAGGGATGGAAGGGGGTACGAAATTTTTTGTAGAGTTCAGAGATTTCAGAGGGACGGATCTAAAAAAATATTAAGAATGCCTGCGATAAGATCATGGCAGAGACATAATGTATGTGGCATCATTACATAAGATTTGCCCAGAGTCTCGGACACAAGCCTTATTTGCGAGGGAGCTTGCCTCCTTATTATTCCTTTGGAGGATGTGATAAAAGGTGATTCCTTCAATATCTTTTGAGATGCTAAGACACCTGTTGACTATTCGATGGAGATCGATGTTGCTTATCGGGTGATCATGGTTCATCAAATTGATGATGTGGAAGAATCACCAAAAACCATCGCGTTTGAGATGTTGAGATTTTTCAGCTGATATAAGCCTTGGAGGAGGGTGTAGGCCTCTGCTTTGTTGTTGGAAAGGGAGCCCAAACCCCATTCAAATGTGATAAGACTTCTGCCATTTTCATTTCTGATGATGCCACCAGCACCTGCGATGCCTGGATTTGATTTTGAAGCGTTGTCAAAAAAGAGAGTGGGCCTTGAACTGCCCGTCCATTCAATGAAATCCTTGTCAGTGAGTCGAATCTTCCATCTTGTGGCTTTTCGAAGAGGTTGAGTTGAAGGGGGCTTATGAATTCCATTGTTTTCTAGTAGATTGCCAAGAAAGCTTCTTTCTTCCACTCGAAGTTCGTTGATGTCAATTTTGTTGTTGCTTTTGGAGGCTATTATTTCAAGAGTGAGGCTCTAGGATTTGTTGAGAACCTTTCTATAAGAGGTATCTTTGTCATTGAAATCTTCTTGTTTCTAGTGAGCCAGATGTTCCATAAGAGCATGTAAGGCAAGGTATCCTAGACCCTCCTCGCTAGATTTCTTTTCTTTTTCCCCCATGGGTAATTGTTCCTCCATGATTGAATTACTTCCACAATGGTGTTGTGTTGATCCCATTGAGGCTGATAAGAAGGGTTTAGGCCAATCTAGCAGTGAGCAGCAAATGGGCATCAGATGAAGAGATGAGGTGTTGTCTCTGTGGCCCCTTGACATTTGGGGCACTTGGATGGTCCAAGCACACCCCTTTTTTTGAGGTTTTCAAAAGTTAGAATTTTCCCTTTTAGGAGCATCCATGTGAAGATCTCAATCTTGGGAATAGCTTCCGATTTCCACACCGATTTCCAATTAGGCCAAGTAGGAGCAGGGTAGTAGTCACTAAAAAGTTGTTTATAGGCAGCTTTAATGGAATATGCTGCACTAGAGGGATCCCAACGAAAACTATCCATATTGTCTTTTTTCAAAGGGGCTGCACCATGTAGAAGAGTTTGAAGGTTAAATAGATCAGCTTCCAAATGAGCAGGGACATTAGGAAACAACCAACCAACCTAGTTTTGGGATTGGTCATCTCATTTGGAGAAATGGCGTAAGAGATTTAGGCCCAGATTACTGAAATGAGAGATGATACGATGAGTGTCAGGTCTGTCCAAGAGAGGAATTTTTCCCATGATTTTCTCTTTCCCAATGTTTATACAGTTACCCCCATAGGGGACTTTAGAGAGGTTTTGGGCTAAGAAAGGAGCGGCTTTTTTGCAGAGTGCCCAGATTTTAGAACAAGGTCTGTTAAGGATGTCATGGTTAAGAAGATGTTGCCGGGGAGAGTTGAGATACTTGGACTCCAGGACTCTTTTCCACCATGATTGTTGACCACTAATTAACCTCCATACAATCTTTCCACCAAAAGCATTGTTCAGGAGCTTGGGAGAGTGAATTCCAATCCCTCCTTGTTTATAGTCTTGAGTAACCTGTCTCCACTTGACAAGATTGTATTTTTTCTTCTCGTTTTTGCCACCCTGCCAGAGAAAGTGTCTTAGGATGGCTTCAAATTTGTGATGGATGCTATCAGGGGCTTGAAGGAGAGTAAAATGATACAAGGGCAGAGACGAGAGGGTAGATTTGAGGAGGACAATGCATCCTGCAAGATTTAGCCAAGAGGAGCCCCATTGTTGCACTTTCCTCTTCATTTTGTCTATCGTAATGTTCCAGATTTCAGACTTTAAAGGGCCAACACTGATAGACATGCCCAAATAAGTGAAGTGATCCCAATTCAGTTTGCAAGGGACTCCAAATATATGAGCGATGTTGTGAATGGTTTGGCTGGTAGCATTCCAACCATATTGCAGCTTTTTTTATAATTGATCAGGCCTCCAGAGTAGAGCATGAATTTATCCAGAATAGCTTTAAACTGGTGAGCAATGATGCTAGATGCGCCTCCCATCAAAAGAGTATCATCAGCAAATTGCGAATGGTTCATGTTTTTGACACCATTGCCAAATTTGATGCCCGTGATAAGCCCTGCTCGTCTCATATGATCTAAGGCCCTGCTAAAGGATTTTTCCATAAGAATAAAGAGGTAGGGAGAGAGAGGACACCCTTGTCTAAGGCCACGGGACGACTGAAAAGAGGGTGTTGATCTGCCATTTACAAGGGGAGAGATCCAAGGGTTTGAAATACAAGAGTTAATGAAGGCAAGGAAGTTTGAGTCGAAGCCCATTTTCTTAAGGACAAAGTTTAGGAAAGAGTGCCTGACCCTGTCAAAGGCATTAGCTAGGTCGAGCTTGAGGATAAAACCTTTTTCTTTGCGAGTGATACTTGAGTGGATAGCTTCTTGAAGAAGGAGGATCGAATCAGAGATTTGTCTTTGGGAGATGAGGCCTCCTTGATTTTCCGAGATGAGGTTGTGGAGGTAGGGCTTGAGGCGCATGGTAAGGATTTTAGTGATGAGTTTGTAGGAGGAGTTGCAAAGGGAGATTGGTCTAAATCTAGAGAAGGAGGAGGGACCGTTTTCTTTGGGGATAAGGGCGAGGAAAGTAGAGTTGGTATAGCCCCCAATCTTCTTCTTCCTTTGGACCCATTGTACCATTTTGACCAAATCCTTTTTTATTAGATCCCAGTGACTCTTGTAGAAGCTGATAGAGAAACCGTCTAGTCCAGGAGCTTTGTCCGGATGCAAGGACCAAATTGCTCTCTGGATTTCTTCCTCATTTATCTCTTTGTTGAATGTGCTATTCATATCCTCTGTAATCATATTTGGAAGATAATGTAAGAGATCAGAGTAATCTTCCGACACTTTTGTTTATGTTAGAAGATCTTTGTAATGCATGGTGGCAATAGCTTTTATTAACTCTTGATTTGTTTGAATGTTACCTTCAACATCGATAATGGTGGAGATATTATTTCTAGTTTTGCGGATAGTGGCTTGTTTGTGGAAAAAAGAGGTGTTCTTGTCACCTGCTTGAAGCCACGGATTTTTGGATTTAATTCTCCATTTCTCCTCTTCCGTTCTATTGACTCTGAATAATTACCAGTAGAGATTTTTTTCTTCATTGGAGCATTCTTGATTGAGTCCATGAAGGTCGATGCTGCTATGGAAAACATCCAGCTTGGTTTTAATTTCAAGCCTGGGCTTTTCCGGTTCATTATAATGTTGCTTGGCCCATTCCTTCAAGGCCATTTTGATTTTCTTTAATTTGGTTTCCCAGATGTAGGAAAGGGATCCCTCAATATGCTGCATCCAAGTGTTTTGAATCAGTTTCCTTGCTTCCAGAATATCGGTCCATAGAGGGTTGTATTTAAAGGGAATAGGACTGAGAGAATGATGATCACCAAAAGAGAGGGTAATGGGGTAGTGGTCGGAGACCAAAATGGAGAGAACATTGGAGGAGGTGATGGAGTAATAAGAAAGGAGAGGGACAACAACAAGAAATCTGTCGAGCTGCTCCATGATATTTCCTCTACCAATCCTTCGATTGCTCCAAGTATATCTGCGATTTTTTGGAGTGATATCAACTAGCTCGTGATCTTGCATTATGATTTCTATCTGATCTCGGCATGGATCCAGATTAAAACAACCTCCCCTTTTTTCATTTGTATGGAGGATTAAGTTGAGGTCACCTCCAATGACAACGTTGTTGTTTTCTTCATTATCTATGTCTGCTTTAAGAGTATTCCAACAGAGCTCTTTGTCCCTATAATGATTGGGGCTATATACATTGTAGATGATGACTTCTTTGTGATCTTTAGTGCTCTGAAGCACCACTTTGATCTAGTTCTGAGTTGTTGTTGTGTTTTGTTTTTTCCAAGTGCTGTAGTTCCAGAGGGTGGCTAGCCCACCTGAGGCTCCTCTTGATTCAATTTGGGTGCCTTCATAATGCTTCATTTTGTCTATTATTGATTTCATCTCGAGGTATCCCTGCTTATTTTCTTACAGGAGAATAATGTCCAGCATTTCCTGATTTATTAGATCTCTTAGGGCTAATATTTTGGAGGGGTGCCCTAAACCCCTACAGTTCCATGAAAGGACTTTCATCATTACAGAAAAGCAGAACGGGAAGTTGCCTTTCCTCCTTGATCCTTTTGCCCTGAGTCTTTAATATTTTGCCCCAAGATGTAATTTTCAATGGGGTTCTGAGTTCCAAGTGCTATGTCCTTTTGAGCGCTTTCATCTCGATGTTGCTTTGAAGATTTCCTTTCGGGGCCAGATTTTTTTGAGTTTTCCAGATTTGCACCATGCTCCTTCATAGAATTTCTTGTGATTTGGATTGAGGAGGGGTCGAAAGAGGAGGTGGGTCAATCAGGATTGATGGGGGAGGGGTGGGGAGAGGCTGGGTAGGAGGGGATAGATAAAAGGGGAGGGTCCTCATCGGAGGGGGCGAGGAGGAAAAGGGATTGGAGGAGTCTAGCAAGGCATTGGAGGGAGGAGTAGAGGAAACAACAGGTTGGTGTGAGGGCTCCGGGATCTAAAGAGAGGGGGAGGAAGGGGGATCATATTTGGGAGGGGGCGTAGAGGGGGTGATGTTCTTGGTGTTAGAGGAGGTCTTCTTTTTGTTGACGGTTTCCCATTGTGAGCTAGTCTCCGGATTTTCAATATCAACAATTTTAGAGCAACGATTTGCAAAGTGGCCAAATTCATGACATACCTTGCATTTAAATGGAATTTTTTCATAGTCGAGCTGCTGGATGTGCATCCATTCATCGAATTTTAACTTGATCGCCTCGGGGAGACCTTTGCCGAGATCCACCTCGACACAGATCCTGGCGCAAGCTTGCCTGTTATCTTTTGGCTCGCTCCGATCTATAAATTTGCTAGAAACATTTCCAATAGCTCGAATGAAATCATCTCCCCAACGGTGCAAGGGAAATGAGGAAGGCACACCCAATCAGGGACGACGTTTTGTACATCAAGTTCTGGGTTGAAATCTGACATCTATTTGTTGAGATACATGCCTCTAATGTCCATAAAATACGGTCCATTCCTGAAGATTAGGTCCTTGTCTTCCTTCGTTTCAAAATGAAAGGTAAAATAACCTCTGCCGCAGAATCGAATGGAGATTTTGCCGTTGATTTTGTCTGACCAGTTGCGTTCAACCCATTTTTCAATAGTCTTCGGAGAGGGAAAAAGTCTAGTAAATTGTCCAATGAGGCCCTTCTCGGCAAGAGAAAGGGAAACCATGCGCGGAATGGAAGGAGGAAGGGAAACCTCTTGGATTCCATCGAGCTTCTTCAAAAATTTGGAGATTGCCGGCCTAGGGCGTGGAGGAGCAAGGGAGTTGATCAGGGTAGAGAAGGCCTGGGCCTGATCCACAAAAGAGGCCACCTTCGGGGAGGACTCCAGAGGCACCATGCGCGAGCTCGAAGGAGGAGGAGGCAGCTAGGGTGCTGCAGCAGCAGTAGCGAGGCGCGGGCTCGGTTAGCAGCAGTAGCAAAAAAAATTAAAGATAAAATATATCGAAATTGAATTTTTGACTCTACCTTCTCCATGACATTTTGATAGTGGACATATGTCTGGGATTAAGTCCATTTTATGGGAACTACATTGTTTTTAAGGTAGTTTTTGTATTTAATGTGTCATTAAAATGGTATCAAGCTTGATATAATTTGAATTCAATTGTGTGCTATACATATATCTCGCATTCTCGTATCTTTCCGCCATGATTACTGTGTATGGACATGAGTTTCTTGATGTAAAACAATTAAGATTTTACAAAGAGTGTTAATTTCATGTATTTTTTTGTAGGGTTGGTGAAGAGGTGTAAGTAATATATTATCAAAAAGCATATATAGGGACCAATATTTTTTGGAGATCTAAAATTCTTATTGCTTAATTAAGGACTAATTCTCATAAACTTCGTTGTGAAACATGGGGCTAGAAAATGCCAAAACAAATGTGGGAGGAAAGAGTATATATTTTTTTCTCTTCCTGAAAAGTGATTTCATGTTAGAATGTGAGGTATTCAAAGACAACAGCAAAAATTATGCAGGTATTCTGGAGGCTAGCTCTTGGGATAATCTATTCAGCGAAGAGTTTGTTGAGAAGCTGGGAGTGTTTATTGTAAAACTCCACAGGAAAAGGGTCGAAAAGGCCGAATACAATAGCCAAATAGAAAATCATTCTGTACCATAGACTATTTTTAGCCTCCTGAACGTTAAAAATACTTTCTCTCTTTCTTTCTTTCTTACAATAAAATGTCCTCAACTTTCTTCTTCAAGGGAAAAAAAAAAGTTTTCTATAATATGACAATTCAATTAAAAATAAAACTTACCTATGGTTCCTCGCAAGAGAGACACGTTAATTCTAGGTAGGCATTCAAAATAAACCATTAAAATTAATTACTTTATCTTATTTCTGATTAATATGAAAATATGCATTTATGTTTTAAAGGATCAGATATTTTGGATTGTGGAGCATTCTGTGATGTAATGTGTCACTTCCACTTTGCAACATTTATTCTTTAAGGTTTTTCGACCATGAATTTTTAACAAGTGCTACATAGTAGCTATTACCTCCTGCTTAATTTAAATATAGAAATGTTGCAATTTGATAAATAAATGATGGAATTTTGAATATATATATATATATATGTTATGGATCACATAAGCTTGCACTCTCAACTATATATATATATATATATATATATGTTTTTCTTTTAGTTTTATAAAATATTTCTTAAATTTAAATTATTAAGTTATTTCTAAATTATTAATTTATTTATGTTCATCTTTTATTATCTAATTTTACTGTGACATTTTGTTAAAGATGGAAATTGTATTATTAAGATTTTACATGGTTATTTAAATTTGATTTAAAAAATAAAATTTAAATATTTTTTAAATTTGAATAAAAAAGTATGGAAAGTTGGTAATTTTATTAAGTGAATTATAACATCTTTCCAGAAAGTTGAGCACCAAACAAATTGTTAGAACTAAAATCCTTCCATAAAATAAAATTTGAGTATTAATAAATACAATTAAAATATTAATAAATACAATTTGATTATTAATAAATAGTAATATTTGATAAAATGTTAAATTTTAATTATTAATAATATTTGATTTTATATATAATTAAAGTTAAATTTTAATTAATAATATTTGATTATATATATGTATATATAATAAAAGCTATATGGCACTAAAAAAATAATATGCTATTTAGCTATATTTATAAAGCTAATGCAATATTTGCCTGTTTAATTAAAACACTTGGCAAGTTGATAGTCAGTGGGAGATGCATCAATTATGATCTGGATATGAGCTACCTACAAGAAAGACAATACCAACACGATTAATGGTAGGATTAAAGACCCAGACTTATTGTACTCTGTATATAATCATATTTTTAAAATAAAAAGTTATAAAAATAATAATATAAAGTAAATTAAATATTTTTTATCTAAACATTAATTAAAAAATATTATCTTTCCAATATTATATCATATTAAAAATAAAATAATATAGATTGTAATTTAAAAAAATAATAAACATATAATTTAATTTAAAATACAATATTTTATATATATAACTTGAATTATTATGATTAAGTAATTAAAATTGCATCTTAAATTCTTATCTTAATCATCATTATAGCTTATAATAATTATATTTAATAATAAAAATTAATATCTTTTAAATTTCCAAGTATATATGTAATGTAAATGTCATTAAATATAAATATATTATAATAAACTTTGTGTGTTGAGAGGCGATAATTTTATTAAAATCTCTAAGAACCAAGAAAAGAACTTACTTGCTGTATAGGTCTTTGAAAACATGTTAATCTAACATGATTGTATCCACGGTCTAATATTATCATTGCATGCATGAAGGTCAATATTAATATTTAAATATTATGTCCCTTACTATTTAATACCAAAATATTTGTTAAACACTTGGAGCTCACCTAGACTTATCCTTTCAAAGTTTTTATTTGTTAAACACTTGGAGCTCACCTAGACTTATCCTTTCAAAGTTTATGATGTTCTTGAACACGATAAATAACAAGTAATTTGAAAGTTCCCTTTTTTTAACTCCCCTTTTAAAAGTTTATAATTTTATGGTAGACGATAGACCAGAAGTAATTTGAAAAATCAATTTGAATTTCTATTTGTTTTCTGAAGGCTTCAAGTTTGGAAGTAGTAAGGGGGCTTAAGTTTTTTGACGTTGCAGGTAATGATAAATATAAATGGAATTGTTTTTAGTGTGATTTTTTGGAGTTTTAGGTGTCGGAATTTAGTGAAAAAAATTGAGGTAAAATCTTGATTTATGTCATTTAAACAGGTTTTTTTATTGTAATTCAGCACCCTAAAAAATCCCTAGGGCATTTGGATTGTGCAAAGTTACCCATCAAACTTGGGTTTTCAATAAATTTCTGCTAAATTTTAGAGAAATTAAACAAAAAAAAACCACGTAAAAATCTTCAAAAAAATCACACTAAAAACTAATCGAATATAAATGATTAACTCTGGAAAAAAACCTAAGTCAAAAATTGCCACGTGGCGTAAAGTAGATGCTGTTAGACGTAATGACTCTTTGAAACTAAGTCAAAAAATTGTGAACTCCTGAAATAATTAGCCACGTGGCGTAAGGTAGATGCTGTTAGACGTAATCACTCTTTGAAACTAAGTTCCGTAAACGTGGCCAGAGATATTACATGCTGTTAACGCTGATTCATAGTTCCGTACTTCTGGTCTCTTCCAGTATTTTTAATGTTTGCCATAGCTTTCAAACTGAGTGCATGACGTCGAAGTCGTCGACAGCAAGAAGTCCGTATTCGTAAACAATAGAAAATTTTGATACTCACTTGTCGATGAAAATTTATGGACAAAAGACAAATTTAGGCATCTGAAGTGTCTGGACGGTTGAGTTGTGTGGAGAGATCTAGAAATTTTATAGCAGTTTTCCAACAACCCTAACAGTCTTGTTTGATATATTGTTTTCCTACATCTTGACATTCCATATAATTAAGTTCTTTCGCTAGCTCTGGTAATCTAGTCGCGCATTTGGCAAGATGGCCACGCCTTCGTTTTTTTTGGGAGTTGTCTAATGAGATGGAGGAATTGTCATGGTTAAAATTGGCTGGAATCTGTCTAAAAAAATTAAGAAATCTTACAGTTAAATCATGATTTTGATAGTGAAAATGGATTCCCCACCATCAAAAACCTCTAGAGCATCCAAAATATTAAGTTCGATAATTATAACATAAATTTACAAAAATCTCTGCCAAATTTTCTTAAAATCTTACCAAAATTTCCATACGGCTTTTCTTTGTCATCCAGCAATATTTCCATTACTAGGACAGTCAGTGCTCATCCCATATTTCCATGTTATTATGGATGCACTGCGCCTTGTCATAGCTTTGACAACGCTGCTATTCTCATGATTTGATGATTCAATGTTTTTACAATTTCAATCTCTAAAATAACATTTAACATCGCATTGACACATTTATGAGGTGAGACACCTATAGGGTTGATCTTTGTACCTCTGATACTTGAACATTTTTTATTCTCTAAAAAATGTGAATCCCAATACAATTTGTAATAAGAAGTGAAAATTAACAACCAATAAAATCAAAGAAAAATAAATTAAAATAATTAAAATAAATAAATAATAATAAATATTAAAGTTTAACTATAGGAAGATTGTAAAATTTTTTATTGAAAGATAAATTAATGTCAAACAAGGCAACCTGACGCATAATACCTGGTGCCGTAGGTATAATAACCGATTATATTATTTTAGAGTTTTGGTAAAAAATTATAAGCTAATTTAATTATAAAAAAATTAAAAGTGAATTTCAAGGTAGTAATCTTTAAGTATAATTTTTTTAGAGTTTATGATTAGAATCCAATATAAATGATGTATGTTTTTGGTAAAATTGAAAATTAATACGTAATATTTTTTTAATAACTAATTATATTATTTTAATTTTGAGGAAATATTTAAAAACTAATTTAATTATACAAGAATTAAATATAAATTATTACAAATTAATGTTTGTTTTTAATAACCAATTATATTATATTTAAAAACTAATTTAATTATAAAAGAATTAAAAATAAATTTAAATATGAATCAAGTTTTGGGATAACTCCAAATTACCAAACAACATTTGTTTTTAATAACCAATTACATTGTTTTTATTTTTGGTAAAAATTTAAAAACTAATTTATTTATAAAACGAATTAAATATAAATTTCATCAAATTTTCTCATGATTTAGGGATTAGTACTTTGGATCCCCCATGCTTGCATCATCTTATATTTTAATTGTAGATCTACTTGCCTGAAATTTGATTGCAAATCTATTAGTGAATTTTGATCACAATATTGAATTTCCCATCTTATATTTTGATGGTAGATCTACTTGCCTGAATTTTGATTGCAAATCTATTAGTGAATTTTGATCACAATAGTGAATCTCCCACTCATTTCACCTATAACATACATTTGTTGAGGTTATTTGATTAACATTTTATGTTGGAAGAAAATGTTAGTTTTGGTAGCCAATGTTTTGCTCAACAATTCTCATAGCCAATATCACTTAGCTCTTTGATTTTAACTTTAATTTAAGCTAAGCGGCAGGGAATAATTACTATGTAGCACTTGTTTATTTTGTAATTGGTTGATTAATTGTTGAAACCCTTTTTATAATTATATTACTTTTTAATTTTGTAGTGTCTATTTTTTTTAAGCATTTTTCTATATTTTTCTAATTAATAATTTAGTTGTAGGTACTTTTTTTTTAAGTGTAAGGCATAATATACCATACCATCTTTGTTTATAATCCTTATTATTATTATACATGCCTAGAGCAACATCATCTTTAAGCTGGCATTAGTTTATTATTATTAGTATTATTAGTTATAAACATGTCAATATCATACTGTATGGTTAATATAAAGTACAAATATTATTAGTGGTAAACATGTCTCAAGTTCAAATAGTATGGTAGTACTTAAACATAATATATTTTCACGATAAATATTACCAATATATCATTTTGGAAGTAGAGCCTTTGATTAAAGAACAAACTTTACTACAATTACTAATGACAACATTCCAAAATTCTATTAGGTAGAAGTAACAATTTTTTTTCAATATGTAATTTTGGAGGGATATTAGAAGTGCCCAAGCATATTTTCAAGGCATTTTATTCATTTATACATTTCAAAAATGTAATTTAAACCATCAAAAATTACAATTTCACAAATATTTGTATTGACTTATTTCTCAAAATGAACTTTAACTAGAACATATCCCTAGGACATGTTATTGGTGAGTTGCTCCAAAAGAAGAAGATGTGTAATTTCTTCCATGCTCAACATAGAATATATATATATAAGAGGTATGTAATTTATTCTATGTTCAACATGGAGTTTGTGTGTATTATTGGTGTGTTATTAAAAAAAAGTGAGATATGTAATTCATCCCATGCCCATGAAGTTTGTGCATATATATAAACATAGATCCATATTAATCAAAATTTAGCACAGAAATCTATAAAAAGGTTTGCACTTCAAGAAATTTGATTTATATTAACACTTGATGAATCTAAATTAAAATAAATTTACATTTTAGTATCCAATATATAAAATTTATGTATTAAATTTTATAGTTATAAAAATTATTTATAAAAATAAAAAATAAAAAATAAAAATATGAATATCTTGTATAGAAAAACTCTATATAAACCTCCAAATTAACACTTTCAAAATTATTGTTACCAAATTCAACCAAATTAAACTGAACCAAAAGACATTTCAATTCAACCATTCATACATTAAATTTGATTTGAACGAGTGAAATAATTAATTCAACAAGTCATCCAATTGTTTTTGCTACTGTCTGTTGTTTTTGATGATATTGTTTTGTCAAAGTTAGGCAGGAGGGAAGTGACTGGTAAGATTGCCATCAACTTGAGAGAGAATTTTTATTTGCATTCTCAAACAAGGGAATGTGTAGCAAACCAGTACACCATGCGTAGAGGGAGAGGTTGGAAAAAAAAGCTGCAGTCTAAAAAAGTAACAGAATGACTCGGAAAAGATTTTGAAAAAATTCGGCAAAGATTTTATCAGAATCTTGTTTACAGTTGTTAAACTTCAGTATTTTCGCTGTCCTAAGGGTTTTTGATAGTGCTGAATCCATTTCCACTCTCAAAAATGGATTCCAAACACTGCAACTACATCGTTTTTTGAATTTTACTGAACCGGATTCCGGCAAAAACCTGTCGTTCGGGCTATTCTATTGCCTCGAAAAACAACTACGAAAAAAAATGAGCAGGGTCATTAAGAGGTGGAGTAACTTAGCTATGAGATTTATCGTTTCTAGCTAAAACCACTATCCTCATGAGTAAGACGAGCCTTATTTTTTTGTCATTAAAATTGTTTAAATTTAACAATGAACAATATATACCACACCGCATTAAATTAGACAAGAAAATAAGCTTTGCCATGAGTACTGCAGGATATAAACCTTCTTTCTATGTTTAAGTTGCACAAACTTACATTGGTCTGATGTTAAACAACTACCTAATGTGAGTTTCAACTAGATCCACTAGGAAAACTAATCTATTGGAAAGATTTTAAATTTTGACTAATTAACAAGCATGATTAGAAACTGGGTGGTTACTTTAGTTTATTAATTGGGAGGTTTTTCATCCATAAAACATGGTGAAAGATAATTTTTGGGGGCTAATGTGACTATATTTAGGCGCTGGAGGGATTTGTTTTTATTTTATTTTATGGATGAATATTTCAATATCATGATCAATATAGTTAAAATGTGACTCTTCTCCGAAAATAAATTAGCATAATCTTGTCACAAGTAGTCCCATAGTGAGAGACCAGTAGAATCGTTCTTCATAAACATCAGTTGCACTGTAGACAACTCCATTGGAAACTTCCACTGGCCACATGCTATGGCTTGGCTGTAGCCCTAGGGCTACCGTACATGAAAACTCGACTGGAAGCTGACTATGTATTTGAAGAAGTAGGCCACGTGCTATTGCTGTGTCGGAATCCTAAGCTCAAGTGGATTCAAAGATGAAATAAAAAGGTTGACTTTTTTTTAAGAATAAAGATGGTTCATTCATAGATGGTGGCCAAAGTATGGTATGTGTGTGTTATTTTAATATATTTTTATCTATTTTGATTATTTAAATTTAAATTTATATAAAAGGCAATTAGTGAATTATTTTTAAAATATTATTAATTTAATATAATTATTAATATTTATTTATATTGATAAAGTTTGCGGTAATTAAATTGGTGATGAGATTTAAAGTTTAAATTACTCTTTAAATTTATTTTGAATATATGATTATGATGAATAATTTAAAATAGAATTTTCCACCTTTCATCATTTTTGGAAGGTGAGACTTTTTTCTTAAAGGGTTTTGGGAATTGAGTAAAAGTCATTTTCATTACGGTGCTCAAGAAAATTTGTTTTTACTTAATAATGTTTTTTTTTTATTCACATTAATCAAGATGGAAAGATACTTTTTTATTTTCAAGATTCGAGTTAATCACTTCTTTATAGTATCTTAATTTCATTTTCACCTTTAGTTTCTTATCACACTATATTTTTTCCTTGCATCATAGCCATGCTCTTAACTAGTTTCCATCGTGAAGATAGAATAAAGTGTATTTATTTAATTTTGAGATTATAAACTATAAATTACTTTTTATCTTAATTTCATTTTCACATCTTGCTTCTTATCACACACATTTTTTCCTTGCTTCATAGCATGCTGTCAAGTAGTTTCCACCCCAAGAATAGAATCAGGTGTTTCTTATTTAATTTTGAGATTATAAATTATAAATTACTTTTTATTTTATTTTTTTCAATGAGGAGATATTGCATTCACCATGATAATCTACATGTCTATAATAATATTTCCACTCTCTTTCAGTGTTTTTATGAATTCTATAATTCCATTTGAGTTTGTAATGGATATTAATTCCAAAATAATTATAAAATACTTTCTCTAAATTGATATTATAATATATCAAAGTATTATATGTGATTGTTTTGAATTGATACATAATGATACTCATTTTAAAATAAAAATATGAATTTTTAAAAAAATATTTATAAAGATTAAAATTTTTTTACTCAAAAACAATAATAATAATGATAATAATAATAAAAATAATAATAACAATACCACGATTAGATCTACCCTACATAGTTAGACTCTTTTAATTTATCAATAAATAAATATACAAATAATTATTTTATTAAAAAATTGTGTTTTATTTCTAAATGATGACCTCAAAAGAAAGACTTATGTATTTCCCCTCGTTCTTGATGAAAAACATAATAATAACAATTATAATAATAAAAATTAAGGTTATTGTGTAGTAACAAAAATAATTTTCAAAATACCTTACCCTCGAAGTGTAATGTGAGGTCTTACAACTTAAAATGTTAAAGAAACTTTCCATGAATAATATAAAGATAAAAAAAAAATTACATTTACTTTATAACATCTATACTTTACTAAGCATTATATTAATACTATGTCATTTGGTTAAACATGGTCTTAAATGAATGACTGTCAATATATATAGCATGCTATGTAGCACTATGTTATTTATTTACCATAGATTATAACACACGACTGTATAGTATAAAATTACACTGCAAAGCATATAATTATCCATTTCAATTATTATAGCACTCTGCAATAATGCTATACCTCATTTTCATATTTCTTAGATTTTGTTCCTAAAGTCATAGATTTGGAACTATTATTATATTTTCGATTTCATTTTGATTGCTAGCTAAATGGCTGTAACCGTGAGCTCGTGGCATAAGATTTGGAAGTATTTCTAGTTTATGTCTTTAAAGTTCATGACTTGATTCTCCGTATTGTTGGGAATTACGATGCTCTCTAGTCACATGACACTTGGGTTGATCTCCGCCCTTGGTAGCTCGTCAATTCGATGGTTGTAACGGAGGTTGGGGCGGTTAGGGTATAACCCTACCCCCTTAACCCTAACCACTTCCTCATTTCGTCGCCGCATTCCACTGAGCTCTGCAACTCTAGTATTGTGCTTATGCTTTTCTGCGGTTTGTTTCCAGCCAAGAATGGGGGTAACACTCTACATTCCTCCTCTTGTTCCTCCAGCTTTTCCCTCCAACATTTGTTGTTTTGTTACTGCTCTTACACAACGCATTCCTTTCAGTGATGAGTGTGGTTTCCTGCATGTTTCAGCCTATGCTGCTTGGCAGAGACTGCACAACAACTGTCGTGAGGGTTTTATGTGGTTTCCTTCGGAAGTCTATGGCTTTGCTTCACTCAGCGACGGTTACTCGACTTCAACAGGGCCAACCCAAGTAAGGGCTTGCATTTCTACACTGTTTTTTTAGATCAGTTTTTCCGAGGTAATCTCATTCTCACAGTTTGAATTCGGCTTTCTTCCCAGGGTATCGTTCCGACCTCTTTGTTTCTGAGAGTCAAAACTTGTTCAAGTCTTGTTTGCACATTTTTCTTTCATTGTCTTAAACCCAACTGGGAACTCGTCAAAGAATTTCTCACTGTTTATTTCTATGGTTTTGGCAGGATACAGTTCCATTGAACCCTAACTCCTCTACAACTTCGGCTTGCATGCGATCTGTTAGATATTAAAATTCCTCTCCCATATGTGTACAGGTACCTTGGCACCTCGAATTGTCTCTTCTGAGACCTTTCAGTCTCTGTTCATACTTTAATATACCCCCAGTTGTTAATTTGAAAAGGCGATGTTAGTCTTGAGTTCAAACCGTAGAAATCTAAATTTATGGTGGAAGTTTTTAGCCCTTTGAGGCCTCTCTGTAAACAATATATTTATAAATTTTGTTTTCTGTTGAATTGGGGGTTTTTAGCTCTAATTCGAGCCTTCAATGAACAACACATTATATTGTGGAAATGGACTGTAACGAATTTTACATTTCAGCTCTCTCTGTTGTCCATTAGCTTGTATTAAAAGGAACATTTCGACTCTGTCCCCAATTGTCAAAATCCTTTGTATATACTGTGCCGCGAGTTTAAATATTTTTTGTATTTTGATTCTGGCCATAACATCTTATAGTTTAACTATAAATATAGTTCTGTTTCCACCCCCTCGTGGGTAGTGCACAACTTTCATTTCCGTTTTGGATTTTGGATTCTGCGCTCAGTATTGAGTTCCTGTGTAATTGGTTATTATGTTTATATATTTAAGCAGTATTTCTTTATAAAATCTAGAAATTTATATTGTAGTTCTATACAATGTTTTTCTATTCCAGTTGTTCTTATGTTATCCCAACAAATGTTTTACCCCTTCACAAGGGTTTCCAGTTTTATTTTACAAAAGTTTCTCCGATTTGCTTAAGTTTAATATTCTACAAAGAACCACTCGTTCACTGTAATGTTGCGATTCGGTTAATTATTTAAAATTACATTGCATTTCTATATTGTAGGGTTAGTGATTTTGTTGGTTTCACCGGTAAACAGGGCCTGCAAAAAAGCTAAGGTGAACTTTACATCTCTGTCTGAGATAACTGTTTTCAGAATACCATGTAATCTAAACACTTCCCTCATGAACATGTCAACAATATGTACGGTTTTATAATTTGACTGTACTGGAATAAAGTGAGTTGCCTTTCTTAATCGATCAACTACCACCTTTATTGAGTCATTGTGTCTCTTTGTTTTTGGTAAGCCTATAATAAAATCTAATGATATAACTTCCCACTTCCATTCTGGCACGAGAATAGGTTGCAACAAACCCGCTGGGTGTTAATGTTCCACCTTGACGTGTTGACATTCCAAACATTTATTCAAGTATTCAACGATATTTTTATGCATTCCCGGACAAAAGTAATCTTTTTTGATTGCTGTTAACATTTTCTGGTAACCAGGGTGTCCAAAATAAGAGCTTTGGTGATATTAATCTAAGATCATCTCTTTTAAACTTATTCAATTAGGAATGTATATTTTTCCTCCAAAAGTCAATAAATTTTTATTGTTGATCTTATAATCTGTTTGCTTTCCTTTATTTTCTGCTTCTTGCGTTTGCTGCCATAAAAATTGATATTCAGGATCCTTTTCCACAACCTCCTTCACTTGTTCCTGGAAATTAAATTCCACGAGGTTAAAGTAGAGTTCATACACATTATACAATTTTCTACTTAGGGCATTGGCGACACAGTTTTCTTTTACTTTAAGATGTTGAATTTCAAAATCTTATTCGCTTAGGAATGCATTCCACCTTGAGTGCATGCACTACTGCAGTCAACTCTGGATCATACATGGAATATTGCTATTCATAATCTTTCAACTTCCTGGATTCATAAGCCACAACTTTTCCTTATTGTGACAACATTGCTCCCAATCCTTCCTTGCAAGCATCGATGCAAATTTCAAACTCCTTATTTGGATTAACGACATTTAATACAGGAGCTGTATTCAGTAATTTTTTTAACCGTTCGAAGTTGGTTTGGCATTCCCTGGTCCATTTAAACACTAGTCCTTTCCGCTGTAATGAAATAGGAAAATAAATTTTAGAGAACCCCTCGATAAAACACCGATAATAGCCAGCCAACCCCATGAAAGAACATATGTGTGCTACGTTTTTGGGTACTTTCTATTCCATAACGGTCCTTATTTTCTCAGGGTCTACTGCTATACCCTCAGCAGAAATAACATGGCCTAAATATTGGATCTATTCTTTGTAAAAATCACACTTACTGAATTTGGCATAGAGTTGAAGTCCTCTCAACATTTTTAATACCATTTGCAAGTGTTCCTTATGTTCTTCCATGGTTTTTGAGTAGATTAATATATCGTCAATAAAGATTAGAACAAATTTATCCAAGAATGGATGAAAAATGCCATGCATTAAACTCATGAATGTTGCTGGTGCGTTAGTTAACCCAAACGGTAAAACCACAAATTCATAATGCCCATATCAGGTACAGAAAGCTGTTTTATATATATCCTCATCTTTTATCCGTATTTGATGATACCCAAATCTTCGATCTATTTTCGAGAATACAGTTGCCTCTTTTACCCGATCGAAAAGATCATCTATCTGTGGTATTGGGTATTTGTTCTTAATAGTTAATTTGTTAAGCTACCTATAATCCATACACATTCACATCGTACCATCTTTCTTTTTTACGAACAACACTGGTGCCCCCCAAGGAGACACACTAGGACGAATATATCCCTTCTCAAGCAATTCCTATAGTTGCATTTTCAATTGATTCAATTCGGGTACACTCATTCAATATGGTGCACATGATATTGGTGCTGCCCCTGGCATTAATTCAATGGGGAAATCGATGTCCCGCTTTGGAGGTAGTCCTGGTATATTTTCCGGAAACACATCCATAAAGTCTTGTACCACTAGTATATTATCCATTATAGGGGTATTATCCTTAGAATTGGCGAATCCCACTTGAATATCATACATATGACAACCTTTTATAATGCATTTTCCCAACTGAGATGCAGTAATAAGACGCAAATAAAGTGGTTTCTTAACCCCTTGCAATTCTTGGCGAGTTCCATATTCTTCCTTATAATAAATGATTTTATCATTGCAATCTACCAGTGACCAATGCACTTCCAACCAATCCATTCCCATTAATATATCATAGGAGTCTAGAGGTAGTATGTTCAATTCAAAATTTATATTCTGGTCTCTAAATTCTAGTGGACAGTTGGAAACTTTAGCATTAACTCTTCTCTTGGCCGCAATAGCCAATTGTACCAGCCAGAGGTTTTTAAAGTTATGGCTTTGCAAGTCAATTTTTTCTACTATCTAGGGATTTACATAACTTAAATTGGCACCAGGATCAACCAAAATTAAAACAGTTTAGGAATACAACTTACCTTCCAGTTCTATCATGGCCGGTTGATAATATGCTTGCAGATCCTCAAGTGCCATGTTAATTATTGGTATATTTCGCGCCATGTCCCCCACTGTGGATGCCTCTTGCATATTAGTTGTAGTTTCATTTCTCCCATGGTGAGGACAATTCTTATAATAATGTGTCTCACCGCATCCCCAACACTGTAGTGGCAGTTTCTGGATCTGCCCATAATCGAGTTTACTGGATGCTTCAGTTGGTCGTTCTTCTGTTGGCTACTTGGTTTGATGTTGGTTCCTTCCGTGCTATCTATTTGTTGTATTTATAGCAACATTCTTATAATTTATAGATGTTTTTCCTTTAAAATTTGAAAAACTTTTATGTCCCTTCTTTGGCGGCCAATTCCTACCAGCTTCTCCTTTCACCTTGGATTGTTGATAGCACATTCGTGCTTTTTGTATCACCTCGTCCATGGTCTTTGGATTTACAAAATTGATCCTCTCCTTCATATGAGCAGGTAGACTACTCAAGAATCATTATACTTTTTCCTTTTCATCTCTCAGATACAGTACATATCTTAATAAGGAGGTAAATTTAGTTATGAATTCATCCATTGTCAGTTGTCCCAATCTCAAATCGTGAAATTCTCGAGACTTTTCATCGTAAAAGTGCTCGGTTAAGTATTTGTTTTAAAAATACTGCTGGAACTCATCCCAAGTTACATTCTGGTCTTCGATTCTTCACACATTTTTTATTTCCTCCCACCATAATGTGGATTTTTCCCGCATATGATAAATAGCCAAGTGAGCTTTCAATTTGCTGTTGTATTCATAGACTTCAAAATATTTGTTCATGTTAATTATCCATGCTTCTGCTACCCCTTCAGCTTCTCCATTGAATGTAGGAGGTTTAATTTTTTTGAATTCACCTTGTTGCTCCACTTTCTGTTTCTTCATCTCTTATTGGTCTAAGACATTTCCTGACTCGACTTCATTATAAGTCCCACTACAAGGAAAAGACCCTCTAGCGGAGGTTATAAAGGAGGTTTTTAGTGTTATAAAATTGGCCAAAATTGTCAAAAAAACATATGCTACCACATCCGTTTCTGGTAACAAAGGTTTTAGCGGAGATTTTAACGGAAATTCAACACAACTAAAAAAAAATGGGCGGCTGGAGGTTATTACGGATGTTTTTTCATTGGTGCTCTTATCAAGTTTTAACGCACCGGTGCGTATCGGTAAATGGTGCACCAGGGTGGTCGAAGGAGAATGCACTGGGACGTTAAGGAAAACAACAACACCGGGCCTGGTGTTGGTGATACAACGCACGGGGCCGTTCTAATTGGTCTTGGGATTTGAGCGGTGCCCATAGGTCGTATAAGCACATCGGTGCATGTATCTTTATGAGGCACCAATGCTCCCTATCACATAAAGGAATCGATATTTATAATTGGTATCAGTATTCATGTGGTACACATGGCATCTACAAATGCACCGGTGCTTATAGATACATAAATGCCCCGGTGTGCAGTATCGCACAAACACACCGATAGTTATAACTGGAATTGGTATTAGTGCGGTGCCCATAGAATCATAAACACACCGGTGCGTATAGACACATAAGTGCACCGGTTTTCATTTTGTTTTTTTTAGAAACATCCACCTCTGACAGTCCAATTATTGTGATTGTTTTAAATTCACTATTCATCAAAAGTCGACACATCCTATAACAATATTCATATTAATTACATTTTTATTAATGCATTTGAATGTGCTATTTGGATTAATTTGTTATATCATATCAGAATTATTGTGGTTTTTAAAAATTCATTATTCATCAAAAGTCGACACATATATATAATCTTATAACAATATTCATATGAATTAAATTTTTATTAGTGCATTTGAGAACGACAATGGAGAACGCAATAGAATAAATTAAAACATATTTTATGGTTGATTATATATATATATATATATATATATATATATATATAAGATAGTCTTTATCATACAAAATGGGACAATTATTCGTATCCCTTTGTCTTTTAATTGGGACACTATGTCCATTACATTAAACAAAATGTTTGATTTCACAGACATATTTCAAAAAATAAAACACCTTGCTTTGATATCCAAATTACATAGTGATCATCATTCTTCGCTTGAACTGTTGTCGCTGCTAGAGCTACTTCCATGACTTGGGGTTATTTTCAGGAATGTTGTGTTCACGGCGTTGATTGTTTTCTTCTTCTTCTCTTTCCATCTACAAACATAAAAATAAACTGAAATGAGTGTATATACATTGGTGAGAACAATGAAAATTCCAATATTAAATAATATACATCAATGCAAATCGAAAATAAAAATGACGTACCATAGCAAAAATTGACTCATAAACTATACACATTCTTTCAAAACCATGTACCATGCCATATTTCAAAATTTCATCTGTTGGCGCAGTTCCATACTTTGTTTCCTGCAAGTTTTATACCCCATAACAAATCATATATTTAATATAAAAGATGTTTTTGTTCTATTAATTATAGACAGAGCTAATTAAAACAAGATCGATAGATGCTTACAAATTCCACAATTAAATTCTGATATGCCAACATATACTCACAACCCATATTTAACCCAATTTTCAATCGATTCGTCTGATGGTTCTTCTTTGTATGTTAGCACCTGTTTGAAGACATTCAATGATGATTTTTGTAAAAGAACTTAAAAAATACAAAAATGAAATCTAGTTAAGTTGTTATAAGGAAGTAACAATTATTCACAAACTTAGAGATCAACCATTTTCTTCTTTGTCGTCTTGTTTTATGTGCTGAATGGGTTCCATTTTCTTTTCTTTTCTGCAAGAAAATTCTTGAAAATTAATATTTAATGCTAAATTGTTTATTTATGGTACCTAATGATCGAAAAATTCAATGATTACATATTATATTTGAAGCATGTTGTTGTATTCGTTCCACTAGATCCCTCAAACTTTTGTAAAATTTTTTCCCCCTTTCGTTAACTTCCAACACCACTCCAGATGAGCCAAGGAGCAATTCATTTTCATTTGCATGTTCTATTTTTTTCTTTTCTCAGAACAACGTTCCTTTTTTGAGTTGTTGGTCCCTGTAGAACGTTAAACAGATGTGAATTAGTAGGCTGTTTGACACATGTTATCTAATAATTTTAAGTATATTATTAATGATAATTAAAAAAAGAAACTCATATTGGATTGATAGTATTGTTTCATTCCCCTGATTCATCTTTTTGCAATTTTTCCATTAAACTTTTACGCTCTTCTGGTCGTAGATAAGAAATAATCATATCGAGCTTCATCATTTTGTGGCTCTGCATGATACACAGTAAACAATACATATTAGTTAAAGTTACATATAGTTAAAAAATAATATTTTTTTATAAAGAATTTACAAAGAACTTGCCTTTTTTGCTTTTCCTGATGTGTTCACAGTATTTTTGTTACTTGATATCTTGTCTGTCATTTCTTTATCAATGTGAAACCTGTAGCATATCATTCATTAATATATTTATAAATAAATTCTCAAATTTTCAGGTAGAAAATAAATCTCGAGACACTGGTGCGCCTTTCATGAAATCCGCATCGCCGCTGGTGCGTGGATATATTAACAACGCACCGCAAAACAGTATAACACACCGTACAGTATGTTCGGTATTATAAACACACCGCAAAAACAGTGTAATAGACCTAACGGTGCGTGGGGTATTATAAAAACACTGCAAAAATGGTGTAATATACCGTATGGTGCTTTCTTAGTTAAAGAGAGCACCAGTGCCCTATTTCAGCTTTGGCGCACGAATCTAAAAAAATGGTTTCAATTTTTTACAACATAGAACTTGCGCGGTGCGCTGTAATAATACAGAGCACCGGTGCGATGGCATACACAGGGCGCACCGATAATGAAAAATCCATTTCTTAAAAAATTCACGCAATGGCCAAATGGATTGGGATCCGACTATGCAAGTAGTCCCGTGGGTTGGACGTCAATCTAAAATGAAAAACCCAAATTCTGAAATCACAGAAACAGGGAGAAGAAAGGGCAAAAACAAAAAAATGAAGGGTTCTGGGTAAAAATGGATAAAACTGCAGGAAAAAATAAAAATTGCAGAAAAAAGTAAAAAAAAAAAGAATTAAATTTAATCACGAAATGGTTTGAAATTATATGATAAAGGGCTTGAATCACCAGAGATTTGGTTTCTGATTGTCTGAATACTTCTGTTTGAACGTATTTCGCCATCCATAGTGCCCTCGTGTTCTCTTGCTCCAGGTCTGTCTCCTGCAAAAATCTGACAGAAAAGTTTTAGCAAAAATAGTGAAATAATGAAAAATGTTTAGTATTTAAAGAATTATTTTATCAAATTAGATTTTCGAAAATATTTTTTCGCCCATTTTTCAAATTGCTGTTGTTGTTGTTTATTTATTTATTTATTTATTTTTTTTTTTTATATTTTTAATTAATTAATTAATTAATTTTATTTTATTTATTTATTTATTTTTTTTAACTTAAATAAAATAGAGTTGCGTTTTTTTTATTTGCGTTTATTCATTTCCAGTGCGCGGAAATGTGACGCACCAGTGCGTTGTATTAATATGACGCACCGGGGCCTGTTAGGATGATAAGCGCACCGGGCTTTTTAATTTTGTTGTTGTTGTTGTATGTAAGATCATAATAAAATAATGATAATTATAAAGTACATGCATTTATTTTAATTATTTTTTAAACTTTATATATATAAGATCATAATAAAATAATGATAATTATAAAGTACATGAATTTATTTTCATTATTTTCTAAACTTTATGTTACAAAAATTCATATTATTCTAGATTTGTTATTTTACAATTATTTGCAAATTTACAAATTTAAATATTTGAATAAAATCATTTCACACTATTACAATTAAAATTTTCACATTAATAGAATTAAAATTTTACATACAATTACATTAATTAAAATTACAATTACAATTAGAATTAAATTTACAATTACAATTTTACATTAATTTCACATACATGAATTACAATTATAATTACAATTACAATTTTAATTTTACATGCAATTACATTTATAATTTTACATATAATTACATTTCCAATTACAATTACAATTACAATTTTACAAATATTTTACAAACAATTCAATTAAAATTACAGTTACAAATACAATTACATTTACAATTTTACATAGAATTACATTTACAATTACAATTACAATTTTACAAAATTTTTACATACAATTCAATTAAAATTACAATTACAAATACAATTACAATTTGTGAAATTTACATACAATTAGAATTACAATTACAAATTTACAATTTTTCATATATACAATTACAATCATTTCAGAATAAATTAAATATTACAATTACAATTAAAATTTTACATTAATAAATATTTTACATACAATTACAGTTAAAATTACAATTAGTACAAATACAAATACAATTTTACAATTTTATATAGAATTAAAATTTAAATTACAATTACATTCACGACATAATATTTAATAAATATCATGGTCATTTAATAATATTAAATTAATTAATAAACATCATCACGATCATGATAACCATCGTACAAACATCATATTCGACTAATAAACACATTCAATTAACATTATATATTAACATCATCACAACACAAACATCAAATATACATCTCAATATAATGTCAAATAACTCAGGCGCTTATCACATATACACATCTATCTGCAAGCTAAACATTAAATGAACATATCTAACATGACTAACAATATGCACCACATCATGATGATTATCAACATGAAAATTAAGTACAACTGCAATATGAACATAAAATACATGGACCATATATATATATATATATATAAAATTGAATAATGTTAAAAATATACAATTGTAATATAAATGTCATGGATTAGGGACTGGTGGTAGTATAACAACATCAATAACACTAGTACAAGTGGATGCGACCTGCTCAGTAAAGCTAGGTGCAGCCTCGACAGTCGATGGTCGAATAGTCTGCTCATGATCACGATGATCACTAGTACTGATGGATGCATCTGCTGGTGGTAGTACAACATGATCAATATGAGGTGCAGTAGTAGTGGAGGCCTGCTTAGTCAATAGCACTGCAGCCTCGACGGTCGATGGTCCAACCTGCTCATGATGATCGTGACTAGTACGCATGATGGATGCTGCAGGCTGCTGACTGGACGTGGCCGATGGTCCAACCTCATCTCCATGATGACTAGTGTCAGATGCTGCCAGTGGAGCCTCATGCTGATCATCAGGCGCGTCGCGAGGTGAACGATCACGAGATGCATTTGAGTCGTTGCTGGCGGACTGTCCATCACGTGCCGCAGCTTGACTATGCTTATAGCCATGGACAATCCTCCTTAATCATGTAACAACTGTCATAGCTCCTACGACATGCCGCATCAGGCCATACATGTCATGCGACATGCCTCTCCACATCCGTAACAGTCTATCATCGCCCTGTATCTCTCTGTAATGAGCGGGCCTGATGCTCACATCTGAAATCAATCCACAGAGTTGGCTGCCCAACTCCATCCGATATCTGGTCTCAGGTCGACCATGCCTAGCAAAAAGTGGTACCGACGCACCATGAGGCGCTCGATCAACACATCTCTCTACTGCGCCACCGACCTCATCCTCCGGTGCATCAACCATCTCCTGATCGTAATCATCAGGATCGACACCTGGATCATGTGGTGGATCCAACATCTCATCACCATCAAAAGAGCCAATGTCTGCAAAATATATACAAGTACACAATAATAATTAGACAATTTCATTACACAATTTAATAAAAACAAGTTAAAGAACATGTTAGAATAAATATAAATAAAACAATAATATTACCTCTATCATCTGGCGGCTCATCAGGAGTGAAGAGGATATTGGGACACCCTTGCCAATCTAGTCCAGCATAAGGACATGGGACCATAATGAAGGGATGCAGCCCGCCAACATTGGCTATTAAGTCCACTGAATCATGTGATATCCTCGTTGGAAACATAGTGTCTCCCCTCTTGGGCATCATCTGCCCCCACATGTGCGTCCAACCCTCAAACATCAGCCTACGAGGCTGTCGAACAAAAATAGGTCTCATCTATGGAAACCTCTCAAAAAATAAACAAAACAACTCTGAAGCAAAAGGGAAGTTGACCCTCCCTTGTGCATGAGCACGACATCTATCTAAGGCCGTACAAAACTGTCGCAAAAAAATGGTAGACCACCTGACAAGTCGTGGATGCTGTACTAAAGAATCAACGTAATATAAAAGCGAGCAACTAATGCGTTGCCCGTCACTGGTGTTGTGCGAAATGATAGAAGCGATAATAGAGAGGCATTGCACATCCTGTCTACCAAAAGCACCTATATGTAATTGACCTCCAAGTACCTAAAACTTTGAAGGAGATAGTACATGTGCTCCAATGTATCTCTAGGAGTAAACTAACTGACTCCCTGCTACACAACCAGCTGGAACGTCTGGGAATGAGGGAAAATCCACCCCTCTCCTCGATAGTCCTGTAATAAAAAAATATCCTCCTCAGTGGGTGTGTACCACTGGTCAGGACCAACCTAAAAAGCCTGTCGGTGGGCATTCCACCTGTCGATAAGATGTCTCAAAAGCACATTATGGGCCTTTAGGCCGGAAATAGCCTCCTCATAGAACTTGAGGAGGCCTACTTGCATAAGGATCTCTTGAGTATCTGTACTAATAGGGCGAGGGCATCCTTCTCTCTCCCTCTCTCTCGCCTCCCATTGGCGAATCATGTCATATTGTTCTGCTTGTTGTTGCTGCTGTTGCTCCTATTCTCTCTGAATCATTTCCATATTAAATTTTTATTTATTTATTAAAACAGAAATGTATTTATAAATATACATATATAATTTTTTTTGAAAAAAAACAAACATACAAGTCGGTGCTCCATAAAAACAATCACGCACCGGTGCCGGTGCGTCCTAATATTTTAGCACACCGTCCCCAGGGCCCCTAATGAAACAGACTGCACCGGATTTTGTGCAGATGTCTATTTTTCAAGCACCGTGGACTGTATATAATTTAGAATAGCGATGCCCTGACTGAAATATACGCCCCAACGCATATAGTCGTGTCAGCGCACCGAATTCATGACAATGACATAGTTGACGGTGCGGTCTTTTACCCGGCCGCACCGTTGACCCTCTCGGAATGCAAAATGCGGTGCGCTGACATAAACTGGGGCGACAAATGAAGTCAATGCACCGCACTGTGATTTCCGGGGTCAACGGTGTGCCTGGATAAATGAGCGCATCGCCTTTTTTCTTTTTTCTTTTTTAATTTAAAATTATTTGGGGCGCCTTCCGGCACCGCCTCGGAAACGGTGCGGTTACTGTTAGCACCGATAACGGTGCTGCCTGTAAGTTTTACAGGTAGCACCGCTATCCAGTGCGAGCTGAACAGCTCGAGCGCACTGCGCGCCAATTTTTTTTTCTTTTTTAATGGTTATTTTAAAGTTTATTTCAATTTCTAAGTCGCTAAAAGGCTTAATTATAGAAAAACTAGAAAAATACCTATACATTTCGCTGTCGAGGAGGCATATTGGCTGTAAAATTTGGAAAATAAAATTTGGCCATTGTTTTTCAAAATGAAAGCTGGAGATTGGAGGCCAATGCAGAGCAGGAATGCGTGCAGTGGGTGCAATGAGAGCATCGATGTCAGGGCGGCTCAGAAATAAGGAAATAACACTGGGGCTTGAGAGTTCTGGAGCATTGATGAAAGTGAATAGTGAAGTTTTTTTGCCGTAATTTTTTTTTTTAATTAACCCTGTTTCGGTGTGCGGGGTTTTATAAGCGCACCGGTGCGATTAAATAAAACCGCATTGGGCGATATCAATTCTGACGTGTTGTTTATAACGCGTCAGGGCGTTTCCCTAACCGCGCACTGAGATGTTTCAGTTTCGACGTGAAAATTTGATGATGCACCGTGGCGACGTAATGGTAAAGCATCGGTGCGTAATAGTCGTAAAGCACCGGTTTTTATTTTTATTTTTTATTTTTTATTTTTTTAAAATTTTTATTTTATTTTTTATAACGCTATTCCAGTGCATGCGGTTTCTGGCGCACCAGTACTCTTAGAGAAGAACGCACTAGCTCGTTTCTGTTTTGGCATGGTGTTTTATGATGCACTGACGCGGAAGAGTATTGACGCCCCGGTGCGTTACAGTAATTGGACGCCTCGGCGGTGTGTGTACTTCACGCACACTTTCCGGTGTGCCGATGTTCAGTGTGCACTGGCGCATTCTATGGTATCGTGCGCACCTGTAATTGATAGCTCAGGAGCACTGGAAAACTGAAAAATCTGGGTTTTTTGTCGTAAATATATATATATATATATATATATTTTAAATTTAACCCTTTACTAGTGTGCGTTGTTTATAGGCGCACCGGTACTGTTTGCTACAAACGCACCAATCAGTTTGTGTTTTGGCGCATTTTTTATGATGCACCGGTGCGGTTTCTGTCTACCGCATCAGGTGGTTTCGGTGTTGGTGTTGTGTTTTATAATGCACCGGTGCGGACGAGTTGTGAGGCATCGGTGCTCTATTATATTATGATGCACCGGGCAGGTGTGTACGGAGTGCACAGTGTCCAGTGTGCCAATGATTTTGTCCGCACCGGTGCTTTTTTTTTTTTGAGAGCACCGGGGCGAGTTTTAACGATAAGAGCACCGATAGGAAAACATCCGCAAAGCCCTCCGCCTACCAACCTCCTCTAGTAACCTTTGCTAGAAACGGATGTATGTGGTATTTTTCTTTGTGGTTCCTCAAAAATATACGCTAGAGGGTCTTTTCCTTGTAGTGTCCTGTTCTTATTGCTCTGCTGGGTATGGTTACTTTTTGGCTTATCATTAACTTGTTGTCATTGTTCACCCTCTTCTTAGGTGTCTCTTTCTGGGCTTGGTTGAGTTGTCCCTTCCTTTTTTCTATTTGGGAGGCTTTTAAGAATCCTCTCTTGTTCCCGCATCAACCTCTCATTATCGCTTCTCACTTGAACCATTTCTTCTTGTAATTGGTGCATATTATCCAGAGTCTACTGGTTTGCCTTTATTGTTCCTCGAGTAATCTGCTGGTTTGTTGATGTTGGTCCACGCTCAACTGCACCCACATTTCTAGATTTATTTCTGGGTTAGACTGGGGGTGTGGTTCTCCTATAGTCCTAAGAGCTTGATGTACTGAATCCCTCCTCATTGTACTATGTCGAACCATTCTTCCTATTTATGTGTACAATTTACACACCAATATGTTATTTAGGTCACCCAACTGGGTCCCAACGTGTGAACACTGCTCTGATACCACCTATGACATCTTACCATGTAAAATGTTAAAGAAAGTTACCATGAATAATATAAAGATAAAAATAATAATTACATTTACCTTATAACATCTAAACTTTACTAAGCATTATATTACTACCATGTCATTTGGTTAAACACGGTCTTAAATGAATGGTTGCCATTATATATATATAGCATGATATGTAGAACTATGTCATCTATTTACCATAGAGTATAACACATGACTGCATAGTATAAAATTACACCGCAAAGCATATAATTATCCATTTAAATGATTATAGTACTCTGCTATAATGCCATATCTCGTTTTCATACTTATTAGATCTTGTTCCTAAAGTCATAGTTTTGGAACTATTATTATATTTTCGATTTCGGTTTGATTGCTAGCCAACTGGCCGCAACTGTGAGCTCGTGGCATAAGATTTGGAAGTTCTGCTAGTTTATGTCTTTGAAGTTCATGACTTGATTCTCCGTATCGTTGGGAATTACGATGCTCTCCAGTCACATGAAACTTGGGTTGATCCCCGCCCTTGGTAGATCGTCGATTCGATGGTTGTAATGGAGGTTGGGGCAGTTAGGGTATTACCCTACCCCCCGAACCCTAACAACTTCCTCATTTCGTCGCCGCGTTCCACTGTGCTCTGCAACTCTGGTATTTTTCTTATGCTTTTCTGCAATTTGTTTACGGTCAAGAATATAGGTAAGACTATGCATTCCTCCTCTTGTTCCTCCGGCTTTTCCCTCCAACGTTTGTTGTTTTTTTATTGCTCTCGCACAACTCATTCCTTTCAGTGATTAGTGTGGTTTCCTGCATGTTTCAGCCTATGCTTCTTGGTAGAGATTGTGCACCAACTGCCATGAGGGTTTTATGTGGTTTTTCCTACTGAAATATCCGACTTTTCTTCACTCAGCGACGATTACTTGACTTCAACATGGCCAACCTAGGTAAGGGTTTCCATTTATGCACTGTGTTTTAAGATTATCATTATTTTTTTATAGTTTTTCTGATGTATTCTCGTTCTCACAGTTTGAATTTGGCTTTCTTCCGAGGGTATCGTTCCGACCCCTTTGCTTTTGAGAGGTAAATCTTGTTCAAGTCTTGTTTGCATATTTTTATTTCATTTTCTTAAACCCAACTAGGAAGTCGTCAATAGAAGTTCTCACGATTTATTTCTATGGTTTTGGCAGGTACAATTCCGTGGAACCTTAACTCCTCTACAGCTCTGACTTGCATACAAACTTCCAGATATTAACATTCCTCACCCATATGTGTACAGGTACCTCAGCACCTCGGGTTGTCTCTTTCGAGATGTTTCAGTCTCTGTTCATACTTTAATATACCCATTTGTTAATTTGGAAAGGTGATGATAGTCTTGAGTTAAAACTTTAGAAATCCAAATTAATAGTGGAAGTTTTTAGCCCTTTGAGGCCTCTAGGCTAAACAATATATTTATAAATTTTGTTTTCTGTTGAATTGGGGGTTTTTAGCTCTAATTCGAGCCTTCAATGAACAACACATTATATTATGGAAATGAACTGTAACAAATTTTACATTCCGGCTCTCTCTGCTGTCCAATAGCTTGTATTAAAAAGAACGTTTCGACTTTGTTCCCAATTGTCAAAATCCTCTGTATAGACTTGCTGCGAGTTTATGTATATATTTTTATGTTGATTGTGGCCATAACGTATTACAGTTTAACTATAAATATAGTTTTGTTGCCACCCCCTTGTGGGCAGTGCACAAATTTCATTTCTGTTTTGGATTATGGATTCTGCACTCAGAGTATTGAGTTAGTCTGTAATTGGTTATTATGTTTATATATTTATGCAATATTTATTTATAGCATCCGAAAATTTTTATTATAGTTCCATGCAATGTTTTTATGTTCTAGTTGTTCTTATGGTATCCCAACAAATGTTTTACCTCTTCATGAGGCTTTCCAGTTTTCATTTAAACAAGTTTCTCCGATTTGCTTAAGTTTAATATTCTATAGAGAACCACTCGTTCACTATAATGTTGCTATTTGGTTAATTATTTAAAATTACATTGCATTTCTATACTGTAGGTTTAGTGCTTCTATAGTTCAATTTAAGTTCATAATTTCCTTATTATTTTTCTAAAATAAGTTTTCCCCCAGATGTCCGGACAATCATTAAATTAATATGGGTTATTCCTCAACCCTTAGTCTGTGAAACTGTTCTTTTTTTTATGGGGTTTCTCCCTAGATGGACTAACTGTCCCATCCAATAATTTGTTCTTCTTTAGAATCTCAAACTATTTCTACATGTTCTTTATACTTAAATCTTTAGGACTTCTTTATGCATATAAAAATGTACTTTTATTTGATTGGTATATTACATTCTTGTACTAGGGAAATCTTTACAGACATCAGAATCTGTATAGTTAACCCTAACTTTAATAGTCTATTCAGCCATTCCTAACAATAATAACTACCTTTTGTACTCAACTTTCACAACGTACATAAATTCAATTACAGAGATTAACATATTCATAAATGAATAAAAAAACCTCTTTATTCCTATCCATTTCGAGTTCCTCCCAACCATGAGAGAGACTATTACGTCCTCAGTTCCCCCGTGCTCCTCACTAGAGTAGGATTAAATAGAAGAGCAGTTCTTCTGGAGGTAGACCTCAAGACCTTTGTCCAACATTTCTTCCAATTGTCAGGTTACATAGTTCCACTAGTTCTTGCTAGCTATGGACACTCTCACCTTTCAGCCCTCTTTCAGTCTTTCTTTTTGCACATAACCCCTTTTCCTCTTCAGGATTTCCTTTTTATTACCAAAGGATATGTAACTGTCAACTACTCTGGTATATTGGTCACTTTTACCATAAATTTCTGGAAACCACACCATAATTAATCCTTATTAAAAAAAAAAGAAATAAATTTTGTAAGGTAAGTATCAAATAACTACTTTAATCTAACTATTCTGGTATCTTGGACACTTTTACCATCATTTTATGGAAACCACACCATAATTAATCTTTATTATAAAAAAGAAATAAATTTTGTTCATAATTTACTTAATATATTTATTAACTCTGTTTCTCTTAAACAAGTCAAATGTATCAATTAAAATAACATAGCAACTTAATCAGGTGTTACATATAATTATGACGCGTTTAAACAATAATCATCCAACTTGGTAGAATTGGCAAAAAAAAATTGAAAATATGGGGTTTGATTCGATTTTTGAATTAATACGCCAATGTGTATTTTGGCACTTTTCCACCTTGGACAGGAAGTCAACCTTGAGTTATCAAGATGAGTTTCCCCTCATAATTCTAGGGGATGGTTGAACCCACAACTGGCTCGAGTTATCCTATTGTTTACATATTCCCAAAATTTTTTGAGGTGGTCCATCTACTCTGCATACATGAAATTGCATACGGTGACCCAATAAAATTGAATATATTTTTGATTAATGAACATAGGTATGGGATATTCCGATTTACAAGGAGAGACGAACATGTTTATAGTCAAAATTATCGAATTTTCATGGTCATATGTTTTAAAAAAAACCCTTCTGGATTTCTTATATAATTAAATTTTTCGAGTGAATTTCTTAATAAGGTTGTTAAAGAAACGTGTTAAAAACAAAGAAAATTTAAAGGATAGAAATTTATCTTAAAATTTAGAAATTTTGGTCAATATTACTAGTTTTTAATATGTAAATTGTAAAAGTCTTTTGGCAATTATTTTATAGAAATATTTATATCTCTTTAATGATTTTATATAATATCTAGAAAATTTTGGCTATTTATAAAGTAAAATATTCTTATACTATAAAATTGGGCGAATCATATTCTAATTTATTTATAGTGTTTTATTAGTGTTTTAGTAACATTTTTATGAACTTTTTAAAGATAGATGTGTTTTATTAGAAATTTGAATAAATATTTAATTATAATAAAGTTTTATATTCCACAAAAACAAATATTAAATGTCACTATGAATCGTTGGTATTTGAAAATAATAGATGTTTTGCTAAGTGTTATAAATTAAAATTTGAGTTGTTCTCGTCAATGAGTAATTAGTAATTGAGGATAAAAATGTATACTTAAAATAATGTTTGCATATACTTCATATATGAATCCATTTAATGTGGAATCTCCATAGTTCACTCTACCATATAATTTGAATGAAAATTCAATTTATATTACACATCATATAATACATGGTGTAATTGTGTATATGGATGAACACAAAAATTCTCACAATATGCTATTCTAATATAAAACTATGCATTTTATTTTGGTATATGACAACAATTTTAAAAGGCTTTTATTATATTGTATATTTCAATTTTTAAAATATTGGAAAAAATAATATATTTAAGTCTATTCAAGATGCCTATTCCCAATTATTATTATTATTATTTTTTGTATCTAATCGAATTTAAACTCAAACTCAAACTTGATAACTATAGTTTAAACTACCCATAAGACTCTACAAAGAAAAGCAAGTGTCTCCTCTAAAAACGCGAAGTCCACTTTTCGAAATTGTATTTGTGTTTGGTAGCTAGGCTTCAACTTAATAAATATATATTCACACAAAATAAATTAGCAATTGCCCCTAAAGGTGCAAAGATACACCAAAGGAATAGAACATGCCTATGATGTTATTGCAAAAATGTTGCAACAAAGGAAAGATAACAACCTAAAGGGTGGATGATGGAGGGGAGGAAATGCGTTCAAGCTTGCAACAGTCTCACACTTGTGTCGATCTTTATGTGATAGATGTTGCTTGAACCATTGTTCCTGCCTAAGTCATTTTTTCCAATCATACCTCTATGTCAAAATTTTATATAGATATTATATCCAAGCTATAACATGGAGGGTAATGAGGAGAAACATTACCATAGGTCTTGGTCCTAGAGATTCTTAATTTGCAAATAGGCTTTGTTATAATATTGTGCCATTACTATTACTTATCAATACTACATGCCTAAAAAACTATAACACATTTTATATGTCACTTGTTCATATAACACTTTTTTTAACTAATTAATTTAATTAAAAGGATAAAAATGACATAATTACTTTGGAGAGAAATCTCAATCATTGATTTGTGTATATTATTATAAAGATTCTAAAATATTTCATAAAGGTTAAATCCCTACCATCCACTTAATAATTATTAATAATTAAATTAAAATTCAGAAAACTCATTCCAAAATATATAGAATTCACTTACAAAACTCATATTCCTTCACTTATTCAAAAACTAGCTTTCACTTTTCTAGACTATTGATTCTTTGCTATATAACATATTCTCTCATATGTGCAACAATATTTTTGGCTAACCCACACTTAACGTGTACTGCTTGTTATTTATTTATAATATCACCCATATGATTTCAATCAAATTTCTAACTAATGTAACTTGGTAGGCAAAACAACTTAATAGACAAAACAACAAACTAATTATGTTCTTAATATGATTTTTTAATTACGTTTTAATTTGATTTTTTAATTTTAATTTAAATATTGTATAATTATGTTTTAATTCGTAGTCGTAATAAATTTTTCAATGAATTTAATATAAATTTTGAAAAAAAAAACTATTGTTAAAAAATTCACTAGTTGATTTAGAATAAAAGGGACAAGGAAAAAGATATGCCAACATTTTTTTTGGTTCTGAATCTTAAAATTGAAATTTGCCATTAAAATAGGTTAATGTGGAAACATTGAATGGCTTCAAGGAATTTTATCTCAAATACGCCAAGCACACACTATATAAAATTAGGCAGTAGTTCCTTGAATCCCTAATGTTAACCATTCTGGTTCCAGTTTTCTACTATGGAGATCGATAGGCATATATTTGGGTATCAAGAAGCTGCCATGTATGTTTTACCGAATAAAAAAATAAAAAAATTAGTAATGCCTTTAAAATCTTACCCTTATAGGTGCTGAAGTCTTGGGAGCAGAGGAAGAAGGTAATTATGAAGGCCCGATACATGGCATTCGCGAGGGAGACCACAAACCTTATTGATGAATTGGAATCTGGAATCCCAGGGATGGAACTTGGACAAGGTTAAAGGAAATAGAACAAGACAAGAGGAACATACTCCTTATAGAAGAGCAGACGTGGAGGCTAAAAAGCAGGGTTGTCTGGTTAAAAGATGGTGATAAAAATACAAACTTTTTTCATGCCTTTGCAAAAGGGAGAAGGGATTATAATTCTATATGGCAGATTGAAGAGAACGATTCTACACTCTACTCATGAGAGGATATTAGAGAAGGGGCTGTTAGAAATTTCAAAGGATTGTATAAAGCTAGTGAACAGGGTCACCACGAGGAGCAGATATGGGCAGTGGAGGGTTTCCTTATGATGTTTGATGACAGGGAGCACACTGATTTCTTTAAACCGATATGGAGAGAGGAGATTATGACTGTATTGAATTCCTTCTCGAAGGATAAGAGTCCGGGGCCAGATGGTTGGACCCCAAATTTCTTCTTACATTTCTCCGATATCTTTATCGATTATACTACAGAGATGGCGGAGGAGACAATGCAATCTAGTAAGGTGAGAGGGGCTCTAAATTCTACTTTTCTTGTACTTATTCCAAAGAAGGATCAGACTATTTCTTTCAACGACTACATACCGATCTCACTCTGCAATACATTGTACAAGATAGTATCTAATACAATCGCGGAACGATTGAAAGGTGTCATATCCAATCATATTTCGCCAGAAAAATCAAGTTTTTTAAAGAATAGGAGCATCCATGATGCGGTGACAGCTACGCAGGAAGTCATTCGATCTATCCACACGCAGAAGTTACATGCCATGGTTATGAAGATAGACCTTAGTAAGGCATATGATATGGTTGACTGGGGGCTACTGAGGATGATTCTATATAAGATTGGTCTTGACCAGGCATCAGTCGACTGGATTATGGGTTGTGTGACTAATACTTCCATGGCTATCATTATAAATGTCTTGGCATCGTGTTTTTTCAAGCCTGGGAGGGGTTTGAGACAAGGTTGTGCACTCTCTCCTCTTTTATCCATTTTAGTTATGGACTCTTTGAGCTTGAAAATTAACAATGAAGTGAGATTGGGTAGTATCAAGGGGATTAAGCTGTCACATTGTAGACATATAGGCCATAAATTTTTTGTGGATGATGTTATGCTATTCGAGATGCTCATTAGATCAGTATGGAAGCATTTTCATGAGTTTTTTCAAAGATTCAGGAAAGCCTATGGAATGATGGCAAACATTGGGAAGTCGTGTATTTTCTATGAGGAGGAGGGGAGAGTTCTGGAAAATGACAGAGCCTCCATGCTCAATTTCTGCTCTGCTCCTTTGAGTATGGGGTTTCAATACCTGGGCTTTCAGATGAAGCCAAACAATTATAAGAACAAGGATTGGGAATGGCTAGTAGTGAAGGTTGAAAAGAAAATTAGAGGATGGACTTCTAAGTGGCTGAGCAGTGGTGGGAGATTCATCTTGGTACAAGCAGTGATACACAATATAATGGTCTACTGGGCTCACATCTATGCTATTCCGAAAAAGATATTGAACATCATTAGAAGGGTTATTTTGAATTTCATTTGGAATGGTAGGGAGGACAGAGGCATATACCATCTAGTGAGATGGGAACTTATTATGACCACTAAATTACTAGGAGGGTGGGGCCTAAAATATTTGGTAACTTTCGAGAGGGCACTCCTTATAAAATATTTCTAGAGGGGGATGAAGACAAATGGGATATGGAGGGAGATTATCCTGTTCAAGTATTTAGAGTCGGCGGATTTGGAACGTTTATTCTTGGAAGAGTGGAATAGAAAAAGGGGAGGATCAGCTATATGGAATGGGTTCAAGAACTGTTGGCTTGATATTAAAACTTTTATGAGCTCGAAATTTGGAAATGGGGGTAAGATACTGATTGGCTTCCAGGGTCTATGTGGCGTTGTATCAACAACGAGGTGCAACTTTCAACTTATAAGTTATCTGAACAGTATGGGTTATTTTTATATGTCACAAATCATTAAGAAGGTAGACCGAGGTATTCCGTTTTGGCTGTCGGGGGAAGAATTAAGGCTCTCGGATCATTTAAAGGAGGAGTGGGAGATTTTCACTGAAGATTTAAGGAGTATAGGTTTATTTTGGGTCAATGCTGGGGATAGGGTGGTATGGAGTGGTCGTAAAAAGGAGGGTATGTTGATGGTGGATGCCGTTTATAACAATTTATACACACGAATTGTACAGACCCCAGTTATTGGCCCCTACAAGGGATTATGGGAGAACTTGGCTCCACTAAAAATGAAACTCTTCCTATGGATGGTAATGATGAACAAAAACCTCACATGGGAGAATTTGAAACAGAGAGGAAGGATTGGACCCGGAATTTGTAGGCTATGTATGGCGGAGGACGAAGATAATACACACCTATTTTATAAATGCATTTATACTAGGAATGTTATGAAGGTGATTTGTGAGTATTTTAGGATGCAGGGCCCTAATACCGAGAACACAAAATACTTCATTATATGGTGGAATATGAAAAATATAAATTACAGGAACATCCCGGGACTTTTACACTGGGCCATATGGTGTGAAAAAAACAAATGGATCTTTAGGGAGGTGTCGAGTTTCCCTATGGGGACTGCAGCTATCATTTTACAACACTGGGAAAAACTTAGATCAGAGCCAAAACCTACCAAGGATCTTTTCATGAGAATGAGACCTGTAGAAATATATTACCCAACAGGATTTTTTGATGGTGCTTCTCAACAACATAGATGTGGGTGCAGGGCTTGGCTGATGCTCTCACCAAACTGTCACTACAAGATTTACTGCTTCAGAGGAACATGGACTAATATGAGAATAGAGGTACTAGCTCTATGGGGATTATTATGGTTTTCTTCTCAGCTCTGCATTGAGGATCTCTGGGTGTTTGGTAACTTGAAGGTACTCATTGATTACCTTAATAGAGGAAATAAGCTTTCGTCGGGTCATCTTACAACTTGGCTAGAATGTATCGAGATGATAAGGAACTCCTTCACCACTTTACTTTTTAAGCACATATTCTGTGAAAAGAACTCTTAGGCAGATAGACTTTCCAAAAAAGGTTTTTATGGAGTTTTTGGTCAGATGTACTATGAGCTAACAGATTCAGATGGGGAAGGTGCTAAAGGTATGGTCCAGTTCTCTTAAAACTTCTTAATATTCCTCCACACCAAAATTTTTGTTTTTTGGACTAGTTATTGATATTTCTGCCACAGTCTACTTAGTACTCTACAGGTTTCCTTGAAGGAGGTCGGGGTTTGTGTTTATTTCTGTTCAATGATTATAAGAAGGGAAGGCCCTGGGAAAGCACTGGGAGGCTGTGCCCAACCAGTTTCCATTTTGATATATTCCTTTCAGTTATATGCTAGAGGTTATCGAAGGTGGATGAAAGAGGAGAACTAACGAAAGTGAAGACCGGTTTTAATTTTTTGGTCTCAGCACGTAGATTTTTGTAAGCAGGCAAGAAGTTTTAAAATGATACTTCTGTAGATTTTGTTTGGATACTGTCTGAAGACAACGTCTCCCTTAATATGTAAGGTTACTATGACGTATTACTCAAGAAAATATTTGTAAGAAATATATGTTTCTATTGAACTGGACATTATATATACCAGTGTTTTTATACTTGAAAAAGAAAAAAAAGTGCTGCCTTGCTATGTTATTTCAAAGTGAAATGACATCTTCTTCATTTATTTGTATATGTAACGTCACAAATACAAGGAGTCTTTCCTCCAAATGCCACATATAGATCTTGCTAGTACACATGCAACAATCTTGCCTCTAGGTTGAGGGGAAGATGTACAAACTGATATATAACAAATTTATAACTTTCCAGTGATAGATTTGAAAATAGTTATTTATAGAAGAAAAAAATACAATAACTCATTAATTTAATTAATTTAATTTAGAAAATTGTAGCAACTTAAAAATATATCAAGGTCTAAGGATTCAACCATAATTGATTTCATGAGCGAAAATTTCACTCATAAATGATAAAAGTTTTTATAAAAGAGATGATGGATGGAAAGCGATAAAATCTTGTGGCAACAATGAAAAAGGAATACTTTCAAAACCTCATAATTGTTGAAGATAAAGTAAATTGTTTATAAAATATATCTTAATAATGAATAATTAGAGAATAACACTATTCAATTTAAAGCACACATTGAAATTTATAATGGGCAACTTAAGATTTATGATGAGTAACTAAAAATACATTTCCAAACTTTTCTTTTGACATCGATCTTGACCAAAAATAACATAACATTATCAATTTATGTTCAATTTAAAACTCTCATTGAAATTTAATGTAAAACATAATATATTAATTAAAACATAATTAATTATCTGCAACTACATTAGCTATTATGTATAGAAAGCTTAAATTATTTGCACTACTTTTGCTGTTATTAGACTGAATATTGAAATTGGAAAAGTTTGAATTATTTGCACCCACTTTTCCTTGGATATTTTTGTAAGGAATAATGCAAAGCCACTTGTAGAGAAGGTGCATCGGGATAATATGAGATCTATTCCGCCTCAAATGCAATTGCATGTTTCTTTACCAGAAGGATTATTCGTGGACACCTACGATAAAGACTGTTAGTGGTGTGGATTCATAGTGAGAAGAGTTTTCTATGGGGAGGAGTTCTGGTTGGTCTACTTTCATGAAATTGACCAGTCAAAGCATATCTCCTTACAGCCCTTCGACCCGCTCAGGACTAGAATGGATGAAATTGGACTTTGGTTCCTTAGCATATCTCCTTACAGCCCTTCGACCCGCTCAGGACTAGAATGGATGAAATTGGACCTTGGTTCCTTAACGTATCTCCTTACAGCCCTTCGACCCGCTCAGGACTAGAATGGATGAAATTGGACCTTGGTTCCTTAGCATATCTCCTTACAGCCCTTCGACCCGCTCAGGACTAGAATGTATGAAATTGGACCTTGGTTCCTTATCATATCTCCTTACAACCCTTCAACCTGCTCAGGACTAGAATGGATGAAATTGGACCTTGGTTCCTTGGGTTTGATGTGTCAATATATTTTTCAAAGTATTGAGCTGTATCTATAGCATTTGAAATAGAATTTAGATTTTACTATCTCCAAAACATGAAAACATGAATGCACCTTGCTTTGTTACTCGTTTTTCTTTTGATTAAGCAAAAGGTCGTGCAAATTCTTAATGTTGTGTGCCTTCGTTTATGTATTAAAAGAAATGAACATACGAGTCACCTATTCCTATATACAACTTAATTTTAAACTCTATATCATTAGGGTTTTAACAAATAATTTCCTTAGTTTTAAACTTTATATCATTAGAGTTTTAGCAAATAGTTTCCGTGATAACAATTGCCTTAACATTGTTTATTATATTATAAAATATTTTTTTAGATTAATGATTAAATAATTTTTCATATATATATATATATTTTAACATCTCAATTTATCATAAAACAAAATATTAAAACCTTAACATAAAAATGAGAATTTACAACTATTTCAATCTTCTTTAACTTATCATAATTCATTTTACAACTCTTTTAAACTTCTTTAACATATCACAAACAAAGTTTATGATAAAGTTACTCAAAAGTCTCATAAAATTTAATATCAAACCAGAACAACCAACATCCAACTTCTAGTAAGGGATGATATCTGTTAAGACATGGTTTATTTCCTATAATGTAGAGAAACCCGAACAACCAATTTCTTGTTAGGAATGATATGTGTTAAGATATAGTTTATCAAATAATTAAGTTTAATAATTTGACTGTTAATATACTTATTAATGTAAAGATTATGTAACATGAAAATAAATATCCACAATATCATATTATATTGTGGTTTTTTTATATTTATTAAATTTTGAAGCATAATTTAAAATACAAAAAACATAACTAAAACTTAAAACAATATTCTGATTCTGGTTTTTTTAGATACAATAGTTTGAATATAATTTTATCTCTTTTTTTTAATTGTTTCGGTCTTAAAAATCATTTAAATGGATTCTTAAGTTCAACCAATTGATACAATGATTTTACTAGTCACGTTAAAAGAAATATATATCAATGTTAAAATTATATTTCACATTTAGTTTCACTAACTTATTTATATATTTTATTATATTCTAAAAATATCTATATTTTCTAATTTAATATTATTATATATATATATATATATTAATAAAAAATTAAATATTTAAATATTTATTTTATAAAATTTCTTAAAAAAAAAAAAATCATGTTTAACAATTTCTTTTATATTTATGTTTCTATTATTCTTTTAAGGTAATCAAACAAATAGTCACGTCACTTTTTAACCAAGATTCAAATATTTTAAAATTACAACGTTTAATTTTTTTTAATTTTTTAATTTTTTTAATTTTATGAATTTGTAATATGACAAATTAATATTATAATGTATGAGTAATTTGGCAATAATATAGAATAATTAATTTATGAATATCTTTTATTTAATTAGTTTGTCTTTTTTTAATCACAATTTTAATTAGAATTAGTATCATGGAATAAATATTTTAGTTGAGGTGGTTTGGTGAACAATTTATTTCTTAAGTTGACTAATTTGTGTAACATTTATAAAATAGTTATATCTAGTATAATAGTCACATTTACTAAATAGTTGTATATAGTGTAATAATGAAAACTAATATTTAGAAGTTATAGGTTCTCCAAATATTTTTGCTTAGTTAAAAAAAATTAGTATTATGGATTTAACTTTTACACATCTCAATTTGAAATTTCTTGTATATGTTATAAGTCATTTAGGCAAATGATTTTACATTTTTCCATGTGAAATATACATATTGCATTCCATTACATTATAGGGTCAAAGTCATTACATAAAATCTCATCATATAGCTAATATAAATTAAACTTTCATTGAGAGGCTCCTAACGATATTATTAATTAATTAAAACTAAACTTAGATTGAGAGGATTTTATTCATTCCTTTCTTCCACATCTACACAATGTAAGGCTAATAGAAGAAGGCTAATAATTTTTCACATATCCATGCTTATGCTAAGATATTTATAACATTAACATATGAAATTTTGTAACAAATTATATTATTGAGTTGAATTTCATATATATATATATATATATTTTATGGATTCATGTAATAAAATTTTGAATATATGTTTACATTTAATGCGTATATTATTTATTTAATACATTTATATATTGTGATTTGAATATTTATAAAAATATTTAAATTCTAGTTTATATTTTTATGGATTGATGCAATAAAATTTTGAATATATGTTTATATTTAATGAGTTTATTATTTAATTAATGTATTTATATATTGTGATTTGAATATTTATAAAAATATTTAAATTGAAATTTTTATGTTGATTTTTAAAAGAAATCAAATTTAAGAATTTCTTTTATATTTATGTGCTTGTTTAAGTTTTCAAGGAATTGGATATTTATAAATGTTATTTTAATTTTTACTTCCTTTTTATTTATTGTATTTAATTGGTGTAATTTAATTTACTGATGAAATAGATTTTTTCAAGGGAAAGATAATTTCAAGAAATAATGTAATTTTTTGTTATTTAAAATGCATTTTTATGTTATTTAAAATGCATTTTTTGTTATTTAACATATAGATATCTCTAATTTCTATACAAGTGTTACTCTATCACTGGTCATGTCTTAGTGAATCCAACGGTCTGTACTGCATGCTAGTATGGTTAAAGGACATACAACAAAAAAGGAGACCAAAGATAAAGGGAAACAGAAACAAAGTAAGCCTATAGTGGGCCCTAGCAAGAGAGGGAGGAAGTCAAGTAAAGAGGTAATGGAAAACCTTTTTGATGGCTATTACACTGGTATTCCACTGCAAGTTAGAGTACTTATCTCAGGATGGGAGTGAGACTGCAACACTAAGGAGGAAGGGGAAATACAAGAGGAAGCAATGGAATTTTTAAAGGACCTCGGTAACAGAAAAAACATACTGTCCTTATTCCATCAATCTATCCGCTAAGGCAATTATCAACATCCAGGAAATTGGAGGGGACCCAAAAGCTGCCTCCATTTTAAATGAGATGAGGAGAGACATTCAAGAAATTCGCCTTGCATAGCACCATGGAAATGTTTGTCTAGGCTGCATAGATCGACAACTGCAAAGCATGCATCAGGTGGATGCCCGGTTTTAGTGTTAAGGACCCTGCACCAATTGAGTCATCAGATGACTGATATTTTCTTTTTTCTGTTTTTTGACCATGCATATTTCGAATAGCATTTAATTTTGAAAGTTATTGTATGTAAGAGATAGTAAACTGGACATATATGATAGTAGACGGTTTAAAATTTTTCAGTATTGGTTGGCCTATAGCTCTTTAAGGTGGCCAACTACTCTGGTTTGCTCCGGGCAGGTTAAGGCCATTAAGTTTTAATATATGTATGTTCTCTTTTTTGTTAATAGAAAATAGGAAGGATTTGCTAAACTTTAAAAAAAAAAAATGCATTTTTGAATGTATAGATGGATTTCTACAAATTATACAACTTAAACTCATATTTTTAAAATTTTTTGCTAGATTTTGATTAAAATTAACGAGAAAAAATGTTGTTAAAAGGGTCATTTCTTCTATAAGTTAGACAAAACCTATTAAATTTAGTAACAATTTTGTTTTATATTATTTTTATAAATAATTGAAAATTACAACTTTTAGTTTTTGATGTAGATTTTATGAATTTGCAATATGAAAAATTGAAATTATAATGTATGAGTAATTTAGCAATGACATAGAGTGATTAATTTATGAATATTTCTCATTTAATTAATTTCTCATTTAATATATTATGATACACATAAACTCATGTGTGTGGAAAATAAAGTAATATGATATATTAAAATTGAATATTTTTTAAATCATAATTTTCATAAGAATTAGTATTATGGGTCAAGGATTTTAGCTAAAGTGGTTTGGTGAACAATTTATTTCCCTAGTCGACTAGTTTGTGACATTTATGAAATAGTTGTATGTATTGTAATAGTCACATTTATGAAATACTTGTATGTAGTGTAATAGTCACATTTATGAAATAGTTGTTATCTAGTGTAATAATGGAAACTAATCTTTAGAAGTTACAGGTTAAAAAAAACAGTACATGGATTTAACTTTTATACACCACTAAGGAGTTAGTTCTTATATGTTTATATTTACATTATTCAATTTGAATTTTCTTGTGTACATTGTACGTAATTGAGGAAGATATTTTTACATGTTTCCACATGGAATATATATTTTTCAATCAATTACATCATATGGTCAAAGCCATTACATCAAATATCATCATAATGCTAATGGGTGTTAAAATTTGGCTAGGAGGGTCCTAATCATTCCCTCCATCCACATAAAATTAAATCTCATTATACCACTAATGGGAATTGAACTTGAGTTGAAGGGTTTTAATCATTCCTCTCATCCACCCAATATAAGCCCAATAGACAAAGGCTAATAATTTTCCACATATTCATGCTTATGCTTTGTAATATCTCTAATATATAATTTACCATTTATCAAAATATTATTTTTCTAACTTGATTCACGTTGTGTTATGAATAAATCAAGAAGGACTAAGGGTTAATAGTTCTTGGTAAGGACATTTTCATTCATTATTCACCGAGGAAACCCATAATGAAATAAAAGAGCTCATAGAAGAGAAAAGATATCGCTGCCTCCTATAGTTGGAGGATCAAAGCACATACCTCATTGACACCTTTGTATCTAACCCTTGTTCTATGCTTTGTTATTTATCAAATTTTTCTCCATCTTCGTTTTTTACATAAACTGTGTCTTTACTTCCCATCTTAGTTATGTGGATTGTAATTCATGGTTACAGGATGTTAAGTTAAAATAGAAATGCCCTTCCAAGATTAAGGGGATCACCCCAAACATGCCTCCTATAAAACCTATTAAGATCAAATTTCTTGAACCTTGTTCACTCGTGAACAATATTTTACCTCCAACTGAAAATAGTAATGATTCTCAAGATATTTCATTCGATGAAAATACTTTTGAGTTTAAAGATGATGAATTCAAAGATGTGTTCAATAAAAGCATAGACAACGATATTATCAAACTAGATGTAACGTCTAACTGTTACAAGTATTCTGACAATTTTGAGGGTGGAGTTCCTCCTATTCCTGTGATGACAAGTCCAATGAAGGCGTGGATGTCCTGAAGGAGAGCACCACACCTTTGATTCACACTTAATTGCTTTGCTTCAAGAGATAAGTATTTTTATCATTTTTCTTGAAAGAAGAGTTTTCATACGAGTCTTATTATGTTTAAAAGAAAATAAAGAAGCCATTATCTTGAAAAGGGTGCATATTAATATTATCTGTATAACTTATGCGCATTAAAATATAAGTTATGTGTGTGAATTCTTGAAAAGATTGCATAGCTAGATTAATTATGTGAATTACATGGTATATATGCAGAAAAAGTTAAGCCAACCTTGTTATTAATTTAAAAGGCTAGTAGCAACAATCATACTTATGGAGGAAGTTAATCTTAGAAGTAATTAAGGGGGATTATCATCTGACCACCCCTACATGTGTTATTTGTTGTTTCTTCCACCATATGTGATGGGAGTTATTTCCATAGCATATATTCATCTTGGACTCAAGGTTGCTTAATATGAAATATTATGAGCATATTTTTAACCCAAGACATCAGACTTGGGAGTTTACCTTAATTTTGATATTATTTTACCCTATTCACATAGTAATGAACCATGTGAAATTGAATATGTGGCCTTTTCATTAATGTCCATCTTTCCATTCCCACGTGAAGTGTCAGCCAGGAGTGGTCCCAATTTCCTTAAGGAATCCAATGGTGGAGAAGTTTTTCCATGTTTCTTTGATAGGGTAACTCTTCCCTTATCAAATCATTTACTGTGATTATTTGTCCTTCGACCTTTCTGTAGTTACAGGGAGGGTTTCAACCTTAGGTGTTTGGCTCTTTTGGCAGCACCCAATTCTATGCATTATATTCTTCTCATCTTCTTGCAGGCTTTCAATGCTGCTTGAGGCCGTAACTACAGGTAAGTGGTTGTAATATATTAACACATTTTTTAACACCTATCGCCTTGTCAGAATAGAGAGTCAATATTCTTACTATTATCATGTCATATATCTGTAGCAATATCCCGGGATAACCCATGTCAAAATTTTCCAATTGATCCCTCCTCCAACCTTTGTAATTTGGAATTGTGGATGATTATGGTCTTTTCATCTTATGGCGAAAAAGGTTTCTTTGCAACTTTACTCTACTTGGAACTTGACCTTTCAATCCATGTACAAAACATTTTCTCTCATGTTTATTCTACATGTAACATTGAATTGTCTTATATTTTTCTCTACTACCCAATTGTTATGGTTTTTGTAATTTAGAGTGTCCAGGTTTTTAAGTTTTGGATTTCCCTTTGGGATTTTTATTTTTATTTTTATGTTACTTACAAACCTATTTTATAACACATTTCTTGGTGAATACAGACTCCAAAAACTTGAATTGAAAATGGCTCAAGCCCACATACGACTTGTGTTTTATGGTTTCCTTATCTACGTGATATGGGTGAATTATTTTAGTCTACTACTCATGTAGAAAGACTTTCACATTTTTGTACTAGGTTTCCACTCCATAAAAGGGTTTTCCTTGCTTTCTCGATAGGTGCATTCCTCCCAATTAGAAATTGCCTTTTATTTAACATAGTTAGTTGGATTACTCTTTTCTAGGGTTTAGATCTATGACGTGACACAAGTATTTTTAGGAATAATTGTACCACATTCCTCTTTTTTCTTCTATGGATTGTTCTAGGGTTTCTCTTGCAAGTATTTTTCATTGTTTCATAAGATATCTTTCTAGTGCCAAAAGTGTGTCTTGGGTAATATTATAAGCTTTCTTATGTTTTATGCACATAGCCAATAGTTACCCAGTATTCCGACAAGATTTAGAAATTTAACAAGTGATTCCCATACAAATTCATATACTGCTCAGATTCTAATTCTAAATTTCTAGGGAGGTTTGTTGTATCTTTCATGATTTCTAACCTATTAAATTTCTACTACATATCCCTTGCAGATATAAACCCTAAGTAACCTTCAGGTATACTCATCTACTAATTTTCTCATTTTATAAACGATCTGCTACAAATTTCTAACAAAATTACCTTTTCCACTTTGTTATGACAGGTTTGCATCTCAACGCCCACTTAAATTTTTTCCTTGTGATTAACATTTCTTTCTCTAGGTATGAGATTATCATAACCCTGGATTATTGTTATGTGCACTTTTATATCGACACGTATGATGCCAATATTTCCAACAATGATATGAAATTGGAGGAGAACTTCTCCTTCATAGAAACTTACCTTCCTCTGACGCTTTGCAAGTAAAAAAAATGGGTCTTAATATAAATAAGTTTTATGATCTCTTCAATGGTCATGAGTTTGTTTTCATATGAACTTTAAACAAGCAACATATTCACATGTAACTCAAAATAGAAATCATGAAGAGAGGAAATCCAAAATTTGATGACGGAGTTCATCCCTCCTCGGCTACATCTCCAGACCTACAACAACATAGTCCATACCTCTGTTGTCTCTCCTATGGGTTGTTTCTTAACCTTATAGCCTGCCACATATATTTAAAGTTTATGGTATGCACGTTTGGGAAGAGGGGTCGACAATTATCCCTCGCCCTTGGTCATGAGACCCTCCACGGGACCCTAGCGACAGAGCAAAGTTAAAGCACCCACGGGGACCAACCCCTAGTCACAATGTATGCCAAAAGACCATGCAGGAAGGCAGAGCGGGGTGGGGAGCAACCCCAACCCCTAGTCATGATCCTTGTTATATAATTGTGCACGTGGAGGTGGAAGGTGCTACGAGAGCGGGGTGGCAATTTATCCCCAGGCCCTAGTTCTACGATGTGCCATGTGACCGACGTGGAGTCGAGTCTGATGGGGGTGGTAGTTAAGGTTGACCCCGAGTCACATGGTTCAATAAGTAAGCAATGATCAGAGTTAAGGAGCTAGCCCAACGGGGGTGGGAATTTAGCCCCGGACCCCGACTACATCACTATTCATGTGACCAGAGCTCCAATGATAAAAGTGTCAAAGTCGGCGGGGGTGGACTGTTGGCCCCAACCCCCGGCCTTATGGGCGCCCACATGACCCTCTTTTTTCACTAAGGGGTCATGGCGCAAATTAAAGAGGCGACATTTTGCACTCTTTTCGGAAAGAATATTGCCAGACCTAGGCGAATTTGTCGCTTCACGGTCGTGGAAAAAGTGGAAATTTTCAAACAAATATAAGTCTGGGTCATTTTGTAGAACAATTAACAGAAGGAACTTGGGAGAGCCATCACTTGATCAATACTTGGTTTTTTCGAGCCCAAGAAGAACCTAGATAAGTGTTTTTGGACATTCTAAATCCATTGTAAGCCTTATTTTACTAATTGGAGCATTCATAGAAGGAGTTTTTGTAGGATTTGGTATTTTAGTGCTAGAGACAATCAATGGCTTGATGCAGTTTTGAAGGTGTTTTGAGCATGCAAAAAACCTTGTAAGGGTTTTCCAGCCTACTTGTTTTATCTGTAGCAGTTGTGACTTATATGGTGCAACTCTCCTTTATATTTTCTCTTTATGTGTTTTGAGAGAAACACTTTTCATTACTTCAATGTGGAGTTGTTGTACACTTTATGCTCAATTTTTAGGTGGAGTAGAAGGACTTGATGTGAGAACCCTTTCCATGTTGAATTTTTTATACCTGACTGTAGGTGGTGATACTTTCATAGAGATCATTATTTAGAGGAGAATTTTTCCTTTTAGGGTAAACAAGCCACTTATTTGTCAACAAATTACATGTATTATTTTACCACTAAAATCTATGGAGCGGTAACACTAGATTCTTGTTACAGGAACTTGTATATTGACATAGATGATATTGATATTTCCAACAACTACCATGGATTATCTTTGAGTAATTGAACATGCTATTGCATGCTTAAGCATGAGTTATGCAATTCTAATTACTTAGGTTATTGTTTCCAAAAGTACCATATATTTTTCTTACACTTTTGTGTATGCTTTTAGCTACTCATATTTTTAAAGACATTTAGAGTTCCATTTCCGTCATTTATCTAATGATACTTATTTTAGGTTAAATATATTGTATATGCTATACGCTCTTGTTTATGTTTAATTATTAACCACTACATTTATTTCCCGTTAATAGCTTTGTAAAGCATATACATAATTATTGTGTTGACCATGTTAAATCTTGTTATTTTAGGTTTTTAGCCCCATTTTGTACATATATGCATATACATTCATATTGAATATGTTAGAATTCATTCCTTCTAGGACTATATTTAAGTTATTTGATTTTTCTCTTAATGCATTCATCTTTACCTTCTTCATCTATATTTATGCACCAATTGTTCTCTTCAGATAGAAGATACTCTTCATATTCTTTATAGATCGTAGTTTTTCTTTATTCATTGTGGAGTCACTATATAGGCAAGTTCAATATTCCTCCTTCTAGATACCACATATTCCACATAAGAGTGATTATCAAATGGTAATATATACACCTGGAATCATGGGCCTCGAGGGTATCTTTACTTGTTAAGCTGTGATTTTATTTTATTTTTTTATTTTATTTTATTTTATTTTTTTTAAATTTTTAAATTTAACTTACAATGCTTGTATAAGAAGTTAAATTATTTGCAACACATTAACTTATATTATTTCGTTGTGCTAATATAAACCCATATTTGACTATACTCTTATTATTGCAATTTTTGTATTTTATGCTATATTCATCATGCTCATACTTATTACCATGTAAATACCATAAGTGTACTAGGGTCCTCTATATTTTTCATCAAGATACATATATAACTATTTACACATTACTCATATCTATAACTTGATTGTTCTCGGTACAATAACAGAGGTTAGAATTCACTAAATAAATTATACTTCACCTTATTTAATGTTATTAATTACATTAGTCAAAACTAAAACATATTTATAGTTTCTTCCTCTTGAGGCTATACAAAAATTCATTGATTAATGCATGCATCTATGTAATGCAATTGAATTATTCCTAAATATGAGCTACTCTATGTAGTTGAATATATGATGTAATCTCTTTTCATACCAAAATAAATCAATAATAATAACACTATGAAATTGACATTCACTTATTTGAATAGGATAATCTTCCTTGGGAATTATATCGGGAAAGGCATTCTCATCCCAACCAACGAGTTGCACTACCAAAAACTCCCTTGAGATTAGGCTTCTTGCTTCCCTCTTGGTTTCCACACAACCAAAGTTGTCCAAATTATTTCCAATTATTTGCATTTATTAATTCTCTTCTCGATATATTTTTAGTAGCATCCCTATTTTTAATGTCTTCTTTCCATTTTTCCTAGTCTTTTCTTTTTTCCCAAGATAAGAAAAATCTTTTTCTTTTTTCCCAACTTAACATTTCTCTCCAGCTAATATATCTTAGTATTTATTCTTCATAACCACACATTTTCTATGTTCTTATTCTTATCTTTTACCCAACTTATAATTTCTCTCTAGCTAAGCTTATCTTACCACACACCATAATCTTTCTCTCCCATTAGATTGTTTCCCTTATGTAAATATTTCTCGTGAGAATTTTGAGAAATTTTTTGGAAGGTGAATTTTGGAGAATGAAGAATGTTTTGTTTTGAAGTATGTATTTACTAGCAATATTTAACATATCGTTGTTTGCACCAAAAATTAATAATGAACAATACTTATTAAACATATAAAGGAAAAAAAAATAGCTAAGAATGGAATAATAAATATATGATAATTACTTTATATATACATATACATATACATATACATACATACATACATATACATATACATATACATATACATATACATACATACATACATACATACATACATACATATAGAGAGAGAGAGAGAGAGAGAGAGAGAGAGAGAGAGAGAGAGAGAGAGAGTAATTCTCAGGAATACACAGTAATATATATAATATTTTTTATATAAGAGGTTGGAAATTCCCAAATGAACAATATATGTCAATAAATTCTAGATATGATACTTTTTTTAGGCAACTATTGCTTCTTTGCTTGGTATCATTAAGTGGAAAGAAATGGTAGAAACTCTCTAGATGAATTTATTAAAAGTTACCATATAATAAAATTTAAATATATAAGTAGGTTTAGCAAGCTTGTAAGCTAGTATGAAGAGATAACTTTTGTAGATGACTTTATTACAAGTTACCATATAATAAAATTTAAATATATAAGTAGGTTTACCAATCTTGTAAGCTAGTATGAAGGGATAACTTTTGTATTTACTTTTGAGTGCATGCAAAACCACTTGGTTAAATAAAACATTCTCAGTAGGTAGTTATAAAACCTACTTACATAGCTACCCTACATCTACCCTTTCTGTACTGCTAATAATAATTTAGAGCTTGACTGCAGTGGGATTAACATAGTATTTCTTGTTAAAATAAAAATGTATTGAACCAATAAAAATAAATAACCATACATACTCTGGCTCGGAAAAATGATTGAAATAGTTGTAGAATAAAAGAAATTATGTAGACGAAATGGACACGTATAAAGTAGTGTATCCAAATTACTTTCTTGAAATATTTATGTTAAACATGTATAAATTACAATTTGAGCAACCCTAGTCACATAAAATGTGAATCAAATAATGTACTATACAAATATATTCTCGAAAATGAGTTTTCTTGAATGCATACTTTGGATTCATATTGGAAAAATTGTTCAAAAGGAAAAGTAATGAGTTAAGAAGATTGAATCCTTAAAACTAACAACATAACTTGATATTGACTATTCAAAAAAATTAAGCAATAAAGTTGTAAATGGGTAGCCTTGGTTCGCAATATTTTTCGAGATATGATCTGTGAAAGTTAGAGTTTTTGCTGGCTCCTGAATTTCATCTCAAATAGGTGACCTTGGGAAAATCGTCATAACTCTCTCTTTGAGCATCAGATTGGAATTATGTAAAAGGTGGATGAAATTACATGAACTGTAGTTTACTGTCTATCAATTTTAGAGCCAAAGGAGGAAACAGGGATACGTGGCACATCGTACAAGTTCGCTCTACTAAACCAGTCCATAATTTGGTCATTACGGGATATTATGCATAACTTTTCCTTGAAGAATCAAAATCAGGTCAAACTTGTGGCATTGATGATTCAGAGGGTTACTAAAGGACCCAAGATAAAATCTCAAGGATCCGAAATTCCATACATACATCAGTTTCAATATCAAGCTACTCAAAAGCAAGAAAAAAGTGGTTATTTTTATTTTTCAAATTGCATAAGTCTTGTTTGAAAAATCAATTTGAAGTGATTTCAAGGGCATATTGAAGCATAGATATCAGTATTGGGTTCTAAAATGGCCCCTAAAATAATTCAACACCCATTAAGCCCTCAGAAGGCTCTACTATGACTCATGAAGAGGAATAAGTGCAACATGATATATCAAAATTAAAATACCAAGTGCACCAAATTTCGCTCTAAAAAAGAGAAACAAAAAATGAAATGGAAGTTTTGAAGAAATGCATGGAAGCTAATATGGATGGTTTGAAGAAAGGCACATAAGCTAATGTGGATGGTTTGAAGAAAGGCGTGGAAGTTAATATGGATAGCTTGAAGAATGGCATGGATGGCATGGAAGCTAAGATGGATGACATGAAAGCTATGATAGATGAAAAAATGAAAAACAACATGGAAGACATCAAGAATGATCTAAAAGCAGGCATGGAAGTTTTGAAGGAAGGTTTGAAAAAGTTGATACAAGCAATGATTCCTAATGGCGAAAAGGTAGTACATGAAACTCATGATGAGGACAAAATAAATGTTAAACACGATTTCATAAACTCTAATATTGGATTGAAGACCCACCATATTCCAAAGATCGATATGAGGAAGTTTGATGGAAAGGATCCCATAACATGGATACTACAAATGGAGCAATATTTTGATCTCCATAATGTGAAAAAAACACAAAAGGTACACATTGCAACTTTATATTTAGACAAAAATACATTTGTATGGTATTGATGGCTTTGCTCTCGTAAAAAAATTATCACTTGGTCAATTTTTAAAGAGGAAATGATAGCAAATTATGAGGATACAAAGAGCAACACCTTTTTTAGAAAATTGATAAAAAAAAAAAGGTTCAATGGTGGAGCACATTGAGGAGTTCCAAAAATTGAATATAAGGGTAACTAGTATTCCAGAGGAACACGTGATTGATGTCTTCATAGGGACTTTAAAGGATAACATCCAACATGAGGTTCACCTTTGGGAACCTAATTCATTGGAGAAGGAATTCAGGTTGGCAAGAAAAATTGAAAGTAAATTTATGGTGACAAGAGAGCCTACCACTCACATCTATAAAGATGGAAGTGTTGCTACTCCTAGACTTACACAACCTACAAGGTTGACACCACAACAATTAGAAGATAAAAAGAAAAAGGGCTTTGCAACCGTTGTGATAGAAAATACACTAAAGGTCATAAGTGTGCTGAGAAGAAATTATTTTACATAGATTGTGAAGAGGAAGAAAATGAACAAGAAACTTCAAAAGAAGAGGATATACACCAGGAACCAACCTTAGAGAAAGAAGAAATGAGTTTGACCATATCTTGTAATGCATTAATAGGAATTACCACTCCTCGAACTCTCAAGATAGAAGGACATATAAAGAATAAAAATATAATAGTGTTGATTGATTAAGGCAGTACCCATAATTTTATTCATTGTAAGGTAGCCAAAAAATTGCATTGCTTCCTATACCCAACACCAAAGTGTCAAGTGATGTTTGAAAATGGAGGGACTATGAATTTCTCTGGAAAATGCCATAATATCAAGATAACCACGGGGGAATATGTATTGAATATTCCAATGCTTTCCATTCCAATGGGAGGTGATGACGTTGTACTAGGATTATAATGGTTACAATCTTTGGGGATGGTAGCTTTTAATTTTCAATAACTTTTCTTGAATTTTTTTCAAAAGGAAAGGAAGCTGAATTACGGGGTATCGCAGGGAAGCTGGGAAAGATAATATGCTCTAATGTCATGATAAAGCTTCTGAATAAAGAAAAAAGAGGCGTAATTGCACAATTATGCTCACTAGAAGTTCCAACATCAAAATCATCTATTTCTGCAGATCTCCAAAAATTCTTGGATAATCATTCCAAGGTGTTTGAAACTCCCAAAGGACACCCACCTATTCATGATTATGATCATGCTATTCATTTGATTCCAGGAAGTGTTCCTCTAAACATCAAGCCTTACAGATATCCTTATGTCCAAAAGAGCGAAATTGAACGTATGATTGTAGACAGTAGTATTGGTGCACAAGAAGGATGGATCATGGCGCATGTGTCCGGGTTATAGGGATCTCAATAAGCTCACTATTAAAGATGAATTTCCCATTCCTATGATTGATGAATTATTGGATGAATTACATGGAGAAATTTATTTTACCAATTTGGATCTTCGTTCAGGATATCATCAAATTAGAATGAAGATTGAAGATATTCCGGAAACAACATTTCAAACTCATGAGGGTCATTATGAATTTTTGGTCATGCCTTTTGGCCTTATCAATGCACCTTCTACATTTCAATGGTTGATGAATTCCATTTTTAAACCTTTTATTATAAAATTTGTGTTAATATTTTTTGATGATATACTAATCTACAGTAGGTCTTGGAAGGATCATGTTCAACATGTTGACAGGGTGCTCAAACTATTGGAGGAGAAACAATTATATGAAAAAACCTCCAAATGTTTCTTTGGAGTACAATGGGTCATATGGTATCTCAGGAGGGTGTTAAGGTAGACCCTAACAAAATTAAATTCATTAAGGAATGGAAATTCCCCACGACCATAAAGAAGTTGCGGGGATTTCTCGGGTTAACAGGGTATTATCGCAAGTTTGTTAAGAATTATGGGAGAATAGCAACACCTCTAACAACATTATTGAAGAAAGATGCATTTTCATGGACTCGTGAAGAAACTAACGACCTTTGAACATCTTAAAGAGACAATGTGCCTAGCACCGGTCTTAACTACACCAGAATTCACAAAAACCTTTATTATGGAATGTGATGCCTCAAGAAATGGAATTGTTCTATTTTAATGCAAAAAGGAAGACCCAGTGCTTTTGAAAGTAATATAATCAAAGGAAAGTACTTATAGAATGATATTTATGATATTGAAATGTTGGCAATACCACACGCACTAAAGAAATGTCGATCTTATCTAATGGGAAGACACTTCAAGGTAAAAAATGATCATGACAGTCTTAAATACTTTTTGGAACAAAGACTATCTTCAAAAGAGCAACAAAAATGGGTCATAAATATGTTGAATTATGACTTTGAAATCATCTACAAAAAAGGGAAGCTAAATGTTGTTGCAGATGCACTCTCAAGAAAGGATGAGGAGGTGGAAGCATTGCTTTGTGCCATTTCTATTATCCAACCAGATTGGATAACCGAAGCAAGGGAGGAATGGAAGAATGATGAAGAAGTGTGGACACTCATTCAAAAGTTGCAGCAAGATCCTAGTACATCTGATACATTTAGTTGGAAAAATGATTCTATATGGTACAAAGATCGCTTATATCTTCGTAATAATTCCCAACTAAAACAAAATATTCTTTTGGAATTTCACACCTCTCTTGTAGGAGGACACTCAGGATTTTTAAAAACTTACCACAGGGTGAAGAAATAATTTTTTTGGGATGGCCTTAAATCTAATATTCCAAATTTTGTGGCAGAACATTTGGTTTGCCAACAAAATAAATTTGAGAAAATTAAGACCCAAGGTCTGCTACAACATTTACCCATTCCAAGTCAACGTTGGCAGAAGGTTTAAATGTATTTTATCACATGTTTACCTAAGTCCGAAGGAAAGAGTGTCATCATAGTGGTAGTTGATGGACTTACCAAGTATGCACACTTTCTTGCATTGTGACATCCATTTAAAGCAAGTACAGTTGCTACTGGATTTATAGAAACAATTCAAAAGCTACACGGAAACCTAAAGATTATTGTAAGTGACAGAGATCCCATTTTCACTGGAAATTTTTGGACGAAATTATTTTCTTGTTTGGGTACTCAACTAGCCCATAGCTCACCTTATCATCCTCAATTCGATGGGAAAAATGACAGAGTGAAAAAATGTTTGGAAGGATATCTTAGTTGTTTTGTATCCGATAAAAAAACACAATGGGTCAAGTGGTTACCTCTGGTTCAATGGTGGTATAACACTTCCTTCTATACTGCAGCAAAAATGACGCAATTTATGGCACTTATGGATATCATCCACCATACATCACGTCATCTTTAAGAGAAAATTCTAAGGTTCAAGCAGTGGAAGATCACATCGAGCATCAACAACAAGCTCTCCAACTCTTAAAGGATAACCTAAATTTGACACAAAATAGAATGAAACAACATACATATCAACATCATAGCGAGAGAAGTTTTGATGTAGGAGACTATGTATTTTTATGGCTACAACCATACAAACAAATGTCCCTCAAGCAAGATAAAAAGGATAATAAATTTTCGCCAAAGTACTATGATCCTTTCAAGGTGTTGCAAAATATTGGTACTATGGCATATAAATTGGAGCTTCCTGCTTCTTCTCGAGTGCACCGAGTTTCCCATGTTTCATGCTTAAAGAAGGTTATGGGTGACAAAATTCTAGTTCAAACAATATTGCCAGAACTTGATGAGGAAGTATAAATCATATTGGAACCTGAAGCAGTCATGGAAACAAGAACTCGACAACAATGAAATCGATCAACTTCAGAGTATCTCATCAAGTGGAAGAACTTACCCACTGAAGATTCCACATGGGAGGATGAGAATTTTATAAAGAAGCTTCCAAAGCTACTCAAGCATTGAGGACAACACTTTTTTGAAGGACAGGGGCATGTTAGGTCCCTATATTACTAGTGTAGTCCCTTATTGTTGTTAGTTTAGCCCCCTTATTGTTATTGAGTTGCCCTTACATTACTATTGTTAGGTCGGCTATGATTATATTCTAATCCTATGGACTCATATATATAGAAAGGAGGTTTTTTCATTTGAATCATCCAAGAATTGTTCATTTATGTAATGTAAAGGAGGTTTTCCCCTCGAAGTGGCTTATTTCTAAGGCATTGATATCTCTTTTCTTGTAAAGGAGGTTTTCCCCTCGAAGTGGCTTATTTCTAAGGCATTGATATCTCTTTTCTTCTATTTTTGGAGTTGGTTTCATAACATTCTCGCGGGCCTCCTCAAGTAATATTTTCATAGGATCTCCTAATCCCTCGTATTTCTTTTCTTCCACTATGGGATGTCTTCGGGGTTTGTGAGGTTGATATTACAAGGCTTCAACCAGATCAAGCCCCAACTCCTTATACCCTGACCTCGTTGGGGACATGCAAAGAAAAACAGATAAAGAGTAGACCGCTCTGATACCACTGATCCAGATTTATGCATGAACGAAATAACATGCAAATATAACCACAAATACAAAGATGCAGTGGAAATATAACTTCATTTCATTAATATCAAATGACTGAAATATGCTTACAAGTAGAATGAAAATAAACTAGATAGGGTGCTGGTAGCTTATCTCTGAGAAGAGATGTGGCGGCTACATGCCTCTGAATCATGTTACAATGAGGCTCGAAGGCCTATTTATTACTAAGAAACAATGGAAAACCATAAACATCCAAAAACCTAACCTTAGGAGATGAAACGTGAGACTATGGGCCCCGTTGGGGTAAATTAGTACATCAATTTCCTGGGGTTGTAACTTTGGCATATTATCTTCGTTTGATGCACATGATACATTGTTAGAAAGATCTTATCGAGGAATACAACTGCTGATAACGAATATCAAATATTTAACTTGTATTAGCTGAACCTTTAATGCCCAAAAAATGTCGTTTAAGGCCTCAAAACGACTTCCGAAGTTCAAGACCCGAAAAACTGCTAAAAATAGTAAATTGTGCTACAATTAAGGAAACTGAAAAACTGAAAAAAAAAATGGTGGGACCCCAAGTGGAATAGGTGGGTGGCCAGCGATATCCACCTGGATCAAGTTCACCTTCCACTATTGGTACGTTGTGTATAGGGTGATTGGTTCACCTTCCCCTGTGATACCCCTTGATGGTTGACATGTGTTTAGGGTGAGTGTTTCACCTTCCCCTAAGAGACACATGTGGGAAGGGTGAGTGGTTCACTTTCCCCTATGATAGATATATGCCCAGGATGAGTGGGTCACCTTCTCCTATGGGATATAAGTAAGATGAGTGGTTCACCTTCTCTTGTTGATGACCCAGTATACATCCTACACATGTGGTTTGGGATTCATGGGAAGTACCTATCATCTGGCCAATGAGTTGGGAAAACTAGATAGGGACCATAGCATTACAAATGGACGCATCATGTAATTGTCGTATTCCCTATGTCTAGGATGCATGATGTTCAACAACTTGATCACTCAGGATCAAATCTGATTGGTGTTCTACCCTTGGACTGAATTTTTTCAGTGAAGAGTGACAAGGTTTCATGACTCATTCTTGATAAATTATTCTTCATTATTATATGATTGTTCAGCAGAGTTGAGATGAGATACAGAGATGGTACATGCAAACAATATGGCATGATGATCGATGATGATAGATGGATTGGCAGGTGAAATTCTCCCTAATTGAGAACGAGTGTTAAAATTGGAAACTAGGGACATATTCCACTTTATATAGCTCATTTGATGGAGATGAAACTTCATTGAATTCCTATTTTCGAGAGGACCAAAATTGATCTAAATATCATCAAATTTGGACAAGCAGAAATGTGGTTTTGAATTTATGCCCACACATGTGCAAATTTTCAAGGTCAACCACATCATCATGTAGGCTTAGGAAGCACCCTCAATGACTTGTATAAATATAAGTGACCTCTCACCTCATTTTCCATCATCATTGCTCACACATCCCTCTCTCTCCTTCTCTTATTGGTTCGTACAACTATTGAGAATTTTCTCTCTCACACGTGTGGCAAGAAGGGCGAATTTTAGACAGAATTACATAACCAAAAATTTCAGTCTTTCATGTAGTTTGACCAACATTGACCAACGTTAATTTTGACTTTCTCGGCAAATTTTGAGTTCAATATTTTTTGTTGATTTTCTGTAAGGGAAGGTCGTACTCTTTGGCACAAAAATCGAGGTGTTTTGGGCACTTTAATTGCAGAGATAAATTACAAGTTGTCCGCAGACTTTAGGGCAGAGTTTGACCAAGTTTGACTGCTAACTTTAGAACTATTTTTCGTTGACTTTGACCTCCCCACCTCATGTTTTATCTATAGTTTCTGTCAATGTGGTGATTAATGTGATTGCTATTGGAAATTAAATTGGAAATTGTCATTGGGCTAACTAAAGATATTGAAAAAATTGTTTCAAGCATAGAACATACCATTATTATCTAAAAATGACATAAATATATTATAAAGTAAATGTTTTGATGTTTATCATAAATTGATGTCTATTAGTATTTACCAACCATTTAATATTATAAATATACTAATTTTAATATTATGATGATAAATTTATTTGTTTAATAGTATATTAATCTTAATTATTTATGTGATAATAAAACAACTTTAATTGTTTATAATTATTTTTAATTACATTAATTAAATAAATAAATTTTCCTTTATTGAAGTGCAAATTGTAAATTTTAACTTATAGATTTATAAAACTTTAATCAAAAGTTGGTTGCATGTCACTTGAAAACAAATGGCTTACCATAAATTAAAACATTTTTTAATGATTTACTCTTAAAATGTATTTTATAGATTTCATCTCATGTTTAATAAGAACAATTTAAAGGTGTTTTATAAATTTCATGTGATATAAAAATTATTTGAATATATTTATAAATTTCTCTAGGTTCCTCTTTAAAATAAAAATAAAAGTTAAAAATTATGTTCAAATAATGTCCAGTATAATACAAAAATATATATATTATTTTGTAAAGCAATTAGAAGTAAAAAAATGTGTGAGTAAAATATTTATATCTTATAATTTTATTATTGATAAAATATTTTAATACAAATTCATTTTGACATATACTTGAAAATATGTCAATAATATAAAATATAAAATATGTTATGTAAAATATCTTAATGTCAATTGCTTATAATTATATATCATTTAATATATATATATATATATATATACAAGTTTTTATGGTTAAAATGTTTATTTAGTCCTATATACACTTTATTTAACATTCAAAAATATAATTTAAACAATGAAAAATAATATTGTATTTGACACTAAAAAAATTTGCTTCTAAACTCATGTCATATATATATATATATATATATAAATTTGATTTAACATTTAATAATAAATAAATTCATTTACCATTTAAAAACAATTATTTTATAAATTTCATTCATTTAATATTTACCAAGTATGAGGTTTAAGAAAATGAAATGTTTATTTATACATAAAGTTTTACCTGCTAGTATTGATTTATCCTATAGCATATTAGAATAGTCTCAGCCAACCTAATATAGATTAGCATACCGTGTGTTAATCAATAATGGAGGTTACACCACTTTATATAAAATGAAACGGTTATGAGTTTATGTGGCCACAGTGACACTATATATCTTGACCGACGCTACTCATGAAACAAGCAACAAATGTATATTTATATGTGGCCAAAGTTATAGTACGTGTATTTATATCATCTTTTGTCGATAGGAACCAATTTCCATACTTCGCTTGATACAACACTTATCTTTAATAATAAAAACATTTTTGCGGCTTCTGTCTCAGTCACTTAGATACTACAGAGAAATCTTTTTTTGGAATTTAACGGAGCTCTAATTCTTCCCACCCGGGAGCAGCAATGGCAGCGCCAATGCCAAATCTCAATTGCGGTCATTTCGGCCAGAACAGTATCTGTATCATTTGTTTAAACCAGATTTATGAGGAGAACAAGGCTTTGGAAAAATCTCTTGCTGTTGAACGTAAGAACTATTTAGCAATACAGGAACGGGTTTACAACTCTGAACAGAATGCTAACTTTCTAAGAAAGTGGATTTCTGTTCCATCAGAAACATATGACAATGGAGACGTTACCCTCTTTTGCACTTCAGATGGATCCTCGATTACTGCACACTCATTTGTTCTTGTAAGTTTAGTCTTTTGTTCTTGGCAGTTTAGGTTAATTAAATTAATAGTAGATAGATATTTTTTTGGATTAATCACATTATTATTATTATTATTTAGTTTACGTTTTCAATCCATTAATATGATTTATACCAGATAAATATAACTTAATCCAAATAAATAGTAATATGATACAATGTTAATAGTATAGTAATATATAATTACTATTCTGATGTTGTGTAATTTGTGCAGGCAAGTAGATCAGATGTTTTTCGAGCAATGCTACAAGAAGTAGATATGAAGGAAAAAGAAACAAAACGAGTGGAAATTCATGAAGGTGGAGGAGAAAGTGTGAAAGCGTTTTTGAAGTATTTGTACACTGCTCAACTTAGTGATGAAGAACTGCATTCTCATTACAGGGAACTTGTTAAGCTTGCCCATTTCTACCAAGTTCAACGTCTCCTCGATACGTTGGATGATTTCATCTCACGACATGCCGTACTACACAATGCGTTTATTGAAACCCTAAGGCTGGCCTACTTTTATGATTTGGACAAAACTAAAAAAGCTGCACACAATTTTTTGGCTGTGGAGGATCCAAACCATGAATTATATGATAGGGCGTTGGGAGAACTGGAAGTCCACCATCCATGGATGGCTCCGAAGTTTTCGAGTGATCTAGTTAGCTTCTTGAAAAGTCGTAAAGCATAAGCAAAACGCAGTCTCTGTCTACGCTTTTCACTGTATATTATTATGTAATATGTTTGCTACAGCCTACACATACCTTTCTATCTGGGAGATAATATAAGAAAAACATAATCAAATTTTCATTTTCTAAATTTAGAAATCAAATTTCAAATCCAAATATTGATTTACAAAAGGATAAACAGATCTTTTTTCATAATCTTACAAAAATGTCTGGATTTTACCTTTATATTGCACAACCTCAAAAGCAAAATGTGACTTGAAGGTTTTGAAAGAAAAGAGCAGACCTGTGCTACTTTTTGGAATGTGGGACTATGAGTTCCACCTTGTAATATGCAATTCTTTTTATGAGGTGCTTACAATCAATTTCCAAGAGGTTCACGGTCTTGCATTACTAACTACAGTAATGACAAAGAGATATAGATGTTGGTTGATATAAATGATTATTATTAAAATTATTTTATTTTATTAAAAACAATATTTAAAAAGATAATAATCCCTATTTTTGACTCATGGTATAAAGTAATTTTTAACCAGTGTTATGGATTAATCTTTAACTATTATTATAGATTTCATTGAATGATTATAATATATTTTGTCAAAAAAAAATTCTTAGCCAGTAAATGTAGATTGCATGGGAAGAATATGAAAAACAATATTTGAAAAAAATACCAATACCAATTTGGTTGCTCTCTATTGTGAATCATGGTATGTAATAATCTTTAACCATTGTAGATTTGTTGTAGGTTTTATTGAATGATTATAATATATTTTGTGGGAAGAAAATTTCCTAGCCATTAAATGTAGATTGCATGGGAAGAATATTAAAAACAATATTTGAAAAAAAGTACCAATACTAATTCTGGCGCTCTCTATTTTGAATCATGATTTGAAATAAACTTTAACAATTGTAGATTTCATTCAATGCTTATAATATACTTTGTGTACTTTGTGGGAAGAAACTTTCCCAGCCATGATGTGTAGATTGCATGCTCAGAATAACCCTCAAGCATAAAACGTAGATTGTATTGGAAGAGTAATTTTTAACAATTTAAATTAGAATGAGACTTTTCTTCACACTAGGATATTTAGAAAGGAACCATACTTCATTGATATCATAACTTTTAGCTAATTTACAAGATTTGGTCTTTTCACCAAGTTATTTAGAAGGGAACCATATTGGCTTCAGTTCATATTTTTCAAGTTGTAGGTTGTGAACTGTAAAAAATTATAAAATTCGATATAACTTCATGAATCTTCAAAGTATTGTATTAAAAAATAAATAGTTCTAAGATTCACTAAAAAAACTATGAATGGCATTAAAGAAATATGATATTGGTTTGTAGATGAGGTTGGTACTTGGAAGAGGGGAATAGTAGAGCAATGAAGAAAAGGATAAAATAACAATGGATAATTCCAATTCAACCATTATCTACAAAGTTGAATTTAGAGAGTCTTCAAGTTATTGAGGGTATATTGAGGGTATTTTGGTACCACTTAGTAGTTATAGTTTTACTAACCAAAACAAGACTATTATTCAGGGAAGTGGTGGAAAGAGGAAGATGGGAAAACTTGAGGAAACTTCTCAAAAACAAGTGATGTTTTGGAAATCCCTGCATCTAGAATATGAAAGGTTTATTGAGGAAACAAATATTATATTAGGATATTTCACTAGTTAATTTTTTTAAGGCTATATTGTTCTTTGCTTTAGATAATTGTATTACATCATTTACATATTGAATTCACCCCACAACATCATAACATCATTAGAAATTATATAGGAAGAACAATAACATTCGAAATGCAAGGGAGCATAAAGGAACAACAAAATAAAAACACACACAAAGGAGACACTATAATTTGGTCGGAGATTAACGCAAAACCCCACAAAGGGGGAAAACTTGTAATAAATTATTCTTGATTTATTAGATATTCATCTATTTTTCAATTGAGATATAAAGGACATCCATAACAAGGTTAATGTTCACTACTCAATAAAGATATACTATACCAACAAGGCATCTGTACATATAAGTATTAAGGTTTAACTTTAGGGTTTCTACTTGTCTTAGTGATACATAAGATGGTACCACAGGACAGATCTTGTATGATGAATAACCAAAGAGGAACCTTATATAACTCAAATATGCCATTTATAGCACAAATAAATATGCCCATATAGTGAATGTGCTTACCAATATTGTAGAGAAAAATCTATGTATGCTTGAGTATTGAAGCAAAGGAACAATACCATATATACAGTGAATTGATGTGAATGTATATCCATGTGAGATCATAACAAAACCAATGAGATCAAGGTGATAGTGAAATTGTGTGTCGTCAATGAGTTTATAAGAGCAATATCATATGGCACAACAGTGATACCTGAGAGCAAGATGGTTGATACTACAGAGATACTCGAGAGCAAGATCGTTGAAATTACATATATAATTGAGAGCAAGATCATTGAGAGTGTAGACTTGTAGCATAATAAGAGAATAGATTAAGCTTGCAAGTGTATAGTTTGAGATCAAAGTATTGTAATATAGTGAGAGAAGACTTCGAGAGAATAACCATTTGGTCATGAGAGTATAACTATATAGCCAATGTGAAATATTGTGACTAAATGAAAGGTCACATACAGATGTAGAAATTATATAACTAATGCATTATACATCCAAGATTCTCCCGATCACACACTATTTGACATCATGCACAATAAAAAATCTTTTCTACTATTGATCATCATATGCGAAAATTAAATCAATTGCATGCACACATTGAAACCATAAAAATTCACACATATGAACACAGTTTTTTAATGGGAAAGCCTGAAGCTAAAAACCCCAACTATCTCAGATATAATATATGTCAAAGACGATCATGTAGAAATCTCATACAAAGTCTGATCATATCAAGCTTCAAGACAGTTACAATCGCTAATACCTAACTGGTGCTCCTTGAAGAGAAGCCTAGTACCTTGGAAGAGGGGAAATAGTAGACAATGAGTAATAATCCTTATTTTTGACTCATGGTATAAAGTAAATCATATATAAAGTATATGGGATTAATCTTTAACTATTATTATAGATTTCATTGAATGATTATAATATATTTTGTCAAAAAAATTCTTAGCCAGAAATGTAGATTGCATGGGAAGAATATGAAAAACAATATTTGAAAAAAATACCAATACCAATTTGGTTGCTCTCTATTGTGAATCATGGTATGTAATAATCTTTAACCATTGTAGATTTGTTGTAGGTTTTATTGAATGATTATAATATATTTTGTGGGAAGAAAAATTTTCCTAGCCATTAAATGTAGATTGCATGGGAAGAATATTAAAAACAATATTTGAAAAAAGTACCAATACTAATTTCGCGCTTCTATTTTGAATCATGATTTGAAATAAACTTTAACAATTGTAGATTTCATTCAATGCTTATAATATACTTTGTGTACTTTAGGAAGAAACTTTCCCAACCATGATGTGTAGATTGCATGTTTCGAGAATAACCTCCAAGCATAAAACGTAGATTGTATTGGAAGAGTACTTTTTAACAATTTAAATTAGAATGAGACTCTTTCTTCACACTAGGAGATATAGAAAGGAACCATACTTCATTGATATCATAACTTTTAGCTAATTTACAAGATTTGGTCTTTTCTACCAAGTTATTTAGAAGGGAACCATATTGGTTTCAGTCCATATTTTTCAAGTTGTAGGTTGTGAACCGTAGAAAAATTATAAAAATTCGATATAACTTCATGAATCTTCAAAGTATTGTATTAAAAAATAAATAGTTCTAAGATTCACTAAAAAAACTATGAATGGCATTAAAGAAATATGATATTGGTTTGTAGATGAGGTTGGTAGTGGTTATTCGTATTCTTGCTACTTTTTCAAAGACTCGGAAGAGGGGAATAGTAGAGCAATGAAGAAAAGGATAAAATAACAATGGATAATTCCAATTCAACCATTATCTACAAAGTTGAATTTAGAGAGTCTTCAAGTTATTGAGGGTATATTGAGGGTATTTTGGTACCACTTAGTAGTTATAGTTTTACTAACCAAAACAAGACTATTATTCAGTGGAAGTGGTGGAAAGAGGAAGATGGGAAAACTCTGAGGAAAACTTCTCAAAAACAAGTGATGTTTTGGGAAATCTCCCGCATCTAGAATATGAAAGGTTTATTGAGGAAACAAATATTATATTAGATATTTCACTAGTTAATTTTTTTAAGGCTATATTGTTCTTTGCTTTAGATAATTGTATTACATCATTTACATATTGAATTCACCCCACAACATCATAACATCATTAGAAATTATATAGGAAGAACAATAACATTCGAAATGCAAGGGAGCATAAAGGAACAACAAAATAAAAACACACACAAAGGAGACACTATAATTTGGCTCTGTAGATTAACGCAAAAACCCCACAAAGGGGGAAAACTTGTAATAAATTATTCTTGATTTATTAGATATTCATCTATTTTTCAATTGAGATATAAAGGACATCCATAACAAGGTTAATGTTCACTACTCAATAAAGATATACTATACCAACACAGGCATCCGTACATATAAGTATTAAGGTTTAACTCTAGGGTTTTCTACTTGTCTTAGTGATACATAAGATGGTACCACAGACGATGATCTTCTGTATGATGAATAACCAAAGAGGAACCTTATATAACTCAAATATGCCATTTATAGCACAAATAAATATGCCCATATAGTGAATGTGCTTACCAATATTGTAGAGAAAAATCTATGCATGCTTCAAGATTGAAGCTAAAGGAACAATACCATATATACACGAAGAATTGATGTGAATATATATCCATGTGAGATCATAACAAAACCAATGAGATCAAGGTGATAGTGAAATTGTGTGTCGCCAATGAGTTTATAAGAGAAATATCATATGGCATGCTGACAATGATAATCGAGAGCAAGATGGTCGATACACTGCAGAGATACTCGAGAGCAAGATCGAGTGAAATTACATATATAATTGAGAGCAAGATCATTGAGAGTGTAGACTTGTAGCATAATAAGAGAATAGATTAAGCTGTGTATGTATAGTTTGAGATCAAAGTATTGTAATATAGTGAGAGAAGACTTCGAGAGAATAACCATTTGGTCATGAGAGTATAACTATATAGCCAATGTGAAATATTGTGACTAAATGAAAGGTCACATACAGATGTAGAAATTATATAACTAATGCATTATACATCCAAGATTCTCCCGATCACACACTATTTGACTTCATGCACAATAAAAAATCTTTTCTACTATTGATCATCATATGCGGAAATTAAATCAATTGCATGCACACATTGAAACCATAAAAATTCACACATATGAACACAATTTTTTAATGGGAAAGCCTGAAGCTAAAAACCCCAACTATCTGTATATAATATATGTCAAAGACATCATGTAGAAATCCTCATACAAAGCTGATCATATCAAGCTCTCAGTACAATACAATCGCTACACACTAATCAGGCCCGATCTTGCAAATCCATGCACCGATCTTTGCCACCTGCTAGCCTTCCTCTACTGCACAATCCCTGCTGCAGAATGGCTCTGAATGAACTTGAATTGGTCCAGCCTTGCTCACGCAATCCTCATTGGAATCTCTACTCTGTGTTGGATGCAATCAATGCATCACTATAGTCACAACTGATAGTCAACTTGCCCTTTCACCTATATCTCCACTGGTCTCCACTGAAACTGTCCATGCACTGTAGTTAACTGATGTATTCTTCAGTTGATTAATGAGTTAATATTTAGTGAATTAATTATTAATTAATTCACACCACTCTCACTAGTGTATCAATCAGTTAGACTAGATACAACTAGCTCAACTGTCTCTAACTGAGTTAAACTGAACACAACTCCACCAACTACCTCAATAACTCCACCAAACTCTGTCACATGAGTTCTAACTGAAGTCTCCATGCAATAGCTCCACTTAACCCTCATGAATAGCGTAATTCCTTCTGTCAGCTCCTGTGCCACATCTGTGCACTTAACTGAAGTGCTCCAAGAGAATAAGATAATGTTTATAGTCCAAATATTATTAAGAGCTAATAATATCTGACATATCTATTTTTAGACTGGAAATCTAAAAATAGATTCTGCCCAGTATGTCTAAAAATAGAAGTCCATATATTTTTCCAACTTGACCAACCATCCACAAATAGCATCCTGCAACTCATAGAATATGATCGACATGTCTAAAAATAGACATAGCCTAAAAATAGACTTTGCGCCAAAAATAGCCTGCGGGCCCACTTAGTGAAGGCGACTCTTTTCACTAAGCTCATCATCTTGTTGCATTTTCAACACTCCCTCTCAACAAGATATGGATTATCTGCAACCCCTATCCTACCTCTTTGGTATTCGAATTTTCTCCTGGTGAGCGCCTTCGTCAAGATATCAACATCCTGATCCTCCGTGGGAATGTATGAAAGTAACATGATTCTCCGCTGCACACAATCTCTGATATGATGGTACCTGATGTCGATGTGTTTGGATCTATCATGAAATACTGGATTAGCTGAGATTTTAATGCAACTTCCATACGTTGTTATCATATCACACAAGATCATGAACCGAACAACCTGACTAGGATCTTCCTCATCCATATAGCCTCGCATGCAGCCAAACTTGCTGCCATGTACTCGGCCTCCGCTGAACTGAGTGCCACGGATCTCTGTTTCCTGTTGTACCAAGAAACTGCTGTAGACCCGATACTGAAAATCCCTCCAGATGTGCTCTTTATGTCCGTTGGGCTTCCTGCCAAATTTGCATCCGTGAAGCCATGCAGCTTCACCTCATCTGACTGTCTGTACCACAATCCATATCCCAATGTGCCTCTGAGATATCTCAATACATGCTTCCCCGCCTTCCAAAATATCTTTGTAGGCTTAACCATAGCTTGTGAAAGCTGGTTAACAACATAGCATATGTTCGGTTGTGTATTGACTAGATACATGAGCGAACCAACCAACTTTCGGTAAATAGTGGCATCCACTACCTCCGTCGATGTAGCATCCTCTTTCCTCCAACCACCAGGAAGAGGAGTGTCGATAGGATTGCAACCTTGCATGTTGAACTTCTCCAGTATCTCCCAGGCATACTTGCCTTGAGACACAAATAATCCATCCTTCTGCTGCCAAATTTCCAATCCTAGGAAATAATGAAGGAGGCCCAAGTTTTTCATCTCAAACTCCTTTGCAAGATCAGCCTTGCATGAGAGTATCAATTGTTCATCACCTGCCAAAATCAAATCATATACATAAAGTACAATGATAAAAAACTTACCCTCCACCACAATCTGGTATAGGTTCGGATCTGCCTCACTCTTGGTGAATCCAAGACCGGTGAAATAACTGACTATCCGTGTGTACCAAGCACGAGGTGCTTGTTTCAACCCATACAGTGCTTTTTTGAGCCTGCACACATGCGACTCGCTGCTGAAGATCTCGAAACCTTTTGGCTGCTCTATGTACACCTCCTCCTCAATGACTCCATTGAGGAACGTAGTCTTCACATCCATCTGATGAATGTGCCATCCCATATGCACTGAGAGAGCTAGGATGCTCCGTATGGAAGAATACCTTGCGACAGGTGCAAAGGTTTCTTCATAGTTGATCCCCTCGATCTGTGAGAAGCCCCGGGTAAAACATATTGCCTTCTACTTCTCGACGCTCCCGTCAGCAGCTTGCTTCACTTTGTAGATCCATCTCGAACCTACCATTGATTTCCCTTCTGGCCTTGGGACAATCTCCCATGCACTGTTTCTGACAATCGAATCATACTCTTCCACCATGGCATCTACCCATGCAGGGTCCTCCACAGCGTCCTCGAAAGAGGATGGTTATGTCACGATACACTTTCTCATCAGAGCCATGTATCCAGTATATTGGTCAGGTGACTATCTCTGTCTGCGCTGTGATGTAGGTGCTCCTACAATCTTCTCTGCATCAAGATTCAGTCGCTCAGCTTCTGTAGTGCGCTTCCGCCCTCTGGATTACAGGCGCATGAGTGGTTTCTTCCACTCCATGAACCTCCTCTTGTGGCTGATCCACATCCCGAGGCTCATCCTTAGAACCAATAGCCTCAGACGGGCGCGGCCCCTCTCAGCAAACACTTCATGGCTTTCTCCTCATGAAATTTGATATCTGCCGCACAAATCGCCTCTTCCGATTGTCCAAAATACATACGATATTTGTGGGGAGTCACTCCCACAAATATCCCAACCTCTCGTGCTCGAATCCAAAGCATCTTCTTGGCATCCTTCGTCACATGAATGTAAACAGGTGAGCCAAAAATCTTCAAATGAGAAATATCAGGCTTCTTACCAGAAAACACCTCTTCGGGTGTACTCATGCCAAGTACTCTATGAGGACAACGGTTTTGCACATACACCTCAAAGCTTTAGCCCACAAGTGTATGGGAAGGCCCTGATCATACAACATTGCCCGTGCAGCACCCACGATCGTTCTGTTCTTTCGCTCCGCGACCCCATTCTATTGTGGGTTATGAGGCACTATAAGCTCTCTTCGAATTCCTTCTGCGCTACAAAAGTCTTTGAATTCGCCAGAGATGAATTCACCACCATTATTGCTCCTAAGAGCCTTCACCTGCTTCCCCGACTCTTTCTCCACCAGTGCCTTGAACTCACAGAACTTTGAGAATGTCTCGCTCTTCTTCTGCATGAAGAAGATCCAACACTTATGAGAAAAGTCATCAAAAAATATCACATAATACCTGTGCTTTTCTGTCGAAGCTACTGAGAAAGGTCCACACACACTTGTGTGAATTCTCTCAAGGATCGTCGTGGTGTGACTATCCTTCTCATGAAAGGTGTCTTTCACAAATTTTCCCAAAGTACATCCCTTGCACTGATCTGACTGCGCAAGTGTACCCTTGGGAAGCCCAGTAGAAATCTGCTGCAAAATTTTCAAAGCACCATGGTGAAGGTGGCCCAATCTCCTGTGCCACAATTCGCCCTCATCCCGGCTCACCACTCCTTCTGCTTTGCCTGCCATTGCTATGCAGCCATCTACCTGCAATTGATAAAGGTTCTTAACTTGAACCCCTATCCTTCGGGTTTCACCAGTTGCCTTACTGCGCAGGAAAGCCTTTCCCTCGCTAAAGACAACATCATATCCCTTGTCCTCCAACATCGCCACAGAGATAAGATTCTTCTTCAATCCTGGAACATGCATGAAATCCTTCAAGATGAAAGGTTTTCCAGACTCCCTCTCAAAGGAAATGGTCCTGATACCAGTCGCACTATATCTACCATCATCGCCCATCTCGATGTGCACTCCAAGATCCTTCTCATCTAGATCAGTATACAAATCTTTGTCTCCGGTCATATGGAAAGACGCACCACTGTCAAGAAACCACATTGATCCCATCACACTTGAGACCAAGCATGCGATCAGCGAAAAATCCAGTTCAAACTACGAGGCTAATGCCTCTCTAGCTGCAGATCTAGCAGCCTGCTTATTTTTCTTCTTCTCTGGACAATTAGTGGCGTAATGTTCGTGTTGGTGACAGTGAAAGCACTTCACCTTGGACATGTCCTGCTTCTTGCCTTTCGCACCGGATTGAGAAGGATTTTTATTTCCCTTCCCCTTCCTTGCTTTGGAAACCAAAGAAAAATTTTCTTCATCTTCATTCTTCGATGAAGATCCATCCCTGGTACTCCGACTCCTCCTGCACAAGATCCGACCAAAGTCGCTCCCATCCCGACAGTTTCTCTTAACCATTGACAGAGTCCTCATAGGAATGCCAACTCTTCGGAAGCCCAAGGAGAGCCAAGCTCACCAAGTCCTCTTTATCTACAGTAACCCCCACACTTCCCAGCTCATCCCTGCACTGGACAAACTTCGTGAGGTACTTGGGTATACTGTCGCCCTTCTCCATTTTTATTTTCCTGAGTTTATCTTTGAGCGCCAACTTACTCTGGTCGCTCTTGCTTTGGAACAAGTCTGTCAAAGCTTTCCACATCAAGAATGGAGAAGCTTTACCGTGAAGGTTGTACACTATGTGATCCTTCACACCTTCCAACAGAATCCTTCGACATTTTGCTGTCTTCTTTTGCCATGCGTCAAGTGCGACAACATCGCTAGAAGCAGGTTTTGGAATTTTTGCATCTATGAACTCCTTCAACCCATTATCCTCCAGCACCACCTCCATCCTGTCCTTCCATGCAATATAATTCGAGCTTCCCTCAAGGGCATACTCCAATCTCAATCCGTTGAAAGACATCTCAACTTTGACACCAAGAAAACACTACTGCAAATTCGAATTCCACCAGCACAAAACTCAACTGCTTCAATGATTTGCAATTGCTCCAATGACTACCACAGGCTCGATACCATGTAGAAATTTTTTGCTAATGCGTTTATACATCCAAGATTCGCCTGATCACACTATTTGACTTCATGCACAATACATAATCTCTTCTACTATTGATCATCATATGTGGAAATTAAATCAATTGCATGCACACATTGAAACCATAAAAAATCACACATATGAACACAGTGTTTTAACGGGAAAGCCTAAAGCTAAAAACCCCAAATATATGTATATAATATATGTCATAGAGATCATGTAACAATCCTCATACAAATCTGATCATATCAAGCTCTCAGTACAATACAATCGCTACACACTAATTAGGCCCGATATTGCAAATCCATGCACCGATCTTTGCCACCTGCTAGCTTGCCTCTACTGCGCAATCCCTGCTGAAGAATGGCTCTGAATGAAATCGAATTGGTCCAGCCTTGCTCACACAACCTCATTGGCATCTCTACTTTGTGTTGGATGCAATCAATGCATCACTATAGTCACAACTGATAGTCAACTTGCCCTTTCACCTATCTCCTTCCTTGTCTCCACTGAAATTGTCCATGCCCTGTAGTTAACTGATGTATTCTTCAATTGATTAATGAGTTAATATTTAGTGAATTAATTATTAATTAATTCACACCACTTTCACTAGTGTATCAATTAGTTAGACTAGATACAACTATCTCAACCGTGTCTAACTGGTCTAACCGAGTTAAACTGAATACAAATCCACTAACTTCCTCAATCAACTCCACCAAACTCTGTCACATGAGTTCTAACTGAAGTATCCATGCAATAGCTCCACTTAACCCTCAGAAATAGCGTAATTCCTTCTGTCAGCTCCTGTGCCACATCTGTGCACTTAACTGAAGTGCTCCAAGAGAATAAGATAATGTTTATAGTCCAAATATTATTAAGAGCCAATAATATTCGACATATCTATTTTTAGACTGGAAATCTAAAAATAGATTCCACCCAATATGTCTAAAAATAGAAGTCCATCTATTTTTCCAACTTGACCAACCATCCACAAATAGCATCCTGCAACTCATAGAATATGATCAACATGTCTAAAAATAGACTTGCGCCAAAAATAGCCTGTGGGCCCACTTAGTGAAGGTGACTCTTTTCACTAAGCTCATCATCTTGTTGCAATCTCAACAACAGATACCTATAGTGGAGGAGCGAAGGTACAGTCTTGTAAGGGAGCTAGAATATAGTCCTAAGTAGAGCAAGAGAAAAACAAAGGGAGTCACAGATACTATAAGAGTATAGTCTTGTAACCAATGCTTTTTTAAAATGCTTCATAACCTTTGTGAAAAATATAGCTTTTGAAAATCTCAATGGCATGCAAATGTCTCTTGGAGATAAACCCAAATGGGGTATTTATAGTTGATTCTATAGGCGAAGGGTCATGTCTCTTGAAGAGCCAACTTATCCCAAATTTGAATTTAAATTAAATATTTTCCGTCCAATAATTTAAGTTGACTTAATTGATAATTTATTTTAATCCAAAAAAAGAATTTAATTAGGGTGGTAGGAGGGAGAGGAATTCCCATTAATCCCAAATGAATCATAGAAGTTAGATTTTCTTAGGGACTGGGAAAGAAGACAAATAATCAAGCTGAGGCTTATGGTAGTTTTTTCGTGTCAGCCTTGTGCAGTCTTGCAGGAGCTTTGTGATTCTCCTTCGAGTCTGCTCTTTCTTCTTCTTTCCGAGAGCCTTATTTTTGGTCACCCCCCCACCCTTGCAGTTTTTTCAGAGGAAATGAGTGAAGCAAAGGAGGGTAGATTTGTTTCAGGTTCTTGGGGTTCAAAGAACATGTCAAAATTAAGGAATGGTTGGAAATAATTCATAGGTGCATTCATCAACAACAAAAGGAAACTCTTGAGATGAAGGAATGACAGTTGGAAAAAAATGAGAGAATTCTCCAACTCGAAGATGAAATTGATTCTCTACGACTTCAAATTGAGGATCTTAAGCTCAAACTGGTCGAAAAAAACCCGAGGTCTGATGAAGCAAACATAAGAATCGATCTCAAAATTCTGACAACAATGGAGGAGTATCCAGTCCTAAGTGTCTTCTTTGTTTTTTTTTTCAATGTTAAAATATAAATGTAAATTTATGTTGAATCAATATTGTATGATATATAGCAGTAGTCAAGAAGTAATTTTGGGGATGAAAAATTGAGCTGGGTTGAACAAAAGGAAAATTTTGTTTCCCATAGATGGCTCTGAACTGTTATTGTAAATCTCCCAGTTTTTGGCCGCGTACGGGTGCAGATTAATACAATACTACTACTCTTTACTGTTAAAAAAAATGAATTTAATTGATAATTAATATTTTCTTCACTAAAAAATTGTGATATCACAATAGGTGGTGCGGGAAGGGGATCAAAGGGAGTTTCTCCCTAGCTGTCGATTTCAACACTCCCTCTAAGCTACGAAGGAATTTGCATTTAAACAAAAAAGCATCATCTCGAATGTTATGAGAAGGCTGGAAACAACATCATCATCATAGAAGAAGAAGAATGCACAATCAACGATAGGGGAGATCAATCCTCAAATCCTACTAATCTCCGGTTCAAATCACATGACCTCCATCTCGGCTGTATCAAGAAAATATCCATCTCATCACATCTCATCCTTTGATCATCTTCTAAACAATCTCAATTGAAAGAAGAAGAATAATCATCGAAGGGGAGCTCTGGATACCACTCTCTCAACTCAATTATCCTCATACGGGAGAATCCTACTTCTACCCTATTTTAGATAATCAATATGGTCATCTGAAGTAAATTATCATCGTCATCAAGTCATATCTCATCTCAGCTCATTTCTGCCCATCTCCAGTTGTTGAGCAATCTCAAATGTAACAACCCCTGGATTGATTTTTTCCATGTAAATAAAATAAGCCCACGGTCATGGGAAACATATTCCAAGTTGAATGTTGGGAAACACACTTTAGTGGGCATCACTTGTGATTAATTAATGGCTATGGAAAATTGGCAAAGGAAAAGAGGTATTTAATGACATTTATTTATGAAAATAAAGGAAAATATGAGAAAATGGAGATGAAGAATCAAAATTTTGCATATGAAGGAAATTAGAGGAAAAATGAAGGAAAATGAAGAAAATAGAGGCATCTATGATAAAAAGGCTTCAAAGAAATAGTTGATATATTTTTTACAGTTTTTGGTTTGGAGCCATTATTCATTCTCTCTCTCTCTCTCTCTCTCTCACATAATCTTGCACACTTAGATTAGCAGCTACAACTAGATTTATTTTCAAGTAAAAGGTTGCATGTATGATATTCTTATTGATTTTTGGACGCATGGTATATGCATGTGATTATTTAGCTATGCGTTGTCATTGTCATGGAGTATTTACTGGATTGACAGTGGTTTGAGCCTTGCCTTTCCATTTCTTGGATAACCATGGTGTTGTGGTTTTTTCCACTTGTTTTTTTATTATTGGTCCTCATTTTTCCTTATGGTTGTGTGTTGGGATAAATGCTCTCGAGCCCTAGACAACTTGGGTTGAGTTACGAGTCCTAGAGCCTAGGTTGGGACAAACGCTCTGGATCCCTTAGTGGTTTGAGTTACTAGTCCCTAAAGCCAAGTTGGAAAAATGCTTTGGAGCCCTACAACAATTGTGGGTTGAGTTATTAGTTCTTGGAGCCCTAGAAAACTTGGGTAGAGACAGATCTGGTTATGATTAGTCAGG